>CM020619.1:25186192-25333996 GCA_009829735.1 Pyropia yezoensis | reverse complement strand
TGGGCCGAAGTCTGGCCACCGCGTGGTATACTCAACGGGAACGTCCCAAGGGGTGAGGACTGTCCCCGCGAGTTCCACTCGGGTTGGAGCCAACTTTGGCATGGAGCCATCGCCAACTAGGCTTTCGGAGGAACGGCGGACCTCCGTTGGTCGGCGATGGGCTCGGCGCCCATGCCCCCGGTTGAGACCCCCTGAGGAACGTGGTTACCCCTCAGGTGGACTCCCGGAGGTGGACCCGAGACTCAACTGGAGTCGTCAATCCACTCCTCGCGGAAACTGTCCGTCGGGAGGCGACCACTGTGTTGCGGCAGACTTTGCCGGACCTGGTGGTCACGATGACGAATACTATTCTGAATCAGATTGTGGCGAGTTTGCCAGATGGCCTTAATGTCCAGACCGGATTGGGGCCTTCGAGCCCGCAGGCGCAGGGGGTGCCCCCCCTGACACCTATCTCGGGTCGCCCTGAACAGGGGGCGACCCCTGTGACTCCCAACGAGGGAGCCACACCATACTCGGTGGGGCGTACGCCCTTCATGGGGGAGTTCCCCCCGACAACACCGGCGGCTACACCAAGCGCGCCGCGCCGGACTACAGGCACTGTGGGTGAACTTACCCCAGTGCCACAGCGGCTGTTCCCTCAACGTGAGGTGCCGCCCAAGATCCAGGTAGCCAACCCGGTCTACCAGAGGATCTTTGACTGTGAGACCTACGCCTCCACAACAAGTCGGTGGCGTATGGTCCTGACCAGGCCCGAGCCATGGGCCGTGCCAAGAAGAATGCACTTCACTCTTTTGGGCACAAAGCGGAGTGGGATGGAACTCCCCCCCTCCGTGTCTTTTGAGTTCCTACGTCGTTTCACAAAAGCCTGTGACGACAATGCCATAAGTGAAGGCATGGCTTTTTACATGCTACAGGAGTTTACGAAGGGAGACCTGCGACAGAACTTATGTCCGTCATGCCCAGCTCCTCAAGTGGAGGCGCTGGGGAGGTGACGTCCTATTTGGAGCTCGTCAACTGGTTGTTGAGGGCCATGGTTGATGAAGCGGCGTTGGCTTCTCAAGTCGAGGAGTTTACGCAAGCCCATCAGGAAGAGGCGGAGGACGAGTTGTCCTTTGCGGAGCGAGTCCGTAAGCTCAACAATCTTTGTGGGTTTCTTCATCCACAAGCTGTGGTGAAGAGTCGGTTTGTGGAAGGACTCCACTGGTCAGTCCGGATGGAGACCCCGGGAGCATAACACTGCCCGGGCGACCCTGGCCGAGTTGGCTAGGTTCGCCTACCGCAGAGGCGAGGCCTACCGCAAGTTGGCGGGAGGAACAACGCCAGGAGCGTCAGGGCCGAGTTGGCCAAGGAACGGGAAGAGGCGCGCCAGGCCAGAGAGTTGCGAGAGGCACGCCGAATCCGCAAGGAGAGGGTGGTAGCTGCCGTGGGAACTTCCCAAGGTACCTCGTCGTCTTCCCCAGTTGGGAAGACCCCTCCGGGAACTGATCATCGGTGTTGGAACTGCAACTCCGATGGTCACTGGGCATATGATTGCCCCAAGTTGAGTAAACGCATCCAACAGCTTGTTAGGAATGCGAGTAAGAAGTCGGCTACGAACGAAGTGCGTTCACGCCGCGAGGGTGGGTCTCGACCAGTGGTGGCGGTCGCCACACCCTCGACGGAGGGGGCGGACACGTCGTCCTCGGACTCGTCGTCGTCCCCTTCGCCCTCAGATTCGGACGCCAAGTCGGCGGGAAACGAATGACCGTTGGAGCTGGTCGTCCGAAGCTCACAACGGCAGCCTCGGCCAAGTGGGCCAAGAGGACGAACCAACCGTGTCGGATACTGCGGCGACCTAAGGGAGTCCGCCCACCTCGGGTGGGGACTTCCCAAGAACGTAAACCCACGTCGGGTCATCGCGGTGCTGACGGGTGAGAACTTCCAGGTGGCTGGACGGGTGCAACTAGCCCCCGGCCCGCGCCTGTTGTGTCCGTATCGTACTTGATACCGGGTCAGGAGCCTCCTTGATACGCAAGTCGCTATTACCAAAGGGGATGAGGCTCCAACGCTGGAAGTCTAAAGCTGACCATCTGATCGATATCAATGGTGGGGTACTTCCCATCGTTGGTGCCCGTGACCCTACCAACTCGGTTGGGGACCCATGAGGTCGACGTGACCTATGGTGTAGTTGAGAATATATCGGTACCCCTGCTTCTGGGTACCCCTTATGTCGTAACACAAGTGCCTTTGATTTGTGGCCCTGAGTACTGGGTCAAGTTGATGAATGGGGAGACTATCCCCATCCTTGGTAAGGGAAAGTCTGTGGCTCCTGTGACAGTTTCACAGTCGAAGCCTGTTTGTTCTGTGAGGGAAGGGTTTACTGCTACTCTGCGTTTAGCCCGTAAAGTCATGTTGCCCCCCAACTCGGTGGCGCACGTGGATGTTGTAACTGATTATGCGGGGAACGGGTTGGTGCACCCTAACCCCCGTCTTGCTCGCAAGCACCAAGTGCATGTTGCCCTTGGCACGATGGACTCCAAAGCCGGAGTCCCGTGGAGGATCCAGGTGATGAACCTGAGCTCGTCGCCCCAAGTTCTTCAAGTCGGGGGCCAAGTTCGGCTATATCGACCAACACGAGGGACCGGGTAGTAGCGGTCACCCTCAGCGCGGGCGCAAGTAGCGACCCGAAGTCCGGAAAGGAGAAGCATCAAGCCAAGTCGGCCGCCTCTCCTCGGCCCCAGGTAAACATGGAGGGTGTTCCACCCAGGTTGAGGGTTCAAGTTGAACGCCTCTTGGACCAATATCACAAGTTGTGGGATGGTCAATTGGGACTCATGAGAGCTACCCAACACCGGATCGAGTTGAAACCCGGTGCGCCCCCTATACGCCAACAACCGTATAGGGGGGGACCCCGTTCAAGGGCCCTCGTTAAGGAGCAAGTTGCTCGCATGGAGGCCCTCGATGTGATCGAGGCCAGCAACGCCGAGTGGGCGAGTCCGGTGGTGATCGTCCCCAAAGTTGATGGGACCCCCCGGTTCTGTATCGACTACCGTAAGCTCAACGAGAGCACGGTGAAGGATAGTTATCCCCTACCTCGGATGGATGACTGTCTGGACTCTCTGGGGGAGGCAAACGTGTTCTCTACCCTGGACTGTAACGCGGGGGTACTGGGCAAATTCCCATTGCCCCGGAGGACAGGCATAAAACTACCTTTACCTGTCACTGGTGGTACCTACCAGTGCAAGCGTCTACCGTTTGGCCTGTGTAACGCGCCGGCAACTTTCCAGCGCGCTATGGACATGATTCTGGCCGGAGTACGGGTGGCAGATCTGTCTCGTGTACCTAGACGATATCATTGTGTTCTCCCGAAGTCCGGAGGAACACATTGGCCATCTTGGCCAGGTGTTCAAGCTACTTGCTGACGCCGGAGTGTCACTGAAGGCGAGTAAGTGCCACCTCTTCACTCAAGAGGTGGAGTACTTGGGACATGTTGTCCGTCCGGGGCGTCTCAGTGTCAACGAGAAAAACTTGAGGGCCATCCGCAAGGCTCAGTACCCCCGGACCCAGACCCAGATGAGGAGCTTCCTCGGGATGTGTAACGTGTACCGACGTTTCACTAAGGGCTTCGCCAAAGTGGCGAAGCCGTTGAATGAGTTAGTGAGCTCAACGCTACCGAAGAACCTGCCTCCCCCAAGTCGGGTGGAGCAGGAATCCTTTGAGACTCTTCGGGACCTTCTGCTGAAGCCCCCTATCCTGGCTATTCCCAGGTTGGGAGGCCACTACATCCTGGATGTGGACGCTAGCTACGACCAACTTGGTTGTGTGTTGCTTCAGCAACAGCCGGACAAGGAGTACTTGCCGGTGGGATACTTCAGCAAGGGGCTAAACTCGGCCGAGAAGAACTACGGAGTCACCGAGTTGGAAGGACTCGCAGTGGTATGGGCGGTGACGTCACTTCGTCACTACCTAGAGGGTGAGAAGTTCCTCATCCGCTGTGACCACCGCGCGTTGCAGTTCATCTTCAAGACGGACTGTACGAACACTCGTCTCAACCGGTGGAGGGTGCGACTTGCACCCTTCAACTTTGATATTGAGTACCGATCTGGCAGGCAACATGCCCTTGCCGACGGCCTCTCTCGGGTACCTACCGAGGGACTGGACACCACCCCAGTCGATGAGGACATCCCCATCGTGGGGGTAGTCACGCGCTCGGGTCAGGCGTTGAATCCCGAGGCGCCAGGGAACAAGAAGTACTTGCCCCTGTCCCTGGACGAAGTAGTGAAGGCCCAGGCCGAGGATCCCTTCTGCAAGTCGCAGAGGGATACCCTGGATACAGTGGCGGAGACGCGGTTCTTCCTGGGAGACGATGGCCTCCTCATGAGGAGGGGGGTATTCCAGGGGACCGAACAACTTGTCGTCCCCGCATCCCTCAAGGACAGTATCCTTGAGAGGGAGCATAACGCTCCCACGGGTGGACACCTGGGGTCTAGTAAACTGTACCAGACCCTGAGGACCAGGTACTACTGGCCGTCCATGGTGGTGGACATCTACAGTTGGGTGGCTGCCTGCACAAGTTGTGCACAGAACCGTCTGATGGAACGGCGGCCTACTACGGCTATGCTATTGTTCCCGGCCAAGGAGCCCTTCGCCGCGTTGGCGATGGACATCCTTGGGCCACTGCCAGTGACCGAGGAGGGCAACCAGTACCTCCTGGTCATCTGTGACCGCTTCACGAAACTTACGCGAGCGATCCCACTGGCAGAGATCACGGCCATGTCGGTCGTGTCAGCCTTCCTAGATCACTGGGTTGCCGCGTATGGCATTCCGGATAGTACACTATCGGACAATGGACCGCAATTTGCGTCTGTACTGTTTCAAGGAGTGCTGGATATGTTGGGGGTTAAGGCAAACTATGCCACCCCCTACCACCCACAAACTAATGGGCAGGTGGAGCGCTTCAACAAAACTATTGTTAGGCAGCTGCGCCATTATGTGAGTGAGCACGTGAAGACGTGGGACCAATACATTTCTATTCTGACCACTGCCTACAATTCGCAGGTTCACTCATCTACCGGGGAAGTACCCCTCGCTTTTGTGACCCCCCGTCGCGTGCGGTCTATTGCCGTGCGGCGGCCGCTCCCAACTAGGGAGGATGGTGGCAGTACGCCCACTCCTACTGAGAGTAAGGCGGAGTTCGCTGCTAGGCTTGAAAACCTCATCCCTAAAGTCAGGGCTGAGATGGACAAAGCACAAAAGCGCTACAAGCGTACCTTTGACAAAAAGGTGCGCA
Source organism: Pyropia yezoensis (assembly GCA_009829735.1). NCBI lineage: Eukaryota > Rhodophyta > Bangiophyceae > Bangiales > Bangiaceae > Pyropia > Pyropia yezoensis. The sequence continues at coordinate 25,328,727 of CM020619.1, read as the reverse complement.
ACGCCAAGCATGTCCCCGAGCAGGGTGACTGGGTATTGGTCCACTCACACACCCCTACTGGGGGTAAGTTGGTGTTCCAGACGAAGGGGCCGTACCAGGTCCTTCGTACTGATGGGCGGCGCTTCACCATCGAAAGTGACGATGGGGTCCGCACAGTGAACGGACAGGACGTGGTCAAAGTTGCACCACCGCCTGCAGGCGACCCAGCTTGGGCGCGTGCTTTGAAAACGTGGCGCCTGCCCTCGCTGCCTGCAGCCAAACAGGGCCCGCAGGAGTACGTGTTCGACAAGTTCATCGACCACGGCTGGGATGAGGATACTGACCGCCTCATGTTGAGGGTGCGTTGGTTTGGCTACAAAGCCAAGGATGATACGTGGGAGTATGTGGAGGACCTTCCTGCTGAGAAGGTCCGGGCGTACTGTGCCCGGAACGAGATAGACCCTAACAGCCCTCCCTCAACGTGAGGGAAGGCCGAGCAACAGTGCCAAGAGAGTGCTTCAAGTCGAAGTGGTACGCAGAGTGGCTTTAAACTACAGCCCTAACCCTCACACTCTCACAACAAAGGCAGCTGCCAACTAGGCACGCATGCTAGACTCTCCCACTCCACGGCCCTCGCCCTCACGTGGAGGCGAGCGGCGAGACCCACGCCGATAACGGTCTCCACTCGTTGGAAGGGGCGGCGGCTCCAAGTCGGAACCGTCGCGCCCCTCACGGTCGCGCAAGTGGCGCCGACCGTGGCTACTCTTCTGCCTGGTCTTGCGCGCAAGTTTGCGACGCAGACGCTGGACAGACTCCGTCTCCGATGGGGTAGAGGACTCCGAGACGGAGTAAGACAACTCGTCTTCCGACACGGAGGGAGAGCGCCGCGAGTGACGGCGACGACGGCGAGGAGGCGAGTATGCCCGGCTCGCACGACGCTTGCCACGCCCAAGTGGGGTTGGCTGGGGCATAATAGCCCCAATGCGAGCCAACTCGGCCGTCATAAACTCCGCCACCGACTCGCAACTCGCGGTCGCCACTGCAGTACGAACGCGCTCCTCAAGTTGAGGAGTCTCGGAACTTTGGAGGGTTGCGGTCGACGCGGCCAACCAGGAAATGGTGCGCACCAACGTGGTGATCATCATCTCTGAGGTTAGAGGCGTGGGCGGTAACACCAACTTGGGGTATACCGTCAGGAGGGTGGCCCCCAAGTTGGGAGACACCGGTGTGGATGACTCCACGGCCACGCTGATCGGGATGTTCCCGTGAGGCTGGAAAGGAACAGGAGGAAGCGGAGGGGCACGCCGAGGTGGCGGTACCCGGGTGTAACTGCGACCCCGACTTGGGGCCCCCGCAGTAGGTTGAGTCATATGGTCATCATATGAGGGCACAGCCATAACTATGGGCTTGTCCGGGGGTGGCGCAGTGTGACGATCCACCCCCGGGGCATACGGGTAGTCCCCGATGCCCAACCCCTCTCGTAGGACCACACGGCCGTCGTGAAGTTCACGAGCGACCCACACGAACTGGCGAAGTGCGCCATCGTCCTTGGGCCCCCGAGTGGGGCGGCGCAACTTGTGCTCAATGCTCTCCCACTCGATAAACTTGTGGAGGCGGAGCATCTCCTCAAGTAGAGTGAGTTGTCCTGACGAGCACCCCTCAGCAACTAGCTGAGGGGTGAGCTGTTCCAAACCCTGGATGAGCCGGAGGGGGAGATGCCAGAGCATCCCCCGCCGCTGAACACATGACACCCAGGTCGACATGACCTCGAGGAGCCACTGGGTGGCCAACATGGCCCACACCAGATGATCAGGGCCAGCCGTCAACATGACGGAGCCGAAGTGGTCAAGCAACCGTGGCAACAATGCCGGGAACCCGTAGGGGACCTCAACTTGAGGCCACCACTCGGGCTTCTTCGGGTAGTATTGCTCCTTACTGGCGGCAGACTGCTGAGGAAACTCAAGTTGAGCCGAGGTCACCAAGTAGGGACCTCGCCGGAAGTCCTTCTCCATCCGCACATCAAAGTGATGAGTGTGCGGATCGGCCTCGTGAAGGTACGGGGGGCGAGTTGCCACCGCGTCCCAAGTGAAGGTCGGCAAGTCGCCGGGACCCGGGATAGTTCCCCCGCGGTCCACCATGGCCTTGGCCCGCTGCACGTCCTCGACCTCCTCGTCGTCCAGGAAGGCAAACTGGTCCGTCCTGAAGCCGGCAGGGAACCCGACCCTACGGGGATACTTCTCCCGTAGGCGGTCCCATACCCGACCCATCGCTGCGCCGAGTCGGCCACAGCGAAGAACAGTCAACCCCTCCTCATACAGAGGCCAAGCGGGGTAAAACCACCGCCCCAAGGCCTCACGCGGGACAACTTGTCCCGCCTCCGGGGGAGATCCTGCCGTCAACCCAAAGCCGGGTGACGCGGGAGTCCCACCCCCCGGAGCGATCGCGGAGCCCCCGCCGGAAGTCCCGGCAGGCGCTGCACCGTAGGAGGTGTCCTCCATACGCTCATCGAGAGAGTCCGTCTCCACTCCCGGAGTCGCCATGGCTCTCCCCAAGTTGGGGAGAGACGTCCTGGCTATCGCGGCACGAGACCCGCCTCGAGTTGAGGGGGACTCGGATCGTGGGTAAACGGGTGGCCTCCCCAGCGTGGGGTGGCCCCGTGTAAGGTGAAGGAGAAGTGGTGGTGGTGGTGAGGTGTGAACCGAGGAGAGCAAGCTGCCAAGTGGGCAAGCTTGAGGAGAGGGGCGGCCAACGTGACCGCCTCCACATCCGCGTTACGTACTCAAGGGGGGACAGCAAGTCGCGTCCCCCCCAACGCCGAGACGTGCGTTTATGCACCCCCTCACAGGGCCGACCGGGTCGGTCGGAACTGAGGAGAGGGGAGTGTGGCAGTATTGACCCCCAGGTAGGGGGGCAACACGTGCCATGCAAGGGGCGGCAGGCCACTAGCCTGATCCGTTCCTCCCCCTGCATTTGGGTCCATATTCCCTAAGTTCGGGATAGTTAGCTTAGTAGTAAATCCAACTTGGATTTGAGGGTTTTCTGCATTTATCGTCTAGAATTTTCGTGTGGCCCGGTGGGCAGGTGCTGGGGTGGGAGATTCTGAGTGGCGAGATTCTGAGTGGACCCTGGGGGGATAAGGGGAGGGACAGCGGGGCTTGGCCCTGCGTCCCCGTCCCGACCAAGAAACTGTTGGACCACACACCATCTTCTTGTTTGTCCGTGGGGGGGATTGCCCCACAACAGGGATAGAGTGTGTGCGACTTGCACTTCTTCCGGTTCCCCCGACACGGGAGGCAGCCCTCGCACACCGCCCCAACTTGGGTACTGTGTGTGCGAGTGGTTTTTGCCACAAACGCGTCTCCGAGGTGGTGGGTTGACCCAGCCTTATACACCGTGCGGTAGTCGTGCTCGGCCATCTTCAGCCTCCATCGGGCTAGCCTCCCATGGCTATCGGAATCCTTGTCACCAAGGTTGAGGAGCCATCGTAGGGGTTCGTGGTCGGACCTCACGATGAACCTGGAGCCCTCCAGGTATGGACGGAGCAGTTGCACTGCCCATATAACTCCGAGGCATTCACGCTCGGTGGCACTATAGTTCCGCTCAGCCGGGTTGAGTGTCCGGCTGAAGTACCCTACCGGACGCAGGTCCGGGATAACGTTATCGGTACCGATCAACGTCTCTCCCTGTAACAGGGTGCATCCCACTTGTGTATCACACTCATCGACATCGATGACGAAGGTACCCCGTCTATGCGGTAACGCAAGGACGGGTGGGGCTAGTAGGGCTCGCTTCAGCGACTCGAATGCCTCCTCTTCGCTAGGCGAAGGGGGTTGGAGTACCTTGGGTAAGGTACTGCTCGTAAGAACCGTTAACGGTTTAGCTATCCGAGCGAAGTCCTTGACGAACGGTCGGTATACATTGCACATTCCCAGGAAGCTCTTGAGCTGCGTCTGGGTGTTAGGGAACCGGGCATCCCGGAGTGCCCGGGTATTGGCTTCGAGTACCCCTAGTTTACCAGGGGTTATCTGGTGGCCCAGATATTCGACCGTCTGTTGGAAGAAGGCGCACTTCTTCAGACGCAGGGTTACCCCGGCGTTCCTCAAGAGGGTGAGTACCTCGTCAACATGTTGTACATGGTCATCCATGTTACGCGAGAAGACGATGACGTCATCGAGGTACACTAGGCAGTTACGCCACTTCACCCCCGACAGTATGATGTCGATAGCCCGCTGGAATGTAGCGGGGGCGTTGGACAATCCGAAGGGCATCCTTAGGAACTCGTACACTCCACTGTGACAGACGAATGCCGTCTTGGGGATATCCTCGTCCGCCACCGGGATCTGCCAGTATCCGGCGTTGCAGTCGATGGTGGTAAACACCGTAGCCTCCCCCAGGGAGTCGATGCATTCATCCATCCTTGGTAAAGGGTATGAGTCCTTCTTGGTAACCAAGTTGAGGCGTCGATAATCGATGCAAAACCGAGGGGTTTGATCCTTCTTCGGCACAATAACGACTGGGGCACCCCATTCCGACATCGAAGGTCGGATCACCTTAGCTTCACTCATCCTCTTCACTTCTCCATCAACGATCTCTCGTTGCATAGGTCCCGCTCGGTGCGGTTGTGAGCGGGCGGGTCGTGCGCCTGGTACCAGGTCTATACGATGTTGGGTTGCCCCAATGGTCCCCAAGGCCCCGCCTGTCCACATAACGTCATGCTTTCTTAGCATCCGTCGTACCCCTTCGGCTACCGAAGGGGGAAGGTGGTCGAGGTCAGCCTCGGCCAGTGCCTTCAAGGCCTCTTGGTCCTTTTGCGGCAGGTCCGCCGGAGCCGCCGATGGGTTAGGCTTCCCGTCATCGGGTTGCTGTCGCTCGGTGGTCTCGGCGACCGCCAGTACTTCAAGTGGTTCCACTTGACCTTCCTTATCAGGGGTAAGGATATCTCCTTCGTAGAGTTCGGCAATCCCGAGGATAGTTCCCTTCGGGAGGGTGACTGCCTTACGGCGGTAGTTCGCCATCACTAGGAGGGACGACCCTCCTGCTGGGAGGTCTATGAGACCGTTGGCCATGGTCAACCCATGGCGCTTGTACGTCCGTAGGTTGGACTGGACTCTGCAGATGCCTGCGAGGTCGCAGTTAACCGGGAGGACTGTCTCTGACAACGGCTCAAAGCGAGTTCGCTTGGCCAACCGAAGTGTCTTCGGCTCGACGCTTGCGTACACCTCAGCCACGTTAACGTGGCTTCCTTGTAGCGTCAGGTCCCTGACGATAGCCGTGTGTCCTCGCTTCGTCCCGTCGGCTTCTTGAAGCTCGACGGTCCTCCGGCCTGGCCGGATTGCATCAACGTGAACGTTGATGAAGGTGCACCCCAGTATGCAGGGCACCGATAGCGTTTCACATACCAGGAAGTCAACTTCCGTGGTGAGATCCCCGATGGTAACCTGCAGCGACATCGCTGCGGTCGTACGAATGAGTCGACCATTCGCGTCCTTGATGGTGGGTCCCCGAGTCACTCTGACTCGTGGAAGCCACTTGTCCGGGAGGGTATCCTTCCGGATAAGGTTGGGTCCAGCCCCTGTGTCCAGTACAGGGTAGTACGATCGTGTCGACTGGGGGTCAACCCCCAGTGTGGCTGATACCTTGAAGTTCTCCAAGGTAAACAACACATGTCCTACACCGATATCCGGTGTAGCTCGGGCATCCTGAACAGGGCCCTTGTCTGGTTCAACGTGAAGGGGCTTCCCGTCCTCTCCTCCCAACCTCGGGGGTTGGTCATCAATCCCCTGACGCCGTGTCGTCGGGGCCGGAAGGTGTACCCGGGGGTTGATGCGGCGTCGGCTCAACCGCGCTCTCCGTGGGGCTTTCCCCGCGGTACTCCGGGGTGGCTTGCTTGGGTGACCCCAGCGCCCCCCGGTCATCCTTCCTCTTACTCGTTTCCCGCCCTTGGTAGGGTGCTGTCCGCCGGGACATCCGGCTGAGGAGGTGCCCCCTCGACGGCCAGTACTCCACCTGGAGCTGGCTGCCTACCCGGTGCGGGTCCGGGTGCTCGGGGGGGATACCCCCCGGTGGATGCCTTGCGTTGCGCCGCTGCCCGCCGAGACTCCTCGGGGATGAGTGGGCAGGAAGACACCCAGTGCTGGGGATCCCCACACAACATACATCCGGACGTGCCGGTCCCCCCTTGAGGTCGCATCAGGGTAGCCCCGTAGCTACGGTTGCCTCCCTCGGGCGCCCGAGTGCCTGCTCCCTGGTAGGCCTTGGGTCCTTGGGTCAACCGGAACATGGACTCCCCCAACCGGTTGGGTCGGCCCGCAATCTGCGGGGGTGCCTCCGTGCGCACCGCCCATGTTGGCAAGGGTTGGTGAGGGTTACCCGTCACCGGGGAGTACCCCGTAGTCCGCACATACGGGACGCGCCGTCCCGTTCCTTCGTTGACCTGGAACTGGGTTCTAGCCGGGGCGATGTACGCTACCGTACCATGTTCATCAATCACCGGCGTCGCCGGTAGCAACAGGTGGCCCTGTTGGTCGACTAGAGGGTCACCCTCACCAATAGGGGTATGTTCGGTCGCAACCAGTACTGGTGCGGCCTTACGTTCCACCTTCTCTTGCCTCGGTACCGGGGTAAGACTGGGCTTGCCTCCCTCACCCTTGGGCTTCGGGGCCAAGGCACACTCCGGGTGTAGAACCCGGTAGGCGTCCCCTAGGGACTTGCACATATGCATCAGTCGACTGAAGTTCGTCCGTGCCGTGTTGGCGCCCCGTGCGGATATCCGCACGTAGTTGGGTACTCCTGCGAACAGGATGGCCCGTAGCTCCCCTTCTCCGAGGAGCTTCCCCAGCTCGTAGTCGAGCTCTTGGATCCGGCGTCCAAACATCTCCTCATCCTCCCAGGACTGGGCGGTGGCAGTGCGAAGGGCCCGATAGTGGTCCTCGCACTTGTCCTCACTGAGGTAGCTGCTCAGCAGCTCCTTCAATATCCCACGGTAATCCATGGGGGTGGCCGCGACCCTCATTCCCGGCATCGAGGATGCCTGGCGAAGAATGCCTCGCACCCGTTCATCAACAAAGAACGGGAGGATCTCCAGGGCCAGCCCCTCGTTAACGAGCGCCTTGTCTGCGGCTGCCTTGAAGCTAGTCAAGAAGCCGATGACTGCCAACGGGCGTCCGTTCGGCCCCCCGAACATAGGGACTCCCTTCATAAGGGTCTGCATAGAGCGGATCGCCCGATGCGACGTATTACGCATCGATTCCGATACGGTGGTAGAGCGGTCCTCCAAACGATAACGTTCCGGAGTAAGAACCGACCGGAAGACCTCGTTGACGATCTCCGTGTCAGCGTCCTGGATATCCAGTCGCTTAGCCAGTTGATGAGCGAACTCATCGGACTCCATCCGCTTCAGTAGGCTCGCAGTTACCTGCGCGGTCATAGCTTCCACCACTGAAGATGGTACTTCAGGCGTCGGCACCTCGGGAACCCGAGTTGCCGGGCCTCCTTCGTCGTGGGGGTACTGCGAGAGGGTACCCCCTCCCCCAATAACCGACTCTTCCCCGGCGTACGTATCCGCCGGGTCGTGTCCGCGGAGTCCGCTTCGGGTGCTCCGAGCGTATCGCTCCGTGTGACTCCGTTCCAACTCTGCCGACGAGTCGGACCCATACCCCATTGTGTCCGGGGGTTGTCCAGGAGTAGCAACACCGGGGTTGACCCTGGTGGACTCCGAAAGTAGTCCGGCCGGTTCGAACCGTACCGGTGTGGGAGGAACACGACGGGGTCCCGTCGTGTGCCGTGTTGACATCAACACTGCCATTGCGTCCTCCGTCCGATCTTGACGGGCGTCGAGCCCGGAAAACCGGGCCTCGATGCGGGCCAATGATGCCATCAGGGAATCCCCTGGTGAAGGAGGCGGCGGAGTGAGGTCGGTCGACGACAGTTGAGGCGGGCCCCCGCCTCCTGCCGTCCGAGCCGTGCCAAACGTCGATCCGGCACCGGAAAGCATTGGCGTCTCAATGTTATCGATCGGGTTCCCGATCCCGGTTCCCGTAGTCACCTCCGGGGTCGGCGTCGACGCCGATCCGTCATCTTGAACGTTCCCCGTCTCTTGGGTAGACATGGTCACAATCAGTCAACCGACGTATCAATCACCACGAACAAGAGAGCGAGGGGGTAGATTGGGGAGAGTAACAGTAGATCACAGTCACAGGTAAAATCTCAACACAATCGATCAGGTCGCAACACCACGAGTACAAGAAAAGGACCGGATCCCTATCCGTGTGCCAGGGCCGAAGACGGCGTCACCACAAGGGTGACGGAAACCCGTCCCCTGCTGCTCCACCAATGTAGCACAATAGGGATCCGTCGCGCGTCCACTCTCAGGGAACACTCACCAAGGGGGATCGGCACCAACGTCACCAGGAGGCCAAGGTTGCTGTCCTTGGAGCGCAAGCCACGGGACCAAGATGGGAGCCCAAATGGGAGGGGTTTGTTGTTCTACCTTGGCCGGCGGTGGATTCGCCACCGGCCCCCTCGTTATAAACCCTCGGAGACACTACTAACTACCCTCCACCCCAAGATGCAAGTCCCTCTGGTCATACGTAACTTATAGATACCGTGACCAGCTCGGACTCTCAAATTGGAAGTTAAGGATTAGAAGTAGCCCCCCTAATATTAGGGTCACAATACGGACAACCATATTGCTACACCCGGCCGCGACGGCGCCGCGTCGACAGATGAGTGGCTGGCAGCGAGGGTGGGGCGGCCCCCGCCCAGCAGCGTGCGAGCGGGGGGGACAACTTTGCCCTTGGCGCTCGCCAACACAGCGTCGGCCCCGTCACTCGCAGCGACCGCCGGGCCGCTCGCCACTCTCCATGTGGCCGCCGCTGTAGCCGCTGGGCCTGCCGCGGACGCTTCACCGCAGCGCGGCGCGGCGCAGGCGACCACCGCCGGCGGCCACAGACACCGCAGCGTAAACACGGCACAGCGCCACCGCCACCTTGCCGCCTACCTCGACTGGCTCGCAGAGGCCACGGGAGCCGCTGTGGCCGGCGCTGTGTAGCCAACACAGCAGCCGCCTCATGGGCCGCGGGGGGGGTAACAGCCACGTCTTTGGCGGTCGTAGAGAGCCGGGCAAAGAGGGATCGCCCCCCGCCGCCGCGCCAGCCCTCCCCGCGGACAACACCACCGGCACCCCGGCACACAACACCCCCGGGCGCTGCCTTGTTCTTCACAGGCGGCGCATTGAGTGTTCGACGACGCCGCCGCGCTGCCACCCGCCAACGCCGCCTGTGAGGAACCACCCACACTTGGGCAGCCCTTAACGTACTCGTGATGGTGTCAGCGACCCGTGCCAGCCAAGAAGGCGACAGGGTGCGGGGAAGAGGGTGGAGGTGGTGACGGTGGTGGGTCTGGGGAAGAGGACGGCGCGACGTCGGTGGTGATCGAGGGGGGCTCAAAGGGTTAAGGTCGTCTTTGGTCTGTGTCTGTGGTTGCCCGTCCGGTCTCCCCCGGTGGCGCCGACACCCACGCACTATATACACGCGTCGGGGCACCCAAGGTGCCCCAAAGCATGCGTTTCCCCGTCGCGCCGCCGGTAGGCACAAAACAGCCCAGAAACAAAGCATGGTTGTCAAAATAAAGCATGGGCGGGCGTGCGCACTAAAGGAGTGCAGCCCCAGTTTGCCCCACGAAGGGTTCCGGCGTGCGGCGCCTAGTGCGCCGCCTCAGCCGGCCCCAGACGCCAGTCGGTTCGAAGGTCCGAGAGGCGTGTAAGCACGGTTCGATCGAGTCGACCGAATCGGCCAGCCGGCTAGACAGTCACCTCGCTGCAATGCTGCAGCGAGGACATTCTAACGGACTTGCCAGCTGTGGCAGATGTGAATCGTCATGGGTGCTGACGGTGGCGCCTTTCGAAAGGCCATGATGGGCTGTCGATGGCTGCCGTCGTGCGGCGGGCAGACACTGTGAGACAGCGGCTGACTCATCTTGAGTCTGGAAGGTACACCGCGTCATGCCCCACAATACAAGGAGTTGATCCATGTTGCCAGGAGTTGGTTCGGCAGGATCTGTAAGGAGAGGTCCCAGATATTATCCCTTAGGTATCAGGCAAGGGATTAGGGGGGAAATCCTTACACTGCCCCTCAGACACAGGCCGCCCCCGCTCATCTCGCCGCACTGCGCACGGCCACCGCTAGCGTCGAGAGGCTGGCCTCAGGCGCGTAGCAGCACCGCGGCGGGGCGGCGGCGACCACCACAGGCGGCCACCGCCACCGCAGCGTCGCTGCCAAGCAGTGGCACAGCGCCCCCACCGTCTTCCGCTCGCCTCGACTGGCTCGTCGCACGCCGCGGCCTCCGCTGTCGCCGGTGCTGTGCCGCCAAAATAGCAGGCGCCTCGGCGGCAGCGGCGGGGGTGGCAGCGAAGTCGCTGGCAATTGTGGGGGGGCGGGCGAAAGAGGATCGCTCCTCGCCGCCACGCCAACCCCCCCCCGCCGCCAACACCACCACTACCCCCGTGCGCAGTGCCTGTCGCCGCCGCCTTGTCCACCCCGAGCAGCGCATTTCTTGTCACTGCCGCCACCGCGCCGGCACCCGCCGACTCCGTCGGCAAAGCCAAACCGCGGCCGTTCATCGCCGGTGCAGTGGCGTTGGTGGCAGCGGCGTCGGTGCCAGAGTTCGTGAGGTGGGGTTACGGGGAAGAAACACCCTTCAGCACGAAGCACCACCCCCCGACCGCCCAAGACACCGCCACCCCCCCCCCTAACACCCCTGGCCAACAGCCCACCCCGCACGACCGCCACTCCGCCGGCCGCTAACGTAGCCGCAACGCCCCCGGCCGTCGCCGCCGCCGACAGAACGCCGAAGACGCGTACCACCTCTTCGTGCGCAGGAAGCGTAGTGACGGCGCGCTCGAAGGCAGGGGCCGGCAAGAGGGATCGCCCCCCCCCCCGCAGCTAGCAGCACCGCCGCACCCGGCAGGTTATAGCCGCCATCCCCCGGCCAGAGGCACCACCTCATCCGCAAAGCCACAGGGCGCACCCCGCAGCAAGCACCGACACACCCGCCAAGTCAACGCCCCCGACCCTCGGCCAGATGCACCACCTAACCCGCAAGGCCAGAGAGCCCGATCCGCGGCCAGCTCGGGCACCACCGCGCCCGGGGTGTGACAGCGCCCATCACGCGGGGCAGTCGAGCCGCCACAACCGAGGGGCAACTGCCGGACATCAGCGACCAGGGCCCGGCCGGGACAGCGCCGACCTCCGCAGGCATCAGCGCCGCCCCACCCGGGCGACGACTGCCCCCGCGCTGCACCCAGCAACGTCGCAGGACTCGGTCGCCGACGCCGCAGCCAATGTGGCTGCGGCGGCGGCGGCGCCAACAGATATGATACCCAAAACGCGGCGGCAAGAAGAAGGCGCGAGCATGCGAGGCGCCGACAGAGCGAGATCGAGACTTGACGCCAGAAGGGCAGCCAATGACAAAACAAGTCCTCGGAGCAGCCGCTTTCAAGAAGGACTTGGCTTGTGCCTGATCTCGGGACTGGAGGCGCACCATCTCTCCTCGCTTTGTATTGGCTCCTCATATAAGCACGTGAGACAGAACCACGAGAGTTGCCTGGTCCCAAGGCGCAGCGTTCCAACCGAGTTCTCAGTGTCCTATTCATTGGCGCGGGCCTTGGCTGAAAACGAGCGCGATTTACGCTATGTGCCAATGGCTCTTTGTGTCCAGCGGACTAGTCGGTTGCGGGTTTTGGAGACGATGGTGGGATGGGACAGGAGTTGGCCCGCCTCCACTGCACTGCCTCAAAGTCTGTAGCAATCTACAAAACGTTCCAGATTCGGTCCCAGACTCTGAGAAGGGATTGGGACTCGTCAGCGGAACAAAAAAAGACTCATATCCTCTCCGCGAGACCCAGAGCTTTCGAGACTTCCCGGCCACCAGTCTTTTTCTCTCTCTGGACAAGCGGGATATCTTTTCCTCTCTTCTACTGCTGCAATTCCCCATTCTTCTTGCGCAGGACGACCGATTCCGCCGCGCGCGCCTCACATTTCGGGACACCTATCCCAGGCATGGAGGAGTTGCACGGCCGTGATCGCGTACCCATGCCGCGTGACCCGCCCTCCGACGCCGTCACGTCGTTGGTGTGGCAAAAACCACATGCACACACGGCACCCAAGTTGGGGCGGTGTGCAAGGGCTGCCTCCCGTGTCGGGGGAACCGGAAGAAGTGCAAGTCGCACACACTCTGTCCCTGTTGTGGGGCAAACCCCCCACGGACAAACAAGAGGATGGTGTGTGGTCCAACAGTTTCTTGGTCGGGACGGGGACGCAGGGCCAAGCCCCGCTGTCCCTCCCCTTATCCCCCCAGGGTCCACTCAGAATCTCGCCACTCAGAATCTCCCACCCCAGCACCTGCCCACCGGGCCACACGAAAATTCAAGACGATAAATGCAGAAAACCCTCAAATCCAAGTTGGATTTACTACTAGGCTAACTATCCCAAACTTAGGGAATATGGACCCAAATGCAGGGGGAGGAACGGATCAGGCTAGTGGCCTGCCGCCCCTTGCATGGCACGTGTTGCCCCCCTACCTGGGGGTCAATACTGCCACACTCCCCCCTCCTCAGTTCCGACCGACCCGGTCGGCCCTGTGAGGGGGTGCGTAAACGCACGTCTCGGCGTTGGGGGCGCGACTTGCTGTCCCCCATCGAGTACGTAACGCGGATGTGGAGGCGGTCACGTTGACCGCCCCTCTCCTCAAGCTTGCCCACTCGGCAGCTTGCTCTCCTCAGTTCACACTTCACCATCACCACCACCACCCCTTCACCTTCCACTGGGCCGCCCCACACTGGGGAGGCCACCCGTATACCCACGATCCGAGTCCCCCTCAACTCGAGGCGGGTCTCGTGCCGCGATAGCCAGAGCGTCTCTCCCCAACTTGGGGAGAGCCATGGCGACCCCCGGAGTGGAGACGGACTCTCTAGATGAGCGTATGGAGGACACCACCTGCGGTGCAGCACCCGCCGGGACTTCCGGCGGGGGCTCCGCGATCGCTCCGGGGGATGGGACTCCCGCGTCACCCGGCTTTGGGTTGACGGCGGGGTCTCCCCCGGAGGCGGGACAAGGTGTCCCGCGTGAGGCCTTTGTAGCATCCCTGGCCCCGACTTGGTGCCGACCCGGGACTACAACCAGAGGGCACCAGGTGCCAGAACACGCCCGCCGTGTGGTGATGGTTGGCGGCCGTGGCCCGTGCCCGGCACTGGGATGCGGTGGACTACGCTATCCACACGTGAGAGAGGGATTGCTGATGGGTTTTTGCATACTTGTGAGGGACTTGATTTGAGAGAATTCGAGTGTGAGATTAGTGAGTGGGAATAGAATTAGTAGTGATAGTGGCCCCCGACCTGACGAGGTTAGACTCGGGTCGGGGCCACTCGGGGTTATGGGGGGGCTATCTCGCCAACGTGCCGAGGCTCCCCCAGATGCACGTTAAGAGGGACAGCGAGGCGCCCTTGGCCCGCGCCCTCAGGAAAAAGACAACTGCGCGTTTGCTTTCCTCTTCCCCGTGTGCACTACCGTGCGTATCTGTTTGCTCTGCGAGCAGGCACGTGAGGCAACAGGCATACCATTCTCGTAGTTCCCCTTTCTGTGTTACCTGTCCCTTTCCCCCGAGGGATATTGACACGTGTCTGAGAGGATCGAGTTTTATACCACATATTTGGTGGAGCAGCAGGGGATGATTGGAGTGTTTGAGAAGAGACATTTGGGAGCAGCGGTTGGGGTGTTCCTGTTCTGTCTTTTTTGGTGGTTTGGGAATTATTTGCACCCGTTCACGGGAATCCCATCCCTGGCTCTCCAACCCCTCTCTTGTTGTCTGGCGATCTTTGGACACGCAGGCAACTGGACTGTGGCTGTCAAGAGACCAACATGGCTACCCTCCCTGGCACGACGGTGCCCGAAGGGGTAGACCCCGCGTCCCTTGATGCATCCCTGGTCACCGCGGGGGACGGTGTCCAACCCGGCGTTCTCCCTACGGGTGAAGCAGACCTGGGTGTGACATCCGGTAGCGGACTGGAGTCCACAGGCGGCCAAGCACCACCTGCTCCCGTTCCTCCGGCTGTTCCTCCTGTGGGAGCCACCCCGGGGTCAACGGCGTTTGAGTCCGCTCGCAGCAGACGTCTCCCTCCTGTCGGTTCTACTCCTCAACCTCCAGGGATAGCCCCTGGTGTGTTTACTCCTGGACCCACACATGGCAGCTGGGTGTATACACGTCTTCCTGTGGGCACTAGCGATGCCAGAGGCACCGTTGTGACTGGTTCTACGGGTCTCCCTGAGACCTCGACTCCTGGGACCGGCCAAGCTTTTCCTCCCCTTGCATCCTATGGGGCGGGGAGCCCCAAGACCGGTAACCGGAGCAGCCAAAGGCGTCGGCGTCATCGCCGTCGCTCTAGCACCAGCGAGACCAGTTCCTCCAGCTCTGAGGAGGGATATGATTGGGATGCATCTCCCGGTCCCACCCGGCGCAGGCTAGTCGAGTTTGACTTCCCTGCCCACCAAGTGGGAGATGCCACCCTGAACAAGGTCACGTATTGGGGTGACTACCGGCTGGAGAATCAAGACCAAGGTTACACCCGGAAGATGGCCAAGAAGATGGCGTCCCTGAACCGGCGAATGCAGCCGAGCTTCGGGGGACATCCTAAGTTTTCCGGGAAGAGACCGGCGCTTATCTTTGCCTTCCTGCGCCGGTTTGTCAAGGCATGCAATGACAACGATGTGTCCGAGGGCAAGGCTCTCTACCTCCTGGTTGACTTCATGACCGGAGAAGCGGAACAGCGGTTTGCACAGGTTCTACCAGACTCTGCCGGACACATTGTCGGACGTATCGTCGCGAGTTATCCGGAGGCGGTCAACTGGCTCCTGTCCAACTACGCTGACGCGGACTCTCTGCGTAAAGCAGTCGGCAGGCTGAACCGGGCAACCATGGAAAGACAAGAGACTCCAGAGGCGTTCGCCCGTCGTGTCCGGGAGATGAGCGATGCTTGTGGCAACGTTTACCCTGAGGACAGGCTCAAGATGATCTTCTCGGAAGGGCTTCCTGAATATCTTCAAGTGGATGCGGAGAACTACAACCAGGAACATCAAGAACATACCTTCCAGCAGTTGATGGCCTACACCCAGGGCAAGTACCGGCAAGCCAAGGCCCTCCAAGCTCCCATGGTATCAACTCCCAAGCCGTTGTCGCGAGTTCGTCCCGGACCCGACAAATATAAGGGAGGTGATAGCCCTGTACCGGTACTCGCAGTTGGCGAGGCCTCAACCGTGGGGTCAGGGGACAAGTGGGGCGGCTTCATTTCTAAGGAGCAACCATCCCTGGTCGCCCCCGAGCAAGTCAAGAACCAGCGGTTCCGGTCTTGTTGGCTGTGCCAGAAGGAGGATCACATGTCCTACCAGTGCCCGACCATTCCCAAGGACCTCCAGGAGAAACTCAAGCGTCAAGGACTGGTGTTTGCAAAGGCGGTCAACTGGGCTGACCGGCGAGCACCCTCCAAGATGGACCAGGCACAGGTACACGCAATCCGAGTGGCAACCTTACAGAGCATCACGGAGGCTCTGGCAAGGGAAGCTCCTACGGACTTTGACCTGGAGACCGAAACCTCTAAGGACTCCTCGGACCCGGGAAACGAGTAGGGCAGGCGCTCTCCCCAAGTGTCTTCCCGAATCTCCGACGGCAGGGTACTTCTACCTGTTCTCCCCTTGCGTGCCGGGAGAAAGGACGGCAGTTACCCGCTCAACCGGTAGCCGCCTGGACAACCTGTTTGTTCAAGGGGACATTGCTCGTCCTGCGTAAAGAAAACCTCAAGATTAATGCTTGTATGCGTGTGGGGGATAGCCTCCCCCAAGCTGTTACACCGGTGGTTGACACGGGAGCCGGACCAAGCGTCATCACTGAGAACCTGTTACCTCCGGGCTGGCGTCGACATGCCTGGAGAGCGCCTACCCGGACCCATATCGTCGACGCTTCGGGTCAAACCCTACGACCGCTTGGCCGTCTTCCTGTCGCCATCTATGTCAACAATGAACCAATGCTTTTTCCCCTTCTAGTAGTCAAGACCCTATCAGTCCCCCTCATCCTAGGCTGGGACTTCCAGAAGCAGCATGTCAAGAGCATCCTACCCGGAGAAGGGAAGGTCCAGTTCAACCATGGGTTTGTGTCACCGGTATTGGAGCATCTGGACGCCAAGGTTCGTGTAGCCAAGAGCAAGAGGGAACGCATCCCACCCTCTACCTTGACTCTCTTCAAACCGGTGCTCCTACCTCCTCGCTCGGAGACCAAGGTTCAAGTAACGACCCGGATTGCAGGTCAATGCCTGATCTACGGACGTAAGGGATTTCTGGCGAAACACCGGTTATACTTGGCCCACGGACATCACAAGAAGGTAGAAAGGCACACCCCGTTCTCGGTGCTAATCGTCAACGTGAGCCGGAAGCCAATAACCCTCGCCAAGGGCACCCGAGTTGGTACAGCAGAGCCTTACCGGGGATCCGCCCGTGCTATGAGCAAGGAAGACCTCCTGAACCTGCAACAAGAACTGGCATCCAACTTGACGGCCTTAGACGTACCTCCGAAGCAAGAGCAGGCTGACAGCGCTACTCCGAAACCCGAACAAGCACCACCCGGGATGCCGAAGGTCAAGCAAGAAAATGTCCCTCCCGACTTGAAGGAGGCACTGGAGAAGCTTCTCCAGGAATATCGGCACCTGTGGTCGGGAGAGCTGGGCAAGATGGACGCCACTCTACACCGGATTCAACTCAAGCCGGAAGCTAAGCCAGTACACATGCAACCATATCGGGCCGGACCTCATCGCCGGGATGAGATTGAGAAGCAGGTTAACAAGATGCTCAAGATGGATGTTATCGAGCCGTCTGATGGCGAGTGGGCTTTCCCGGTGGCAGTCGTCCCGAAAACCGGCGGTCACTTCCGTTTCTGCGTTGACTACCGGCGCCTGAACGAGATGACAGTCAAGGACGAATACCCGATACCCCGGATGGATGATTGCCTCGACTTTCTTGGTGATGCCACCCTCTTCTCGACGCTGGATTGTAATGCCGGTTACTGGCAGATCCCTCTGGCTGACGCGGACAAGGACAAGACCACCTTCACGTGCCACCTGGGACTATTCCGGTGCAAGCGTCTTCCTTTTGGTCTCACCAATGCTCCGGCAACCATCCAAAGAGCCATCGACATCATCCTGTCCGGGCTAAGGTGGAGAACATGTTTGGTCGACCTGGACGACATTATCGTTTTCTCCAAGACCCCAGCGGAACACCTGGAGCACCTTCGGGAGGTCCTGGCCCTCCTGTCCAAGGCTGGAGTTACCCTCAAGGCCGAGAAGTGCCACCTGTTTGAGACTGAGGTGGAGTATCTGGGGCACGTGCTGAGTCCGGGGGAGCTCCGAGTCAATGAGAAGATCATCAAGGCCCTCCGGCATGCACGGCAACCCAAAACCCAGACGGAACTCAAGAGCTTCCTGGGTATGTGCAACGTCTATCGCCGGTTCGTACGGGACTATGCTCTGATTGCCCGGCCACTGACCAAGCTGACCAGCAAGAAGCTTCCCGCACAACTCCCGGTGTTCGACGAGAAGCAGACCGCGGCCTTCGAAGAGCTCAAGAAGCGCCTGACCACCACTCCAGTACTGGCGTTACCCAAGCGGGAGGGCCAGTTTGTTCTGGAGACGGATGCCTGTGGCGTCCAGGTGGGGTGTTCACTACTCCAGCAGCAACCTGATGGGCACTTTCTCCCGATAGGCTACTACAGTCGCGTCTTGACTCCAGCTGAGAAGAACTATTCCACGACCGAGCGCGAGTGCTTGGCAGTCGTCTGGGCTTGCTTCCTGTTACGGCCATATCTTGAAGGACAAGAGTTCCTCATCCGGACGGACCACGCCAGCCTAAGGTGGCTGCTATGTATGGACAGCAGTCAAGGAAGGGTCGCCCGGTGGCGCCTACGCCTTTCGGAGTTCAAGTACAAGGTGTGCACCAGAGCAGGGAGGGAGCACCACTGCGCCGACACCATGTCCCGGCTGGAGACTCCTGCAGCCGATACCGGTCCTATCCCGGAGGAAACACCTTGCTTCATCCTCCCGTATGTCGGACGTGGCTGGCACGCTCCCCTGCATGAGACACCTGAAGCTCATCAACCGGTGTCCATTCACCGGATGCTGGAGGCACAACTGACGGACCCTCAATGCTTGGAGCTTCGCCACCAAATGGACCTGAACCGGAACAGTCGTTTCTCCGAGTCTACGGACGGACTCCTAGTACGGGTGTCACCCTTCGATGGGGCCACTCAAGTCTACGTACCCCGGGGCCTACGAGCTGACATCCTACGCCTGGAGCACTCGTCTCCCCAGGCCGGACATCCTGGTATCAATCGGATGTATGCTTCCATGAGACGACACTATTACTGGGAAACCATGGCCAGTGACGTCCATAAGTACCTGGAGGCTTGTGTTTCGTGTGCAAGGAACCGGTTGTCCCAGAGGAAGAAGACTTCTAAGCTACGCCTATTCCCTGCGGCGGAGCCCTTTGCAAGCTTAAGCATGGACATCCTGGGGCCCCTACCTGAAACATCCAGTGGCAACATACACCTGCTCATCATTTGTGACCGGTTCTCCAAGTTCACTCGAGCAATCCCGCTGAGGACCATCACGGCTCTGGATGTCACGTCAGCCTTCTGCGAGTACTGGATAGCTGCCTACGGCCCTCCAGACTCCGTCTTAACCGACAACGGTCCCCAGTTTGCATCCCTGTTCTTCCAAGGAGTCTGTGACCTGATGACATCAAGAACTTGTACACCACGACGTACCACCCGCAAACGAACGGCCAGGTGGAACGATTCAACCGGACCCTAGTGGACATGCTACGGCACTACGTGGAGGAGCACCAAGAAGACTGGGACGAGCTCCTGGCTGTCCTCACTCTAGCCTACAACTCCCGAGGTCACCGGACAACGGGAGTCGCCCCACTCGACTTTGTCACCCCAAGGCGGCTGACCAACTTCTCCCTGGAAAGAATACCAGATGGTCTCCAGCCTGCACTGAAGTCAGGTCCCAAGGCAAAGGATGAGTTCTTGGAACAACTGAAGCTCCTGCTCCCAAGAGTCAAGGAGTCAATCTCGAAGACCCAGGAGCGATACAAGTGGGGCTATGACAAGGGCGTTCGGGAAAAGAACAAGGAACTGGGTGGTGGCGACTGGGTTTTTGTGGACAACCATAGCAAGACCCGGGGGAAGCTGGACTCGAAGACGGATGGACCTTATGAGATCCTGAATACGGACGGTTGGACCTTTCTTCTAGAGGCGGATGGCTCCCCGTACCGCGTGAGCAGCGACCATGTCACCCGAGCTCCACCGCCAAGCCAACGGGACTTGACCCGGCGCAAGCGGGCCGCAGTACCCTGGCTATCCCAAGAAGAAGGTCGGGAATATGTCTACGTCAAGTTTGTGGACCATGCCTGGAGAGACGGACGCCTGTACCTGCGAGTACGCTGGTTCGGTTTTAACCCGGCAGATGATACCTGGGAACCCTCAAACCGGCTACCCATCGCGGATGTCTGTGCCTAGACGCGACGGAACGGGATAGAGGGCACTCCAGTGGCCAGAGCCGGCAAGATTCTGGAGTCGGACTCGGAGGAGGACCAAGAGGATGGGGCCAACCAAGACCCTCGGGACGAGCCGAGTTCATCCGCAACGGATGCGGAACAAGAGGATTGAGAAGAAGGGAACGGGTATATCAAGGAGAACACGCAATACAAGCATGGAACAATCAAGGAAAACAAGCACCCGCTCGGGCAACCCTTCTCTCCGCCTCTTCCCTCCTCGCTTCTCCCAAGACCCTCACCCTCCTTGCCTCCAACTACTACTCCCGGCGCGGACGCTGAGCCGCGGGAGTGTCCTCCAGCGCTGCCTCCGCGGCACGACGGGAACCGGAGGAAGACGGGATGACGTAGTGCGGTGGACGCGGTGCATCCCGGTATGACGCCATCGGAGTAGTACCGGTAGTTGCCGGGGGCTCCCGCTCATCCAGATATGCCCGTCGGCGCCCCTGGAAGCCAGTGAAGGTTTCTGACAACTGCTGGGCCAAGCCATGCCGCGTCAAGGTCGCCAGAAGTTCGCCAACCACCGGGCTGTTCGACATCTGGCCGCTGTCCGCGCAAGCAAACACCCGGTCAACCACGTTGTTCAAGACGCTGGCGTAAGTGCCCAGCACCAGGGAAGACCCGACGCCCTCAACCTGCACCGGAAGACGACCCAGCTGGTCTTCAATAATACCGACGTCGTACTGGTCGCATGTCGGGCCACCTTGGTTCAGGTACCAGTCAGGCACCCGGAAGCGGGTAAGGCGCAGAGTCGGCGCCGGAATCTCGAACCGCCCCGAGGATGACACCACCGGACGGTCCACAACGGCCCCCGAAACCGGAGTACCCAACTCCAGCGGAGGCACAGCGCCGCCGGCGTTGGAAGAAGGCGTCCGAGGCGGAGCGGCCGGAGTGGTAGGCGACCGCACAGTCACCTCCAGACTCGCCGCAGACAGGCGCGGTGCCGGAGGAGCTTGAAGTACCGGCACAGCCGGAACAGGGCGTGAACGCGCCGGCGACGGTTCAGGCGAGGCCACCGGGGCGACAGGTGCAACAGGAGGAAGCGGAGCCGCCGCAGACGCCTGACCGACCGCCGCGGCCCATCCCGACTCCTGCACAGGCGGCCCAACTGGCAGAAGATCAAGGGCGGCCGGGGCAGGAAAGCTACCTAGCTGCGGCCACGCCGGAAGCGGCGTCGCCAGCTGCACCTTGGCCGGAGAAGACTGGTAGACCACCTGCGCCCAACCGAAGCCATCCCGACGCGGGCGGTTCTGGTCGGCAATCGCGTTCAAGAAGTTCCGGTCATGCACCGGCACCAGACGCCGGAAGTCAATCATCGCCTGGAAGAGCCCCTTGTACTCTTCGTCCTGGCTGCACAAGAAGTCGACGGTCAACTTGTCGACAATCCAGACCATCAGGAGGTCAGGGAGACCAAAGCCGGTTGAACACCAAGACCTCGTGAAGCCAGTGGTTGGCCGCCAAGACTGTCATCTCGGACGTGCACATCATGTACGGGATCGAGTGGAAGAAGCCCTTGATCGACGCCTGAGTCAAGGCGTCCAAGAAGTACCAGGTGAAGGGGATGCTGGAAGGAGCAAACCCGACCGGGATCTCGACTTCCTGCTGCTGCGGGATGACCTTGGGGTAGTACGCCGCCCGGTTAGCCTTATCCAGCTTCCAGAACTCCTGATGGTTGCAGCTCACGAGGAAGTCACGCTGACGGCCGCGTCGCTCGCCTTGCTCCCGTGCCGGTGAAAACTTGGAGTACTTCCGGGTCAGAAAAGGCGGCTCCAGAGCGACCATGCTCGGACGGGGGTCGCAGTTCAGGCTCCACGACCCCTTGAGCGCCTCGTCCCAGACCTTGAGCGCCCGGTGGACGTACCCTTCCTCCTCCGGCCACCGGAGAACGGACGCGGACACGCGACGCTCGGTCAAGGGTAGATCCAGCACCAGCGCGACGGGGAGATCCTCCAGACGAGCAACCCAAGAGGAACCCGAGAAGCTCTGGGAGCGGTCTTGTGCCAGGCGCATCTGGTCCGCCGTGTGAAGACGAGCCTTATCCATCTCGGTCAGGACCCCGCGCTGGAGTTCCTTGCGCCAGAGGTCCAAGAAATCCTGCTGGCACTGGGCCGCGCCGGCGTTGCCGACCACCGTGGAGTAACGCCGGGCCGCCAGAGGGTCTTGCCCAAGAAGCATCTCCGGGAGACCCACCGGGGGGGTCTCGACCGGGTGCATCACAGAAGCCGGGGGAACCCGATCCGTCCCCGCCGTGGCGACCGGCGCCGACATCGACACCCGAGGAACCGGAGGCAGGAGAGGGGCGCGACTACCCGAGTTCTCCTCCGCAACACTCGCCGCCGGAACCACGGGCCCAGCTTGGATCTCGGAACTGGACATGACGTCCAGACTCCGGGGGAACGAGAGGGCCAAGGTGAAGGAGAGAAGGGGGGCAGAGAACCGGAGCAGGTGATCGTGACCAGGGTGAAGACGCTCGAACTCGGCACCGGTGTGGACGTGCTCGAGGCTGTGCACGGTGGCACCTGGTTCGGCCCGAGGACGTGCCGGACTAGGGAGGGAGCTATGTAGCATCCCTGGCCCCGACTTGGTGCCGACCCGGGACTACAACCAGAGGGCACCAGGTGCCAGAACACGCCCGCCGTGTGGTGATGGTTGGCGGCCGTGGCCCGTGCCCGGCACTGGGATGCGGTGGACTACGCTATCCACACGTGAGAGAGGGATTGCTGATGGGTTTTTGCATACTTGTGAGGGACTTGATTTGAGAGAATTCGAGAGTGAGATTAGTGAGTGGGAATAGAATTAGTAGTGATAGTGGCCCCCGACCTGACGAGGTTAGACTCGGGTCGGGGCCACTCGGGGTTATGGGGGGGCTATCTCGCCAACGTGCCGAGGCTCCCCCAGATGCACGTTAAGAGGGACAGCGAGGCGCCCTTGGCCCGCGCCCTCAGGAAAAAGACAACTGCGCGTTTGCTTTCCTCTTCCCCGTGTGCACTACCGTGCGTATCTGTTTGCTCTGCGAGCAGGCACGTGAGGCAACAGGCATACCATTCTCGTAGTTCCCCTTTCTGTGTTACCTGTCCCTTTCCCCCGAGGGATATTGACACGTGTCTGGGAGGATCGAGTTTTATACCACAACCTTGGGGCGGTGGTTTTACCCCGCTTGGCCTCTCTATGAGGAGGGGTTGACTGTTCTACGCTGTGGCCGACTTGGCGCAGCGATGGGTCGGGTATGGGACCGCCTACGGGAGAAGTATCCCCGTAGGGTCGGGTTCCCTGCCGGCTTCAGGACGGACCAGTTTGCCTTCCTGGACGATGAGGAGGTTGAGGACGTTCAGCGTGCCAAGGCCATGGTGGACCGCGGGGGAACTATCCCGGGTCCCGGCGACTTGCCGACCTTTACTTGGGACGCGGTGGCAACTCGCCCCCCGTACCTCCACGAGGCCGATCCGCACACTCATCACTTTGATGTGCGGATGGAGAAGGACTTCCGGCGAGGTCCCTACTTGGTGACCTCGGCTCAACTTGAGTTTCCTCAACAGTCTGCTGCCAGTAAGGAGCAGTACTATCCGAAGAAGCCCGAGTGGTGGCCTCAAGTTGAGGTCCCCTACGGGTTCCCGGCGTTGCTGCCACGGTTGCTTGACCACTTCGGCTCCGTCATGTTGACGGCTGGCCCTGATCACCTGGTGTGGGCCATGTTGGCCACCCAGTGGCTCCTCGAGGTCATGTCGACCTGGGTGTCCTGTGTTCAGCGGCGGGGGATGCTCTGGCATCTCCCCCTCCGGCTCATCCAAGGTTTGGAACAGCTCACCCCTCAGCTAGTTGCTGAGGGGTGCTCATCAGGACAACTCATTCTACTTGAGGAGATGCTCCGGCTCCATAAGTTTATCGAGTGGGAGAGCATTGAGCACAAGTTGCGCCGCCCCACTCGTGGGCCCCAGGACGATGGCGCACTTCGCCAGTTCGTGTGGGTCGCTCGTGAACTTCACGATGGCCGTGTGGTCCTACGAGAGGGGTTGGGCATCGGAGACTACCCGTATGCCCCGGGGGTGGATCGCCACACTGCGCCACCCCCGGACGAGCCCATAGTTATGGCTGTGCCCTCATATGATGACCATATGACTCAACCTACTGCGGGGGCCCCAAGTCGGGGTCGCAGTTACACCCGGGTACCGCCACCTCGGCGTGCCCCTCCGCTTCCTCCTGTTCCTTTCCAGCCTCACGGGAACATCCCGATCAGCGTGGCCGTGGAGTCATCCACCCCGGTGTCCCCCAACTTGGGGGCCACCCTCCTGACGGTATACCCCAAGTTGGTGTTACCGCCCACGCCTCTAACCTCAGAGATGATGATCACCACGTTGGTGCGCACCATTTCCTGGTTGGCCGCGTCGACCGCAACCCTACAAAGTTCCGAAACTCCTCAACTTGAGGAGCGCGTTCGTACTGAAGTGGCGACCGCGAGTTGCGAGTCGGTGGCGGAGTTTATGACAGCCGAGTTGGCTCGCATTGGGGCTATTATGCCCCAGCCAGCCCCACTTGGGCGTGGCAAACGTCGCGCGAGCCGGGCATACTCGCCTCCTCGCCGTCGTCGCCGACACTCGCGGCGCTCTCCCTCCGTGTTGGAAGACGAGTTGTCTTACTCCGTCTCGGAGTCCTCTACCCCGTCGGAGACGGAGTCTGTCCAGCGTCTGCGTCGCAAACTTGCGCGCAAGACCAGGCAGAAGAGTAGCCACGGTCGGCGCCACTTGCGCGACCGTGAAGGGCGCGACGGTTCCGACTTGGAGCCGCCGCCCCTTCCAACGAGTGGAGACCGTTATCGGCGTGGGTCTCGCCGCTCGCCTCCACGTGAGGGCGAGGGCCGTGGAGTGGGAGAGTCTAGAATGCGTGCCTAGTTGGCAGCTGCCTTTGTTGTGAGAGTGTTGACGGTTAGGGCTGTAGTTAAAAGCCACTCTGCGTACCACTTCGACTTGAAGCACTCTCTTGGCACTGTTGCTCGGCCTTCCCTCACGTTGAGGGAGGGCTGTTAGGGTCTATCTCATTCCGGGCACAGTACGCCCGGACCTTCTCAGCGGGAAGATCCTCCACATACTCCCACGTATCATCCTTGGCTTTGTAGCCAAACCAACGCACCCTCAACATGAGGCGGTTAGTGTCCTCATCCCATCCGTGGTCGATGAACTTATCGAACACGTACTCCTGCGGGCCCTGTTTGGCCGCAGGCAGTGAGGGGAGGCGCCACGCTTCCAAAGCACGCGCCCAGGCTGGGTCGCCTGCAGGCGGTGGTGCAACTTTGACCACGTCCTGTCCGTTCACTGTGCGGACCCCATCGTCACTTTCGATGGTGAAGCGCCGCCCATCAGTACGAAGGACCTGGTATGGCCCCTTCGTCTGGAATACCAACTTACCCCCAGTTGGGGTGTGTGAGTGAACCAGCACCCAGTCACCCTGTTCGGGGACATGCTTAGCATTGCGCACCTTTTTGTCAAAGGTACGCTTGTAGCGCTTTTGTGCTTTGTCCATCTCAGCCCTGACTTTAGGGATGAGGTGTTCCAGCCTAGCAGCGAACTCCGCCTTACTCTCAGTAGGAGTAGGCGTACTGCCACTATCCTCCCTAGTTGGGAGCGACCGCCGCACGGCAATAGACCGCACACGACGGGGGGTCACAAAAGCGAGGGGTACTTCCCCGGTAGATGAGTGAACCTGCGAATTGTAGGCAGTAGTAAGGATAGAAATGTATTGGTCCCACGTCTTCACATGCTCACTCACGTAGTGGCGCAGCTGCCTAACAATAGTTTTGTTGAAGCGCTCCACCTGCCCATTAGTTTGTGGGTGGTAGGGGGTGGCATAGTTTGCCTTAACCCCCAACATATCCAGCACTCCCCGAAACAGTACCGACGCAAATTGCGGTCCATTGTCCGATAGTGTACTATCTGGGATGCCATACGCGGCAACCCAGTGATCTAGGAAGGCTGACACGACCGACATGGCCGTGATCTCTGCCAGTGGGATCGCTCGCGTAAGTTTCGTGAAGCGGTCACAGATGACCAGGAGGTACTGGTTGCCCTCCTCGGTCACTGGCAGTGGCTCAAGGATGTCCATCGCCAACGCGGCGAAGGGCTCCTTGGCCGGGAACAATAGCATAGCCGTAGTAGGCCGCCGTTCCATCAGACGGTTCTGTGCACAACTTGTGCAGGCAGCCACCCAACTGTAGATGTCCACCACCATGGACGGCCAGTAGTACCTGGTCCTCAGGGTCTGGTACAGTTTACTAGACCCCAGGTGTCTACCCGTGGGAGCGTTGTGCTCCCTCTCAAGGATACTGCCCTTGAGGGATGCGGGGACGACAAGTTGTTCGGTCCCCTGGAATACCCCCCTCCTCATGAGGAGGCCATCGTCTCCCAAGAAGAACCGCGTCTCCGCCACTGTATCCAGTGTATCCCTCTGCGACTTGCAGAAGGGATCCTCGGCCTGGGCCTTCACCACCTCGTCCAGGGACAGGGGCAAGTACTTCTTGTTCCCTGGCGCCTCGGGGTTCAACGCCTGACCCGAGCGCGTGACTACCCCCCCGATGGGGATGTCCTCATCGACTGGGTTAGTGTCCAGCCCCTCGGTAGGTACCCGAGAGAGGCCGTCGGCAAGGGCATGTTGCCTGCCAGGTCGGTACTCAATGTCAAAGTTGAAGGGTGCCAGTCGCACCCTCCACCGATTGAGACGAGTGTTCGTACAGTCCGTCTTAAAGATGAACTGCAACGCGCGGTGGTCACAGCGGATGAGGAACTTCTCACCCTCTAGGTAGTGACGAAGTGACGTCACCGCCCACACCACTGCGAGTCCTTCCAACTCGGTGACTCCGTAGTTCTTCTCGGCCGAGTTCAGCCCCTTGCTGAAGTATCCCACCGGCAAGTACTCCTTGTCCGGCTGCTGCTGAAGCAACACACAACCAAGTTGGTCGTAGCTAGCGTCCACATCCAGGATGTAGTGGCCTCCCAACCTGGGAATAGCCAAGATGGGGGGCTTCAGCAGAAGGTCCCGAAGAGTCTCAAAGGATTCCTGCTCCACCCGACTTGGGGGAGGCAGGTTCTTCGGTAGCGTTGAGCTCACTAGCTCATTCAACGGCTTCGCCACCTTGGCGAAGCCCTTGGTGAAACGTCGGTACACGTTACACATCCCGAGAAAGCTCCTCATCTGGGTCTGGGTCCGGGGGTACTGAGCCTTACGAATGGCCCTCGAGTTCTTCTCGTTAACACTGAGACGCCCCGGACGGACAACATGTCCCAAGTACTCCACCTCTTGAGTGAAGAGGTGGCACTTACTCGCCTTCAGTGACACACCGGCGTCAGCAAGTAGCTTGAACACCTGGCCAAGATGGCCAATGTGTTCCTCCGGACTTCGGGAGAACACAATAATATCGTCCAGGTACACAAGACAGATCTGCCACCGTACTCCGGCCAGAATCATGTCCATAGCGCGCTGGAAAGTTGCCGGCGCGTTACACAGACCAAACGGTAGACGCTTGCACTGATAGGTACCACAGTGACAGGTAAAGGTAGTTTTACGCCTGTCCTCCGGGGCAATGGGAATTTGCCAGTACCCCGCGTTACAGTCCAGGGTAGAGAACAAGTTTGCCTCCCCCAGAGAGTCCAGACAGTCATCCATCCTAGGTAGGGGATAACTGTCCTTCACTGTGCTCTCGTTGACTTACGGTAGTCGATACAAAACCGGGGGGTCCCATCAACTTTGGGGACGATAACCACCGGACTCGCCCACTCGGCGTTGCTGGCCTCGATCACATCGAGGGCCTCCATGCGAGCAACTTGCTCCTTAACGAGGGCCCTTGAACGAGGTCCTCCCCTATACGGTTGTTGGCGTATAGGGGGTGCACCGGGCTTCAACTCGATCCGGTGTTGGGTGGCTCTCATGAGTCCCAATTGACCATCCCACAACTTGTGATATTGGTCCAAGAGGCGTTCAACTTGAACCCTCAACCTGGGGGGGACACCCTCCATGTTCACATGGGGTCGAGGAGAGGCGGCCGACTTGGCTTGATGCTTCTCCTTTCCGGACTTCGGGTCGCTACTTGCGCCCGCGTTGAGGGTGACCGCTACTACCGGTCCCTCGTGTTGGTCGATATAGCCGAACTTGGCTCCCGACTTGAAGTACTGGGGCGACGAGCTCAGGTTCATCACCTGTATCCTACACGGGACTCCGGCTTTGGAAACCATCGTGCCAAGGGCAACATGCACTTGGTGCTTGCGAGCAAGACGGGGGTGAGGGTGCACCAACCCGTTCCCCGTATAATCAGTTACAACATCAACGTGCGCCACCGAGTTGGGGGGCAACATGACTTTACGGGCTAGACGCAGGGTAGCAGTAATCCCTTCCCTCACAGAGCAAACAGGCTTCGACTGTGAGACTGTCACAGGAGCCACAGACTTTCCCTTACCAAGGATGGGGATAGTCTCCCCATTCATCAACTTGACCCAGTACTCAGGGCCACAAATCAAAGGCACTTGTGTAACAACATAAGGGGTACCCAGAAGCAGGGGTACCGATATATTCTCAACTACACCATAGGTCACGTCGACCTCATGGGTCCCCAACCTAGTTGGTAGGGTCACGGCACCAACGATGGGAAGTACCCCACCATTGATATCGATCATATGGTCAGCTTTGGACCCCCAGCGTTGGAGCTTCACCTCCTTTGGTAACAGCGACTTGCGTATCAAGGAGGCTCCCGACCCGGTATCAAGTACGATACGGGCACAACAGGCGCGGCCGGGGGCAGGTTGCACCCGTCCAGCCACCTGGAAGTTCTCACCCGTCAGCACCGCGATGACCCGACGTGGGTTTACGTTCTTGGGGAGTCCTACCCGAGGTGGGCGGACTCCCTTAGGTCGCCGCAGTATCCGGCACGGTTGGTTCGTCCTCCTGGCCCACTTGGCCGAGGCTGCCGTTGTGAGCTTCGGACGACCAGCCCCAACGGTCATTCGTTTCCCGCCGACTTGGCGTCCGAATCTGAGGGCGGGGAGGAAGACGACGAGTCCGAGGACGACGTGTCCGCCTCCTCCGCCGAGGGTGTGGCGACCGCGACGACCGGTCGAGACCCTCCCTCGCGGCGTGAACGTACTTCGTTCGTAGCCGACTTTTTACTCGCATTCCTAACAAGTTGTTGGATGCGTTTACTCAACTTGGGGCAATCATATGCCCAGTGTCCATCGGAGTTGCAGTTCCAACACCGATGGTCTGTTCCGGGAGGGGTCTTCCCAACTGGGGAAGACGAAGGGATACCCTGGGAAGTTCCCACGGCAGCTACCACCCTCTCCTTGCGGATTCGGCGTGCCTCTCTCAACTCTCTGGCCTGGCGCGCCTCCTCCCGTTCCTTGGCCAACTCGGCCTGACGCTCCTGGCGTTGTTCCTCCCGCAACTTGCGGTAGGCCTCGCCTCTGCGGTAGGCGAACCTAGCCAACTCGGCCAGGGTCGCCCGGGCAGTGTTATGCTCCCGGGTCTCCATCCGGACTGACCAATGGAGTCCCTCCACAAACCGACTCTTCACCACAGCTTGTGGATGAAGAAACCCACAAAGATTGTTGAGCTTACGGACTCGCTCCGCAAAGGACATCTCCTCCTCCGCCTCTTCCTGATGGGCTTGCGTAAGCTCCTCGACTTGAGAAGCCAACGCTGCCTCATCAACCATGGCTCTCAACAACCAGTTGACGAGCTCTAAATAGGACGTCACCTCCCCAGCGCCTCCACTTGAGGAGCTGGGCATGACGGACATAAGTTCTGTCCGCAGGTCGCCCTTCGTAAACTCCTGTAGCATGTAAAAAGCCATGCCTTCACTTATGGCATTGTCGTCACAGGCTTTTGTGAAACGACGTAGGAACTCAAAGACACGGAGGGGGGGAGTTCCATCCCACTCCGCTTTGTGCCCAAAAGAATGAAGTGCATTCTTCTTGGCACGGCCCATGGCTCGGGCCTGGTCAGGACCATACGCCACCGACTTGTTGTGGAGGGCGTAGGTCTCACAGTCAAAGATCCGCTGGTAGACCGGGTTGGCTACCTGGATCTTGGGCGGCACCTCACGTTGAGGGAACAGCCGCTGTGGCACTGGGGTAAGTTGACCCTCAGCGCCTGTAGTCCGGCGCGGCGCGCTTGGTGTAGCCGCCGGCGTTTCCGGGGGGAACTCCCACATGAAGGGCGTACGCCCCACCGAGTATGGTGTGGCTCCCTCGTTGGGAGTCACAGGTGTCGCCCCCAGTTCGGGGCGACCCGAGATAGGCGTGAGGAGGGATTCCCCCTGTGCCTGCGGGCTCGAGAGCCCCAATCCGGTCTGGACATTAAGGCCATCTGGCAAACTCGCCACAATCTGATTCAGAATAGTATTCGTCATCGTGACCACCAGGTCCGGCAAAGTCTGCCGCAACACATTGGTCGCCTCCCGACGGACAGTTTCCGCGAGGAGTGGATTGACGACTCCAGTTGAGTCTCGGTCCGCCTCCGGGAGTCCACCTGAGGGGTAACCACGTTCCTCTGGGGTCTCAACCGGGGGCATGGGCGCGAGCCCATCGCCGACCAACGGAGGTCCGCCGTCCTCCGAAAGCCTAGTTGGCGACGGCTCCAAGCCAAAGTTGGCTCCAACCCGAGTGGAACCCGCGGGGACAGTCCTCACCCCTTGGGACGTTCCCGTTGAGTATACCACACGGTGGCCAGACTTCGGCCCACCCACATCAGAAGTGTCACCCGAGTGAACTCCCGACTGAGTCGGGGTGGCCTGTTGCCCGCCCGTACTTCCAGTCCTGCTGGCTTGAGGGACCTCTAGTCCCTCTGCGACCCCAGGTAAACCCACCTGTGTCTCACCAGTATTCAAAGGCACTGAAGTACGTGCGTCACCCGTGTACTCCCCGGACGACGGGGGGTCCGAGCTAGCCATGCTGGCTGACGATCCGTATGACACGGTCCAAGACCACCGTTCCTCTGAGACAGAGGGCCCCCTACACCCGGGTGCACCCGGAGGTAAAGTTTACCTCTGTCCCCTGCTGCTCCACCAAATGTGGCAAAAACCACATGCACACACGGCACCCAAGTTGGGGCGGTGTGCAAGGGGTGCCTCCCGTGTCGGGGGAACCGGAAGAAGTGCAAGTCGCACACACTCTGTCCCTGTTGTGGGGCAAACCCCTCACGGACAAACAAGAGGATGGTGTGTGGTCCAACAGTTTCTTGGTCGGGACGGGGACGCAGGGCCAAGCCCCGCTGTCCCTCCCCTTATCCCCCCAGGGTCCACTCAGAATCTCGCCACTCAGAATCTCCCACCCCAGCACCTGCCCACCGGGCCACACGAAAATTCAAGACGATAAATGCAGAAAACCCTCAAATCCAAGTTGGATTTACTACTAGGCTAACTATCCCAAACTTAGGGAATATGGACCCAAATGCAGGGGGAGGAACGGATCAGGCTAGTGGCCTGCCGCCCCTTGCATGGCTCGTGTTGCCCCCCTACCTGGGGGTCAATACTGCCACAGTTGGCCATCGACTTAGACCGTAGTGCATGCTCCCCTTCCTAGCCCCGTCTGCCCCCGCCCACCTCCATCTCCACTACCACCATCGAATCGTCCTCCCTGTCGCCGGCCGCCACGGCAGCCGCCGCCGCAGTCGTCGACCACCACGCCCTGGCCGTGGCGGTCTCCCACCGCTCAGCGTCTGAGCGGTGGGCGCCCGCGCCAGCGTGCCCGAGCGTTGACCGCTCCAGCCTCCACCGGCCGCCGCTGACGCCCGCGCCCACCGTCGCCGGGCGGAGGGGGGAGCTGGGGGGGTCGGCGGTGGGCCGCGCGGCGATCGCCCTCGGCGCCGCTGCCAATGCTGACCAGTTGGCCCTTCACGGTGCGCCGTCTTCACTTCGGCGGGTGGTGGAAATTGCCTGCTGGCGGGTGTGTGCGGTGGCCACCATGATTGTTGTCGCGTGGGCGGCGGTGGTGCACGTGGCGTGGGAGCGGGCGTCTGAGGGGGCGGGAGGGACGTCTTTGCCTATCGAGCCCTTCCCCGCTCGCTGGGGCTCGCTGGGTCTTATATGATGTCTGACTCGTTCCGACCTGCCCCCCCCTGCTCTCCATTTCTTCTATGTGTCCTTTACATGCGTTCCTTGGTCCCTTTGCCTCCATAGCCCCTCTCTTCTTTACGCGCCGGCAGGGCGGGCTGCCAGCATCCCGATGGACATTATGAAGTAAGGGGCTGGGTGCCTGTTTCGTGCTCGTGAGCGTGGGGGAGGGGGCATCGGTATGCAGGTGAGCGGTCGAGAACTTAGTGGGGGTGACCGATTGGTAGGCAGTGAAGTGGTCAATACCACTTTACGGCACAAGAACTGGGCGCGATGTGGGGAACTCTTTTTGACGCTCCTCCCTTTACTCGCTGCTTGCCATGATCGTTCCTCTCCATCCTGCTTCTTCTGCCTGCTGTCCGCCGCCTGTCTTCCGCCACTCTGTCCACCATCTTCTCGCCACCCTCTCCCCCCTTCCTAGTAGATCACTTCGGCCCCTTCTTCCTGTGGAGGCTGGTTGGGCGGTGCGGAGTCAGTGTCCTCAGCACTGGGGTTGAGACATGTAAAAAAAAAGGTGTCTGTCCATCAATGGCCAATCCCGGACAACAGCCCTGGAGGCTTCAGAACACTCTTCTCAAGATCTCTTTTTCTCTCCGCTCCCTCATATCCTTTAGTGGGGTATCTTTGTCGGCTGGTGGCAAGACGTTTTCAAATCCCCTCCCCACGGATATCTCATCTGTCACTTTCACGCTTTTCAGGAAGTGCCGTGTCTGGCTGGCATGCTTACCGCGCCTTGAAGAACAGCACGGAGCGCTTCCGGTCAAATTTCTTCCTCATGCACGTCATTCTGCGGGCTTCACCACAGTATGATAGGTATTGCTATTTATGAGCCGAATTTTGGCCGATCCGAACAGGAACACAAGCACTTGAACACGAGGTTGAGCCAATGGCGTGCCAGTGTCCTGGAAGTAACCAATAGCGTGCTGTGATGCTCAGATCTCTGGAAGCATTTTATTGGCTGCGGCGACCGTGAGTCTCGAACTGAACGCTGATTGGTCAGAACACTTCTGTTTTCTCGTCCGATCTTGGTCGTATCTCCTCCATCACATGCCGCGTCCCCAGCAGGTTTCAAGAGATCAGTTGTGCAGCTGGCAACTGGTGCTGATGTGGCCTGAAAATCCCCTGGAAATCTCAGATGCTCCGTTTGCTCTTCAACGGACCCCCATGCGGAGCTGTCATTGGTCGGCGGGGAACCAGCTGTGGTCAGAGGGGTCTCATCTGAGGCATGCCATTGGTCATCTGCAGTTTGTTTGTGTTCCTGTCCGGATCGGCCAAAATTGGGCTCTCAGCAATACTTTTCTCTTCGGCACGAGGGGACCTCGGAGGAGCAGGCCTCCTCAGTCAAGAGACGTCGATAGTCCACGAAAAACGGTGGTGTTGCTTTTCTTACTTTCGGAGCACTTGACACACTTAATGGGGGATTGCTGGCATCGTGAATTGAAGTGCTTTCCAACTACGTTCCACTGCCGTCGAGCGGTGCAGGGTAGTGATCGCGAGCTGCGCGCTGCGACCGGGAAGCCGCCTGCCCGCGGCTGGCAATCGGCTCCTTCCTCCACCCCAGCGCCCTCTCGTCTCGGACAACGTCGACACACTCTTCCTCCTTCCGCCCCTCTCCCCCCATTCCCTCTGTAGCGCCCGTGTGTTCCATCCAACTTCCGTCACTATGGCCGCCTTTGTCGGCAGCGTCCCCCGTGTGGGCTCTGCGTCCCTGTCGGCCACTCGCGGCGGCAGCGCGTTTGTTTGCGGCCGACCCGCGCCGGTCGTGGCGGCCGCCCCGTCCAAGGCCCGGTGGACAATGATGCCGATTGGAGTGCCCAAGGTGGCCTACCGTGTGCCTGGTGCCCCGTCTGCGGACTGGGTAGACATCTACAACCGGCTGTACCGCGAGCGTATTATCTTCTTGGGCCAGGAGATTGATGACGAAGTAGGTGGCGCACCTGTGGGGGGGGGTACCCGTGGGGGAGCTGTCTTTGCTTTGGAGCTGGTGTGGTGGTTGTGGTGTTCGGGGTGATTGGCTGAGAACTGTGTTTAAACCTTTTGCGCGTGTGTTCTAACTTGGCGATGTCGCTTTTGCGCCCTGCTTGCTTTCTTGACGTTGTGTGTCGCACCCTGCAGATTGCCAACCAAATCATCGCCGTCATGCTGTGTACGTCTTGACCTCTCTTTGTTCGTGTTTGCCTCTCCCTGCGTGTCCTTCTGGTGTGAATATCTCTTGCTTTACCGTACAGCGCTTGGCAGTCAACTCACCTGCTTGAATTCTTCGTGGCTCTGTCCCGGACTTGGACCGCTGTCCCCTGCTGCCGTGCGCCCACCTATGTACTCCTTCACGCCCCTATTCCAGATCTGGAGAGCGAGGACAACACCAAGCCCATCTACCTCTACATCAACTCCCCCGGTGGCAGCGTCATTGCAGGGCTGGCGCTTTTTGATACCATGAAGCACATCAAGAGCGAGATTGTTACAATTAACGTAGGCCTCGCTGCCTCAATGGCGTCGTTTTTGCTGGCCGCGGGCGAGCCTGGGAAGCGCCTGGCGCTGCCCCACAGCCGCGTGATGATTCATCAGCCCATGGGTGGCGCCCAGGGGCAGGCCGCGGACATCAAGGTCGAGGCGGAGCAGATCTTGCGGATCAAGAAGAACCTGGTGGCCGAGTACGCGCGGATGACAGGCCAGACCATCGAGGCCATCATCAAGGACCTGAACCGCGACAACTTCATGTCGGCGGAGGCGGCGAAGGAGTATGGCCTCATCGACATGGTTATCGAGGGCAAGAGCCAGGCGGGGTGAGGGGTCTCAGGACGCGTGTATGTGGTCCAGGCGATGTATAAACCAGGGGTTGCCAAGCGTACTCAGAATAAGCGTGGAACGCACGTATTTTTTTTTGTGGTGTATTGCGCATAGAATACGCTCTCAGACTATGTACAAGTCGTGACGACCCCTCGCATGAACCACAGCACGTGCCGCCCGCTTCGCATCAAGGGCCACCCCCGGCCGACGACCCCCCCCCCGCCCGTGCCACCGCTCTCGCAATATGGGCACCGAGCTCGTCCCGCTGGCGTACGAGCCCCTGCGGCACGGCGTCGTACACGTCTTCAAACAGGTCCTCCCACCCTGGCCGGGGTAGTGCCTCTGCTGCCGCGAGCGCAGCCACCACCTCGGCGCGCACGGCGGCGCGCCAGACGCCCTCCTCGGACGCGCCCATCCACCACCCCCGTCGATGCAGCAGCGCCCGCAGGCGGGCCACTGGGTCGGCACGCTCAATGTAGGCGTCCCGCTCGCCGTCGCGGCGGTAACGCGATGCGTCGTCCGACGTGCTGTGCGCGTTCTGGCGGTACGCAAGAAGCTCCACGAGGAACGGGCGGCAGGTAGTCGCGACAGCTGCGCGGGCGGCGGCTATCCCAGACAGCACCGCCAGGAGGTCCGACCCGTCGATGCGGGCGGCGGGCATGCCATAGCCGGGGCCCCGGCCAGCAATCCCGTCGCTCGCGTATTGTTCCGACGCAGGGGTGCTGATGGCGTAGCCATTGTTGCGGCAGAGGAAGAGGGTGGGTGTCCCGAGGACGGGTGCAAAGTTAAAGGCCGCGTGGGCGTCGCCCTCGGAGGAGGCACCGTCACCAAAGAAGCAAGCGGCAATTGTGGGAACGGCCGTCGTCACCGCTGCTGGCGGGGCCGACTTGCCACCGTTGCCACGTGGGCTACCGCAGCTGCCAACGCCGCCATCGCCACCGTTGTCCTCCCGAAGAGCAGCTTTGGCCGCTGCCAACCGGTGGCGAAGTTTGAGCGCATACGCCACCCCCACAGCCTGGGGCATTTGGGTGGCAAGCGTCGACGAGATGGTGTGGAAGTGATGCTCAACCGACCCATAATGAATGGGCATCTGGCGGCCCTTGCAGCTGCCCTTAACGTTGCCAACGCACTGGTTAACAAACTCTGCCAACCCCCACCCCCTGTGCAGCAGCACCCCGTGCTCCCGGTACTGCGCAAGCACCTCATCGTCCGGGCGCAGGGCGGCGGCTGCGCCAATGACTGCCGCCTCCTCCCCAGCGGTGCTCATCATGAATGATACCCGCCCCTGCCGCTGGGCGCTGGTGAGCACCGCGTCCATCTCGCGCAGGCGTAGCATCGTGCGAAAGAGGCCCTCGATGCGGGGGCGGCCACCAAGGCCAGCCAGGATGTTGTCCTCCCCGACGCCCTCCCCTGCGGCCCCCGTGGCGCCCGCAACAAAGTGGCCGCGGGCGTCCACCAGGCGATAGGCAGGGATGGGCAGGGGGGCAGGGCCTTGGGCGGGCGTCGCCGCCCAGCGGGGGGTAAACTTTGTGAACGCATGTTGCGCCGACGGGTGGTGGATGACGCGCGGGGGGGGATGATGGGGGTAGTCCTTGATGGGAGGGGTTGGCGTTCCAGGGGGGCGGGGGGGGGCCGTGGCCTCGCCATGGCTGGTCACAACGCCGTCGGCGTACGACGGCAACGCCGCCGCTGTCTCGGACAGCGGCGTGGACCGCGGCCGGCGGCGTGCGGCAGGAGTGGCGGCAGAATGAAAGCGTGGGCCGGGCGATACCGCCGCGGCTGCCGTCGTCGCCGGCGCCGACGTCACAGGCGCACCCGCCGGGGCGCCCACACCCACCTTGCCAGACGCGCGAGCCAGCGAGGTCGGCCGCGCCTGCAGGCCTCCGACGCTGCGCGACGCAACGGGTACGCGCCGTGCACGAGGCGCCCCCCCGCGGGCCGCTGCCCGCACCGCCCCCGCAGCGGTC
Source organism: Pyropia yezoensis (assembly GCA_009829735.1). Classification (NCBI taxonomy): domain Eukaryota; phylum Rhodophyta; class Bangiophyceae; order Bangiales; family Bangiaceae; genus Pyropia; species Pyropia yezoensis. The sequence goes on along the minus strand of CM020619.1, from coordinate 25,292,263 downwards.
ATGGTCGTCAGGGCCGCCATTCGAAGGAGGGAGCGAGGCTGGTGCTGCGGGGGGCGGCCAAGAGGGGTGCCTGCCGCGACGCAAGTGCTAATGCCACCAGAAAACGCGTTCTACCTGCAGCCGTGCGGTGGCCGTTCAATCACCTCGCCGACCGGGACACACACAAGAGGAGAGGCGGGGTGCAAGGTGGCGGGGCGGGGAAAGCGGGCAGGCGGGGCGGCACGGGCGGGCAGGGCTACCTGAGGTCGTCCCCACTGCGGCCGCCCCAGCCCGTCCCGCCTCCGTCCTCGCACCCGCCCCGGCGCAGCTCTCCTCGCGTCCGTCCTCGTCGTCGCGGAGCGCCGCCCCCGTTCGCCGCGGTCAGCGGGTGCTCGTTAGCACTCGTCGACGCCGCCAAGGTGCCCGCGGGTACCGGGGATGCGCCAAATAGAGTCTAGACGGCCGCATGGCTGGGTAGAGCGCACCAACAGCTACCCAGCTTCGGCCACGAGCAAGTGTGGCTGGGTGCTCCAGCAGCAGAGTCCCGCCCAGCATCACAGTGGTGGGTGTTCAGGGACGTCCGTGAGGCGGGCGGCGGAGGGGCACGAGTGGAAGATGGCCAAGCTCCTCGCGTTTCTAAGTACCTACCTGGGCTCCGCCCGCATTTCGGTTGTCGCGCATCACGTGTGGCTAGTCCCCCAATTCTGTCCTCGTCGACTCGGACTCGAAGTGCGTCGGGGGTCCCTCGATCAATCAGAGAGCCGCCTGCACAGCACTTCTTATTCATCCTTCGTCAAGAAGCAAAGCCAATTCTGGCGTTTGCTCTTGCATTCTGATGCAAACTTTAGCCATGCTTGAGCTCAAAATGGATGTGCTCGAGCAGCGATTTGCTTGGGCGCGCTTTTTTGGTCGAGTCGAAAATCTTCTGGGTCTGGCCAGGTGCTGATGCAGTTTTCAATGGGGCTGAAAGAAGAGAGGGACCGAGGGAGATGTTATCCCTGATTCTTTAGTACGTGCATGCTCGAGCCTTTGTTTGCTTCGCGAAAACTAGAGCTGCCCAAAAATAGAGTGCACTTGCAATAGCTGACCCCGAAGCGTTCCAACAGTCGGTCGTGTGTAGCGCTCACATTTCTATTCAATATGTGCTGTTGGGTCTTCGGAAAGCGCCCGAGGCGCTGTGGGAGGGCGTCAGTAAGGCGCGCTGCGCCCTGACTCGCCCTGGCTCTGAAGGCGCAAAATCGACCAAGTCAAGTATCAGCAGTATTGATTGAATAACAAGCTCGGTGTTTCTTCAACTCGAAGAGGCCAGCGGGGGACTAAAACGCGATCAGGAGCCGCAAGCGACTGAAGAGCAGTGCCTTCTTAATTAATCATGGGGCAGCCGTTCCAACCAATGCTCCAAGATTGATTCGTCGAGGGCTATAAGGGCTCGAAGGGCGCGATGACGAATCTTCGGGGTGCTAACAAGGCGCGTTAAAGCGCCGCCGTCCTGCGCGGGTAAATCTTGGGAACGATGCACAGCCTTCCCTTGCTGCGCTGCTCCGTGCACTTCCGGCCATACCGAGATGGCTCTTAACCTCGGATCACGAATAACGTTGATGTATGAATACTTGGCAAGAAGCAAGAAAAAGGGGTAAAAGCTGAGCGTATGAATCCGTGTGGGGGGGGGAGCAATTGCTTGCATGGCCCAGATCTTACCAAGAAAGAGTAATATATTTTACCAGCGATCAGCCAGCGCAGGGACCACCTTCTGAGCCGATGTGACCTCAATGACAGCAACAGTTGAAACCCCAAAACAAGAGGTACTCGCAGCGAGCGCGATCTGTAAGCACGTGCAATAACGGTAGGCACCCCCAGCAGAGAGGGCGAGAGAGTTATCCAACTTGGTGTCTTGAGATGGTCGCTGTTGATAAACGTTAGAGGTTGAGCCGCGAAACACAGACCAAGGACAGCGTGCACAAGTCGGTATCTGGGGTGTCGAGAAGTAAAGCGTCGATGTGTCGCGGCATCGAATACCACGCATCGAATACCACACCGTTCGCATCCTTCGGTCTCTCTTCACTCTTGCTCGGTGGATTTTCAACACTTTGTAACTTTTCACAGCGCCGCAACACACTGGAGAGAACGATGAACAAGATTGGAACGCGGTGCTACTAGCCTGTGGTTGGGGACAAAAAATGGTTTGCCTCACTGCTGACTTCTGAATTCTGCCCTGGGGGACTGAGGCTGACTTTCAGAGAGGGGCTCAGCCAATCAGAATGACCCCTGGGACCGACTCGCCGACTGATGGGGCCTCACGGGCTGCAATCGCCCTTGCTTTTTTAGGTCTCCTCGGAGACAAGTAGTCCTGCCAAGACCTCCTCGAACGGGCCTACTGACAGTGAAAAATCTCATATTCGGAAGAAATCTAGTTAATGCACTCTGTGGCAGTCTGTAGGAGACACTGGTCGGGTGCTGGAGCAGCTGATAGCAGTTTTCAGTCAATGGAGTGTCTTCCTTCACAATAAATTGACTTTATGTCACGGTCTCGGTCTTCGACGACAGAATTCAGCAAGCAGCAGTATTGCTGACTTCTGACTTCTGACTTGGGGTCCGAATCAAATTCTCTCAAAGAGGCTCGCAGCTAATCAGAATCGCCCTTGAGACCGACTCTCCGAAAATATGTGCCCTACCAGGCTGGGATCGCCCTTGCTTTTTCTCATATATTCACGCAAAGAAGTGATTTTGCCAAGATCTTCACGGATACAGATTGTTAAGCCGAGATCTGCAGGACTGGGGCTGCTGAAGCAAAAAAGCCTCAGCTTCTGCGAATAAAAAGGTGAGACACTCCGTGGTCGTCTGTACTAGACAATGGGTGGTCGTCCGAGCCGCTCAAAGCAGGTTTCCTCGAATGAGGTCCCTCCGTTTATCATAAATTGTTTTTATGTCTCGGCCTCGGTCTGCCAGGACAGACTTCAGTCAAAAGCACTATGTGAGACAGACCCTTAGTCGACTAGTCGAACCTACATTGCCTCCCTGAAGAAATTCGTTCTCTGACTCTTCGAAGGTTAGATAGTCATGAAGTTCTGTCGTTCATGTGTAATTACTAAAGCAAAAGGGCCGCACGATTGCCCATTCGGGTCCTACTTGAGTGCGCTCAGGGGCGCTGAGGTCGTCTTTTCGGTGCTGAAAAGGCGCAGTTGGGCGCCAGTAGACACAGCGCCCCCGAAAGGGGGGCGCACAATCCAGCCCCACAATGCTCGCATGTGGTGGTATAGTGTAAGGACTTTATGGGGCTTGCTACGATCGCAAGTGGCTATCCTCTTGGGAGCAGGAGAAAGACATGTCAGACCAAACGGGCTGGATTGACAACGAAAACGGCACAACCATGAGCTTTACAAATCTGCGTAAAAGACAAGTAGGCAAGCTGTCCACAAACTAACGACACCAGGCAACAGCCGAACGGTATTTGAACATACATAATATCATCCAGACAATTTGGCGCATCATTGCTTCGGACACCTCCTAAGAAACATTTTGTAGCAGTATCGTCGCGTCCACAAATTCTAAAGGACAGTCCAGCGAATTCTTTCAATGCCGGCTGAGTTGAAAGAGGATGCCCCCAAGATCCGTAGAGAAGTCTTCATACCTGCTCCAAAATTGTTTCCAAGCAAGTGTCAAACAATAAATATGGCCGTGAAAATGTGCGTAGCACGCTCAAACGAATAATATGCGATTGTTTCCAAGCAAGTGTCGAATTTTAAACATGGATGTGAGAGCGTGCGTAGCACGCTCAAACGAATAATATGCGCAATAATCAGGAGGCAGTGTATCTTTATTGAAAATACAACTGTGGGTTTTATCCCCGCTTCCTGGATAGTGAAATCGGTCGCTAAGAAGTAGTATTCAAGATGTTCTTCGACAATATTACACGCCGCTTCCGAGTCTGGGTCAGTATTAGCACTGCATTAGTTTATTGATGTTCTGTGGTCGCCCACGAACGATACATGTCATTATTCAGAGCACTTGGTCAATTATTCTTCCTGGACCGCTCGAGGCTCCCCCCCATGTGTTCTAAAGACATACTTTCGAAGATCGTGTGAGCAGAACTCGTACATCTTCTGGATTTTCTTCAAAAGTCGCTCCATGGACCGCACCGGGAACGATAGCCGAACCTTTCCGAGATAGCACGTGGTATGCTCGTTGAGTACTCCAAAGCAGTCTTTCGAAAAACTCCGCAGCTCTTCCAGGTGACCGCTCTCCCATTGCAGAGGTAGAATAAATTAGCGTGAGATTGCTTCACAGCACGCTGGTGGTTAAGGGTCTTTTCACGACCGCGCTTCTGTGTGCGTCGAAGAGGAGTGCTTCCTGCTCTGCCCCCACGAGTTCTAATTGTCATTTCCGTGACCACCTCCCCCACTAACGCATCACAGGCGGCGCCACGGACGTCGCGCCTCGTCTGCAATTCGTTAGGGTCATCTCCATTCGCCCTTTCTCTCATGGGAGACCGGCACCACCTCGGCAACCACCATTCTCCTCCACCCTGTCCCCAACCCTGCTCTCACTGCCGCGGCAATCTCCACTACACGCTGCCAGCTCCAAAATCCGAATCACCAGCGAAGTCGACTTGGCATCGGGTTTATTAAAGTATACAATCCGATAGTACGGAGAGACCACGTCTAAGGCACACATCTATTCTGTAAGCACATACTTTAGACGTCGAACACAGCGTGTTTGTCAATTTAAAAGCAGAAAGGAGCGGTAAAGACATGCACACGTCGAAATTCAGTTGCCTATTGCCCCCATACATACTCTCTGGGTCAGTCGTTCCAGGCACGACGCAGCGCAAGGGTACGTTTCGCACGACCTCAGCGTCAACTTGAGTCTGCGTCGGCGTTACCATAAATAATCACGATCCCCAATCCCCCGCTGCATCATGCCTGGGCTGGTGTTTTCCGAATTGAAGAGGGACAAACGAGATGGACCATGCTTGTCCTCAGTTGCTGTTTGGTACCACATTGCTTTTCATAGTCATCGGCGGGACACCAATTATCTTTTGTTGCATTATCATAGAGAAAATCATTTGTATGTAAATCGCACCGTGTTCCACTGAGACTGCTTCAAACATTTTTTGACAAATTGATTGAGCAGCCTTGAAGAGTTTCTTAAGAAAGTTCTCAGATGTTTCCTGTTGTCGCAACGAATGTCTTTTATGTCTTGCCTGGTGATGCACGCCATTAAATAGCTTAACGATTTGTATTTCAGAACAAGTGGTGGGCGCAAAAAGCACTCTTGAAGTTTGATATTTACAGATCCTTTGCTAATTTGCCCCCCAGTTGTCATGACTGTTTGAAAGACTGGATATCTTATCTGTTGCTCGTTATTGTCAGTGTATGGATAGCTTGGTGATGCTTTTTGAGAGCAGTATTTCTGAGCACAATGAATGCGGGCCAACATCCGTTGTTTTTCTGAACAGTGCGATTGAACTCGAGGATTGAGGATTATCAATTTTGTTTGCAGCGTTTGTAAGGGACATCAAGCACCAGCCCGCGCATGGCGCGAACAGGTATATACGATGATGGTGGTTATGTCTCTACAGCAGCCTGCTGCTGATGCTTTGACTCCGGTTAGTCCGACCTCGAAAGTATGCCTCAGGAGGCGGTGATGGGATGCAGGTGCTAGCGCCTGGGTAAGGCATGTTCGTTACTTGCAGGACGGTGAAGTAAGCAGGTTATTAGCTGATCAGCTTGATCCTCTCATCTTTTCTGTGACTGACGGCGGGCGTCATTGCGTATCTATCCTCCTACTTGACGGCGGAGTACGCTGAATATTCCATCAAGTGCATGCATTTGGAGGTCCATGGAGCGTCCAGACAATACGGTCTCGGGGAGTTGATCGCGCGATATGTGGCTTGGTTATGTACGGACCACAGATGACCGGGCCGTACATAACTGGATAGTGACTGCATAGGATATGTGACAGGCGATATGCTCCTTGGGTTACGCTTGGGCAAGTGACGGGTCGCACTGTACATTCTCCTACGGTGACGAAGTACAGGGTTCTGTCGGTACGTCGAGATGGCATGCCTCAGTGATCTCGATTCCAGGTCAGCCTCATTGGCGATTTGGCACCTGCTCAGGTGTCAATGGGGTTGAGGTGGCAACGGCAACGGGACAGCGGTTGGGGACAGGGTTGGGGCGGGTGTCAATGGCCAAGCGGCACCGATCTCCCACGTGGGAGAGGTCTAAGGTACAAGACCCGAACGCCACACAGCCAGGCGTCACGGCCGAGGCGCCCCACAAGTGGCCGTGGTGGGGTGTGCGGAGGGGGTGAAAAGGTGGAAGAGAGACTGCCGGAAGAGTGAATGGCGCAGGTTGGGGCAAAACAAAACAAGACTACTCTTCTTCTGTAGGGCTGCGAATCGCGCCTGCGGCGCAATTTGTGTCATCAGATTCGGCGAGCACAAGGCTCTTTTTTAGCTCTGCGTGCCCTCGCGCCCGCGAGTCGATCGGCGCGAATTTTGGCGCGATCAGTTAACAGACTAAACTTAGCATAGAGGGTCGTTACTTTTTCCCATTTGGCACATTTAGGGTGAGAGCGCTGACGGGTTGCGGCCGCCCAGCGCGCCGACGACGGCGGCTTGGTCACTTTCCCCCGACACGGCAAGGCGTGTGGCTACCACCCCTTTACATGCACAGTAGGAGGTGCCGCTTGCGCAATTGGCGGCTAGCAAGAAACGATCGATCGTGCTTGTCCACAACCAGACGGGAGGGGTGCCCACTGTGGCGCGCGTGTCGCTTCCGTGGACACGCGAGAGACCGGCCTTCATAAAAAGTTCCACCGATGGGAAGGGGACGTTGTGGCCTGAGAAAGAGACGCGAAAACGTAGGGGCGTTAAGGAGGTAAGGCAGTAGCGGCGGCAGATTCACCTGCTCGGGCGGAGACGGGCGAGGAGGGCGTAAGTAAGGAACGACTTGGGCGCTGTACAACAGAAGCCCCTCGGGCCCCGCGAAACGGGGCGCTATTCAGAGTCCTATTCTCCTACCCACAAAAAGCACAGAAGGGCCCTGATCTGCTAGCGTGCTCCGAAGCAAGATCGCTCCAGTAGCTATTCTGCACCGAAGGTGGTCTCCAGGATGGTCTGCGGATATTTTATAATAAGCACCTTGGACTGATCGGCCAAAATACCTCGTGTTGTATTCGACAACGACAAAGTGGTCCAGGATCGATAGATAGATACCGAGGCAGACCATGGCACGATCCTTAAAGAACTTCCAAGGGCGGGTTGTATGAGTTCGTCTGCAAGCCCTGCATTAGTCAAAGAGGAGAAATTAAAAACTTTTTTGGCCTGCGTTAGAGCGTACATTGTCGGCTACCTGCCCATCTTGCGGTCTAGAAACAGCCCATTGACCCGGACAATACAGCATTATGAGCACGTGCTTTTCAGGACTACCGAAAAAGTGGTTTATGGTCAACTGAAGTAGCCTTATCTAACATTCATTCGCGATGTAGAAGTAGCGCCTGACGCTAGACACCTCAATGGCTCTGGCTCTCTACACTGTCGAGAGGGCCACACGGCCGTAACCGCCGTATCCATATCTGTCGAGTGAGCTAAACTCTGCCGCTGGAGCTGCCTTTCCGGCGAATTTGTACACTTGCATGAGTAATTGACATGCTTTTCATAAAAATGGCCGCTTTTTTTTTGCTCCGGCCGGCATCGGAAAAGGCGCGATAGAACAGAACGTGGGCCCTTGCGAAGGGGGCTGCGAAGGTGGCGCTGGCCACCTTTAGCCAAGTTGTAGAAATCGACAGATACGTATGGCCGCTTGTCCCACTCGTTCAAAGGTCTCTGCGGTACTCATTCCACTTTTTCGAAAGGGTAAGAAGCTTAATTATCAATCTATGTGCAGTCAGAAAGACACCTCAGCATAAAGAGAATTTTCGGGTCCATTCCGCGCTAAATTATATTACTTATTGCGCTTTCACGCCAAGTGATAGTTGCATATGACGGACAACTGGCTATATTACACCAATAACGAACATGAAGCACCGACGATACACGCGAGAAAAAACGTGTGTGAAATAGAGGAGCTGTCAGTGCAGCTGGCAGTGTTTGTCGCGATTGCTCTCTCCTATCTGGCCGCACACCAGGTGCCCATCTGCGTCTTTCTCTCACACCCCTTATTGTTTCGTTGGTGCTACCGATATGCATGTTTAAACACACCAATGTGAAGCGTTGTTCTGACTCCAGATGTCCTCCTCCCTTTTCTGGGCGTAATTTTTGCCTTAGAAACTCAGACTTGCCGTTGTCGGCTTGGTCAAATGCACGACCTTTTCAGCAGTACCGATGAAGTCTGCTGATCCCAATGCACATACAGATGAGGTTTTGAACACGGCTGATACTCATAGCCACGGCAAGAACGAAGCTTCAGTGCCATACAGATGGCCAAAAACAGTAACCTTTATCAGGCCTGAGAATCACATAACATAGTGTTCTCAAACGTTTTGCGACCTGATGGATCAGTTCGAGCACAAAAGAACAGTTGCATCATCACGTTGGTTAAACAGTTTTCAAAAGTTCTTCAATGCTGATTGATGTACATTGGGAATGGCACGTGGGGTTTAAAAGTCGGATTGACGTCGCCAGGAACGGCACACGTCGTCGGGAACGGATTGTCGCCGATTGATGAATTGGGGGCTACCTTTTGCAGCACCTGCGCCTCCCCCCGCCTTCCAAGCCATCTTTCCTAGCCGCGCGCCTTACCACGCTGCAGTTTGTATGGACTTGCAGGAAGCTGAGAATGACCGTTTGGGAACAGTCGTGAGGAAATGATTTGGAAACTTTTTGTGGTGATCCTGGAATTGCCAAGAACACAAATTAAACCAGGTGCGATTATGATGTGCTCGAGCTTCCCTGAGCTCGAACTTCCCTGAGCAAAGCATTCGATAATCGTTGATGAATTGTCGCAATATTTTTTCGTGGCACTAGATCAAAATGTCAATCCGATTCATATTCTGTACACTAATATATGTTTTATGTTTTGGAATCGGATCACCTAAGTATCTCGATAATTTGTTATTCATGGGATTCTCAGGCATTGGTTCCTTGCTTGGCCTGTCTTTTCTTTTCTCGCTAGCTAGAACGGCGTCGGCGATCACGTTGGTGCAAGGAGCCGCTTCTGTGCTCTTGCCGCCACCAGAGGTCATTCGGGCAGAGACGGGAGCACTGAAGGCGCGTCGGACGGGCTTCCCACCCACAGGTCCCGGGCGGTCGACGCGGGGTACGGGGGCAGCTTGGTCGCAGGCGCGTCCGGGTGGTCCAGGTGGCCACTCAGGCCGGTCACGTCAAAAAAGGCCTTGGCCGCGTACGCGAGTGTACTCTCCGCGGTGAGCAGCACGGAGCGGTTGGATGCAAGCAGCACCACGCCCGGCCGGGAGGATCCCCCCGCGCCCACCGAGGGTCTGCTGGTCAACGTCAGCGCTACGTTGGCCTTGGCAATGTGGGCGGTCATGCTCGCCGCGAGACTGGGCTTTCCGCCCTCCACGTTGCCCAACATCGCGGCCGCACTGTCTGACGTTTCAATCACCGCCACGTGCCGCGAGTCCCCACAGATGCCCGTGCCTTCCACCACCCGGCGCAGCCGCCAGCGGAGGCTCTTTTCCGTCGGCGTTCCAATGATAGGCTCCCCGTCGGTGTTCGCCACCTCCAGGCAGATGTGCTTGAAGGTGGCGTCGCCCTTGCTGTGACGAGCGCGCTCATCCGTGCGTCGTTCCACTGTCGCGCACTTCACGAGCAGGCTAAGCGCCGCGACAGCGTCGAGGGTGTCAATCAACAGCCCAAAGCGGTGGGGTGCCGACACAGAGCATATGGTGCTGGTGCCCCTCGCCTCCTCCCGTAATGACACGGCTCCGTCGTCCACAGCGGTTGTAAAGGACATCATGCTGGACAGAGTCATAGCGCCTGGCACTTTGGAGGAGGCCACGTTCGCAAACGCCGCGTTGACTGCCTCAATGACATCGTTGACAAGGGTGGCCCCCGCCGGAGCAGCATCGGACGCCTTGCAGGTACCCTTGGACGGCTCTGCGACACAAAAAAAAAACTGCGCGCGCATGGCAGAGGTCACCTTGATAAAAAGCACGTTGGATCGCCGCCACGCGCGCGACGCCGCCGCGACAGCAATCCGGGTGGCTTCACACAGACCCCGCCGCTCACGGAAAGAAACGGCCAGGGCGGTGAGCGTGGTCGACGGGCCGTCGGCATTCACGCCCAAGACTGTCCAGCGAGGAGTCTCCCCCTTCCGTGAATGCTCGTGCTCAAGCAGCCTTCCCGCGGCCGGTGTCAGAGCTCGCATGTCCTCATCCCCATGGTTGCCAGCCGCGTGAGCCACAGTACCGAGCGTTGCCTCGATCTGCGCGACAATGGCTTCGGTCTGCCGAGCGCGCACGTCGGGGGTGACCGCAAAGCGGGGCACAAAGGTCAGTGACGTTGACCCCAGAACCCCGCCTTCAATCTCAAACGACCCAGCACTCACCCCACCATTGTTCGCCGTCACGGCGCGCGCGCAGGCGGAAAAGGATGAGCCGTCCGTGTCAGCCACCTCCACGTCCAACACCGTTGCGATCGGGTTATCGGCACACGGCCGCGAGCGCACAACCACCACGCCCGCCTCGATGGCCGAGGCCACCTCCTTGTTCCGTTGCCCGCTGCGAGACCGAGACCGGGGCGGCCTTGATACAGAGAGCGTCCGGGGGGGAAGGATCCGGTTGTCGGTGGCGGCGCGGCCCCTGCCAGCTCGGCGCGATCCGTCACTGACGTCGGCGAGGTTCGACAAGCCCAGCCCTTTCGTTCCATGGATGAGGCTGTTCATCGACAGGGAGCCCATCGGCGGCGAGCGGGGCTGACGGCCAAAGTCCAATGAGCGGGGCGACAAAAAGATGTCGTCATCCAATGTTGAAGAGGTTGTGCATACGGGAGTCCCATGCCGACTAAGAGAGAGGCTCCCCCTCTCGGGCTGCCTCCCCGGTTTGGGGGACAGCCCCTCGATGGAGCCGCTGACATTACTGGCGGGGATGTGGTCGGGGAGGTTGGACTGCAGCACTTGCCTGTTGTCTCGTGCGTCGGCGTCCTTGGTTGACACGAGCGAGCTTAGCCGACCTTTCAACGTCATTGTCCACAGAGCGAGGGCCGCAGGGAGAGGCCGGAGGACGGTCGTTGACCAGCCGCGTTGATGCGAGGCCACGTCGTCTCGGGGGGTGGGAGTGCGAGCGGGTGCGGACCTCACACAGGGCCAGGCGAGTCAGACCACGATGGCAGGTCCACCACTACGAATCGTCTTCTCGAGCGGCAGCCGCATCTAGCCACAGTCGGCGGGGTGTCGCAAGAGATGAGTGGACGCAGCTCAGAGTCTTCGCCCGGCGGTGTCCACGGATAGCTCGCTTGTGTCTAGACAGCGAAAGAGGCCCAATATCGGCACGCGCCCCCTCCAGAGCGCCGCATCCAGTGGGAAGTGTCCGCCCCCCCACGCCCCCCCACGCCCCCCCACGCCGTCCCCCCCCCCCCCCCCCCCCCCCACTCACCCAAAGGAGTACGCAGCCAACAGTGCGCCACACAGCTCATCAGGAGATGGCCAGCGAGCTTCATGGTTGCTCCAGGAGAAGAGAGGTCGGGGGGAGGGGCGGGGAAATTGCAGAAAGCGACGGGGAGCGGCTAGATGGAGGAGCCAGTACAGAAGTACACAACGCGTCAAGCCAAGGAAGATGGAGGGGAGGGGGGGGGGCGGCGGGGGGTACCCGCAGCCGAATATACCCAGGAGACAGGTTGTGAGAGTCACTCGCGTACGCGGCGACGGCGTGACCGGGGGAGCGGGGGGAGGGGGGAGGGGGGGCTGGGACGGAGCACGCGCGTGGCGCCGCCACGCAGCGAGACGGGCGGTGTGCCTCCCCCCAACAGTCCCTTGTCGGGCGCCCGACAGGAAGCGGGCGGCGGTCGACAGGCGGGCTCCGCGCGTGCGGCGGGCGACACGGGACCCGCGCGTGGGGACACGATGCCGCTGGGTGGTGTTTCAGCCCGCCCTTCCAAACGGTTGCTGGCGGCAGCGGGGTCGGGGGAAGCGGAGCAGCCTACCCCCGGAGGCGTCGCCCCCCCTCCGGCATCGGCGAATGGATGAAGCGCCTCCGGCAAGGGGCTGCCATCAAATCGCGACGGCATCCGAAAAGCCCTGCACTTCTTGTCACCAGTACAGTACAGTACACCCGCGAAGGTGCCACGTGGAGAATTGTGTGGGGGAATCGTTTGAGATTAGCTGTAGATGATTTTGCTTACTTGCATTTAATACCACCGTGCAGTAGTACTGTACAGGGGAGGGACAAAAGTTTACGATCACCTGGAATTTTGAGCGTACCAAATACGCACATGTTCTTTCTTTCTTCCCCCCCAGGGCGCGCACTGAGGTAGCAGAAGCCAGTTTTTTTGTCTCTATGGGAAGAGGAGACGTCCCTGAGTCCCCACATACGTGTATCCATGCCTCACTTCTGCGCAGAAGCGGAAAGGTGGTCCATGAATGGCCACCTAGCGTTACCCCAAGCGCAGCAGTCTGGGCGGACACCTGGAGAGTAGGAAGACGCGGGAAGCCAGTCTGACCGCATAGACAGGGTACAGGACGTGCGTGTATGACGCATAGGCAAAGCGGCGTATCGAGAAGCGCCGCACCCGATGTCTTTCGCCTCCTTCAGAGTTTTGTCCACACTCGCAATTGTCTAGCGCAACACCTCGAGGCGCTCCAGCCGGCCAAACCAGGAAGCGGGCGACACGACATGCACACAAGAGCGACATAAACCTTCCGACAGCTTCCGAAGCCATCCGTGTTGCAGTCTTGTCCGTCCCCGGCTGTCACGGTCGGGGTGTCATGCAGGACGTATACCTTTGCACAGAGAAATAAGCGAACGACGACCACTGATGACCAAGGATGCACTTTCTGATGCTTGCTTCTGCATCAGGGACTTTCTGATGCTTGCTTCTGCATCAGGGTCATACACACACGTCGTGTGCCCTGTCCATGCGGTCAGACTGGTTTCCCGCGTCTGCCGACGCTCCAGGTGTCCGCCCAGAGTGAGACATGGATACACGTATGTGGGGACTCAGGGACGTCTCCTCTTCCCATAGAGACAAAAAAACTGGCTTCTGCTACCTCAGTGCGCGCCCTGGGGGGGAAGAAAGAAAGAACATGTGCGTATTTGGTACGCTCAAAATTCCAGGTGATCGTAATCTTTTGTGCCCCCCCCGCTGTCCAACCGTAACTGCGACCGCTGCGGTCACCGCCCCGGCCATGACCATCGTCACCGCGGACTTGTGCCCCCTCTCTTGGCTTCCAACCTCCCCCTTGCTGCCCGTCCCGCTCTCCTCCCCCCTTCCATCCCTGGCGCCTCTCTTCCCCCCCCTCCCCTTTTTTCCGCCACCGCGGGCGTGTGCGCGAGCGCCATGGGAGCGCCTACGTCGCCGCTCCCCGCTCCCCCCTCTGCGAGTGACGTGGGGGTGGCGGGCGAAGCGCGTCCGCCCCTCCTCACCCCCTCCCCCCCCCTCGGTGCCAAACCTTCTCCTTCCACCCGGTGCGCCGCCTTCCTCCCCGGCAAGGCTCGCCACTGCCGCTTCCAGGTGGCCGCCCCAGGTGGCGGCGGTCGCGGCGGCCGCGGCGGCGGCATTTACTGCGCGTACCACCTGCACCTCGACCCCCTGGTCGAGGGCGCTGGGGGGGGAGGGGTTCTTGGCGGGGACGACCGGCCTGCGGGGGGGGAGGTCGGCGGCGACGGCGGCGGTGGCAGCGGCGGCAGCGGCAGCGGTGGTGGCGGTTGCGGCGGTGGCGGTGGTGGCGGTGGTGGCGTCGTTGGCGGCGGCGGGCCCGCGCCTCCGGCGGGTGGTACCCGCTGCGGCGGCTGCGGGTCGTACGCCCGCAATGCGGTGCGCCACGCGCGGGTGTGTCCTGTCGCCACCCGCCTGCGTGCGGTGGCCGCCGCGCCTTGGTACGTCAGGGGGGTGAACCGTGGCGGCCTTGGCGCCCTGCTGCCGTCCGCTGCCCCCACCGCCGCCGCCCCTGCCTCAGCAGACGCCGCCCCCGCCCTGGCCGCCGCACGGCCTACCGGCCGTCCTGAGGGGCCTGCCAGTTATCGAAGCGGCAGCAGTGGCGACGGAGGGGGTGGCGGCGGTAACGGAGGTGACAGCGACGGCCTGCCCCCCACAGCCAGTGACCGCGCGGCGGCGGCGCTGCCGCCCGACCCCGCCGCCCGCGCCGCCCTCTTTGCTGCCATTGATGCGGCCTTTGCGACGCTGTCGCCCGACGAGCTGCCGACGGCGGCGCCATGGTTGGCGGCCGGCGCCATGTCGGCGACCCCGCCCCCCCAACCCGGGGGGGGGGGGCACACCCGCCATGAGCCCCGCATGGAGGCCCAGGCGCTGGCGCTCGTCGCCACCGCCGCCGCCGCAGGGCTGCTGCCGGCCGCGGCGGCCACGGCGGTCGCGCCCACCGTCGTCGCCGACGCTGCCGCGATCGCCACCGCCTCGTCGGCCGCTGGCTCTTTCGCCGCGGGCGCCCCATGCTTATCCCCATTGCCGCCCCATCCACCCCCCCTATCCCCAATACTAGTGGAGTTTGGCGCGGGGCGCGGGTACCTGACGCTGGCCGCCCTCAATGCGCTTCCCCCCCCACCCCCGGGGTCACCCCACCAGGCAGTGTTGCTCGACTATGCGTCACCCCGCTTCAAGGCCGACCGGGGGGTGTCGGGGGGGGTAGCCACGCTCCACCGCCTGCGGGCAGATCTGGGCGACGTGGACTTGGGCCGGACGCCCCCGCTGGTTGCTGCCGACGCCCCTGCCTCTGCCGCTCTCGCCGTTACTACCACCCCCGCCGATGTTGCCTGTGCTGGGACGGATGCGGTCTTGAGCCCGGTCCCCCACCTCCAGGCGGCTTCCGTTGCGCCTCCCCGCCGGCCCGTGGTGGGCCTTGGCAAGCACGTGTGTGGGGAGGCGGCGGACATGGCGGTGGTGGCGGCGCTGCGGGAAGCGTCCCGTGGGGGCGGCCTCGTCATGGCCTGCTGCTGTCGCCACCGGTGTACGTGGGCCACCTTTACGGGGCGAGCGGCGGTGGCGGGCTGGGGGCTGGGCCCCACGAACGGCAACGGCGGCGGCGGCAGCGGCGGCGGCAGCGGCGATAGCGGCGGCAGCCGTGACGCCGACGGCCGTGGCTGCCGCTGGGATGCCCTCTGCGCCATGTCCTCGTGGGCCCTGTCGGGGGGCAAAAAGGGGTATGGCGCCGACGCGGCGGCGGTTGGCGGCGACGGCGGCTCCCTCCCACGCGCTCGGCGGGTGGAGCTCGGCGAGCGGTCGCGCGCGCTCCTTGACGCCGCTCGCCTGCGCGGCGTGCGCGCCGCTCTGGCCTCAGCGGGTGGCGGCACTGCCCGCCTCGTTACGTACGTGCGGGGCGGGGTGAGCCCCGAAAATGTGGCGCTCGTGGTCACCTTTGGGGGTGGCGGGTCGCGGGGTGGGGCGGTGCAGTGAGTGATGCCCTCGTTTGGGCGCAGTGGGGGGAAGGGAGGGGGCAGCGCGCGTCTCCTGCAGGAGCCGCGGCCCTGGCCGTCTCTCTTGGGTGGATTGTGGCGGCGGCGCGCCTGTGCCGTGTGCGCGCGCTCCGCATGACGTGACGTCGGTCTCAGGGGGGGCGGGGCGGCGGCTGCTGTGCTACCGCGGCCGCGGCCAGGACCCAGCTGGGGAAACGGCGGCTAAGCGGCTCACGCCTTGGGGTTTGGCGGCCGCAGGACACCACAACAGGCGGCGCAACAGTCCACCGCCCTGGAAAGGGGCGTCCATGGGGTAGTCACGGTGCGCCACGGCGTTGCCGTCGGCCGTGGCTGTCAAGAGGGGGTGGTGGGAGTGAACACGCCGGAGAGGCGGGGCGCGCCTCACCCTGTCGACGGGCGTTCCGGCGACGTTAGCCCCGTTCGGTGGTAGCGTCGTTGGCGACGGGCGGCGGGCGGCGGGGGCTTTGGGACACAAGGAGGGAACATGGCCCCTCGAGGCGACCGCTCGCGTTCATCCCCATCTCGTGGGCGCCTTTGCTGCACCCCATGGACCCCTTTGTTGGCCGGGGGACGGTTGCTGGTTGTGGCAGCGGTGGCGGCGGCCGCCGTGGGCGTTGCTTGCATGCTCGTGGGCAGCGGCCACGTTGTTGCTGGCTCGGCTGACTGGGCGTCGTCGCTGGCTCGGCTAGCTGGGTCCCCCCCCCCTTCCGCGCCACCGCCGCCACCACTCCCCACCTCTACTGCCACCCGCAGGCTGAGTCGCGGGACGTCGCGCCGCCGCCCTTGGCAAGGAGGGGGAGGGTACGCCTCGCAGGAGGAGGAGGGGTGGGGAACGTCGCGGCGGGGTGCGCGCCGCGGCGGGAGGTGAATTCGGTTGGCCTCGGTCGGCGGCAAGCAGCCACCTCCCCGTGCCGCACGGTGAGCGTTGAGAGGGGAGAGAGGAGGGGGTCCTCACGCCTGCGTGCTTCCGTTCGCGCGGCGCTGGGCAGCAGCCGCCCTTGCTGGCTACCGTTGCTGCGCTCGCCCCGCCGCGGTGCGGGGCACGCAGCCTCTTACGGTCGGGCGGGCGTGCCCGCAGCCGCCCACGGTCGGGCGGGCATGCCCGCGGGTTGGCGCTCCATACGGTGGGTATTCTTTGTTACCGATTTTATAGGTCCTGGGGGGAACAGGGCACCCGTGAACGAAATGAAGAGGGGGGAAAAAGACGGCCGCCGCTTGCTCCCGTGCCCCGTTGCGGTGATGCGCGGCGATGTGACGTCTTTGCCACTGCATGGAGCGCGACAAACTCCCTTCCGTAGCCGCCACAGCGCCTCACCGCTACCCCGTCAAGACGACAAAAAAAAAAGGCGTTGCTTCGCCACATCCCACATTCCCCCCCCCCCGCCCCCGTCCAGCCCCCCCGGCAGGCCACCACCCCCCCCCCCGGCAGGCCACCCCCCCCCCCCCCCTCCTCCTTCACTTCTCAACCACTAGGTCCTCAGCCCCCCGCACCTCAATCCCAAACCCAGCCAGCCCAACGGGGAGCCCACGGACGCCCGCGCCCTTGGCGCGGTCCCCCCGCGCGTAGTTTAGGATCTTGCGGACGCGCGTCCAGCCGGCGTCCGCCCCCCCCACCAGGAGGATGCTGTCAACGCTCACAACCCGCGTGTACCAGGTGGTCATGAGGAGCTCGCCGCCCCCGCCCTCGGCGGGACGGAACTCAAAGTCCGCGCCCACCGCGCCTTCCTCCTCGTAGCCCATGTCCCGGTAGTACTTGCCCGTCACGGTCTTCGTGGCCACGTCCACCGCGATAGGCACGAACACAAGGTTGGTGCTATTCCGGACTAGCCCCGCAGTCATGCGAGTGAGGAAGGAGACGGTAAAGCCGGTGGCGCCCGCCGGTGGGGGGCCCCCGTCGGCTACGTCATTGACCGCCAGCACCCGCCGCACCGCGTCGTCTGGCAAGGAAGCAACATCAAAGGTCGTCTCGGACGACTCGGTGGTATCGTCGCCCAGATAGTGGTAGGTGCGGCGGGACTGCCACTTTCCGGGCTGGACGGCAAAGAAGGCGGCAAACGACTCCATCTCGGGCGCACTCGTCGACGGCACCACCGCCGTGGTGGCGGCGGTCATGGATGGCGGGGTGACGGGCGCGCCGCCATCGCCGGGCGGGGGGGCGGCGCGGGGGGACCCCGCAGGCACCACCACCCGCCCGTGACGAGGCGTCCACGCACAGACACGGGGGAGGGGGCACGGCCTGCCGGGTGCCGTGCCGGCCTGGCGCCAGCCCCAGGGGCGGGAAAGGCCGGCGACGGGGACGAAGGCGGCCATGGCGGCGGCGCAAACGGAGCTGGTCAAGCGGGCGGGCAGGAGGGGGGACGGGGGGGTGGAGAGGGCAGGGGAGGGTGGGAACAGAGCCTGGTACCAAGAGCAACGAAAGGGGCAAGAGTTGGGTGGGAGAAGCGTTCGGGAAGACGACAGGGAAAGTATGCGGCTTGTCAGAGAGAAGGGAAAGGGCAGCTGTGGGGCAGATGACGACCGGTGACGGCGACCGGCGCCGCGGGTCAACCCCGCGTGGCTGCCTCCAGCGGGGCTTAGCGGTGGTGTCGCGCGGGCGCGCGACGCAGCCACTCTGCTCCGACTCTGTCGGCCTGTGGGGCGGCGCGCTACAGCCACCAACTGGACGGTGCAGCTGCTCTGCAGAGCGGATGGATCATCCAGAGGGTACACACGCGAGGAGCACGCGCTCGTGGGAAATCTCGTACCTGGAGGCACAATGTGTCATAGGGGTGAACTAAAACATCCAAGTGTGCTCCGAGATCAAATGCCAACGCGAACGCGAAAGAACGCGACCTGCCAGGAATGTGTGTCCCCGCTGTAGCAATTGTGCGCTGGGACGCTGTGCTCGGGTGCCGTGCACTTGCGAGCTTTCGTTTTGAATGCGTTTTGAATGAGGATGCTTTTGAATGTTCGGTGGTGCTTCCAGGGCTATGTGCTGAAAGCTCTCAAACTGGTTTTCGCTATATTTACATTTTTCGCTATATATTTTCATTCTTATCACGTGCTTTCTTGGTCACGGTGTCTAAATAAGAACGAAAGTAGGTCGACCGTCCTGCATGGCACGATCATCGTAGGTGTCGGCATTCGATCGAGTTCGTTGTCCAATCAGCGGACGTATCCAGATTGGGATTTTGCGGCTTACGGCCGTCGTAAAGGGTGTCTTGCATTGGAGAAAGACTGTAGCTCCGACTGGCAGTAGCGCAGGGAGGGGCGCCGGCTGTGTACTGCAGAGTGCTCATGCGGGGATGCTCTGGGGGAAGGGAGGGGCAGGGATTGTGGCTACGGTCAACGCCAACCACGCAGAAACCAGGGGTTGCCAAGCGTATTCAGAATAAGCGTGGAACGCACGTATTCTTTGTTTGGTGTATTTCGCATAGAATACGCTCTCAGACTATGTACAAGTCGTGACAACCCCTCGCATGAACCACAGCACGTGCCGCCCGCTTCGCATCAAGGGCCACCCCCGGCCGACGACCCCCCCCCCGCCCGTGCCACCGCTCTCGCAATATGGGCACCGAGCTCGTCCCGCTGGCGTACGAGCCCCGGCGGCACGGCGTCGTACACGTCTTCAAACAGGTCCTCCCACCCTGGCCGGGGTAGTGCCTCTGCTGCCGCGAGCGCAGCCACCACCTCGGTGCGCACGGCGGCGCGCCAGACGCCCTCCTCGGACGCGCCCATCCACCACCCCCGTCGATGCAGCAGCGCCCGCAGGCGGGCCACCGGGTCGGCACGCTCAATGTAGGCGTCCCGCTCGCCGTCGCGGCGGTAACACGATGCGTCGTCCGACGTGCTGTGCGCGTTCTGGCGGTACGCAAGAAGCTCCACGAGGAACGGGCGGCAGGTAGTTGCGACAGCTGCGCGGGCGGTGGCTATCCCAGACAGCACCGCCAGGAGGTCCGACTCGTCGATGCGGGCGGCGGGCATGCCATAGCCGGGGCCCCGGCCAGCAATCCCGTCGCCCGCGTATTGTTCCGACGCAGGGGTGCTGATGGCGTAGCCATTGTTGCGGCATAGGAAGAGGGTGGGTTAGGGATAGGGTTAGTAAGCACCCCAAGCAGACCTGCTCCGTCTGCGACGTCATGTACAGTACGCCCCTCCATGACAATGCGGCGGGCGGCTTCGCGCGGTAGACTGGGGAGACGGGGATGGCGTGCTGGCTTGCTGGGATAAAGAGGGTCTTTTTTTGCCTCGCGATGATCATGCACACGGGCGCCGTGGCCATGGCCGGCGCCCGCCTGGACAGCCAACCCCCAAGCCAAAAACACTGTCACGCCGTCGCGGCGGTGGCCAACAGGTAGGACGACCACAGGACGACCACAGGACGACCACAGGACGACCACAGGACGACAACAGGACGACCACAGGACGACCACAGGACAATCTCTGACAGGGCGCCCACCGAGCTGACAATGCCAATGTTCAATCCGGTTGCTGGCTTCGCTCCCCCCCCCCCCCCGCCGCTTCCCTCTCACACCCGATACCCTCTCCAGCCCCCATCTTGTACTCACCCTAAATGCGCGGAGCGTACTTCTTCTTCTCCTGTGCGGGGGGGGGGAGGGGGGGGAGAGTGAGGAACAAACTATTCGCGTGAAGGGAGAGGTAACTCTCATCCCCAAGGCCCATCTGGCGACTACTACCACTCGGGCAAAGACGCTGTCGCTGTCTACCCTCGGCTCAACACCCACGACATGCCAGAAAGTTGCACCCTGGGACTAATCCCAAAGCTTTGTAGTGGGGGATCGACCGGCCGACCGCGGTTGTGGCCGTATGGAGGGGGGGCGCCAGCCTCGGACGCGCGGGATTTGTGCATAGACGGGGATCCGAGCAAGGGGAGGCGGTTGAGCGGGTTGGGGGGCAGGGGCAGCTTGGATAGAAGAGGCAGCTTGATGGGACGCAAGTGTGGGGGACAAGACTGCGGCGCGGCAGTGGCGGGGGTGGGTGCAAGCGTGGCGACTGGATCCCACTAAAATTTAAGTCTCTTTACCCTGTGCATGGCGTACCACCCGCCCTGCGCCCGGGCGGTTTGCTTGCGATGACGGTCGCAGTGGGAGGCGGGTGGCCCGGTCCAAGGCGCGGCGTCGGAGAAGGGGAGGGGGAGAAGCGACGGTAGCAAACGGCGCGCCTCCTCTTACCCTGGGGCCGCACTTGCTGCCACAGCTCCAGTGTGCAGCATTTGCAAAGAGCCCGCTAGGCATGCGAACTGCCGGCCTTCTCCATGGCCGCGACCGGCCACGAGCAGGGTACACTCCCGTGGCACCCACGAATGACGCCCTCTGGAGGTTGGGAACAACCGTGAACGCAGTGAGGCGCTGTGCGGAGGTCGTGCGCGCGTGGCAGCCACGTGCTCACTTCCTCCTGCCCACCCGCGGCGGCCTGCGGCCGCCGGCAGCATGGGCCTATTTTTTATTAACCATGTATGCGTTTTCTCCGGGCGGGTCCCAAGCGCACTCCTACAGCACACCCGCTAGCGCAGCCAGCCAGCGCAACCAGCCAGCGCAGCCAGCCAGCGCACCCCGCCAACCAAGATGGGCTTCTACCGCCAGACGCAGAGCTTCTCTCTTTCCTTCTCACGCCGTTGGCGCCCGCCCATTTTTGTCAGGCAGCAGAGAGCCCCGGCAGGCTGGACATATCGGCGGGGCTTGGTACGCCCGCATCGGCGGCATGTCCCTCTCGCATGGCCACGGAGCCCTTCTCCAGCGGCACCTCTGGGACCACCAGCCGCGCAGCGTTGCTTCGAAAGCCCTCCCCAGCGGAACGTTGCAGACCGGCAGAACGGGCTCGCCGAAACGAAACGGCTCGTCCGATATGCGCGCCTGATGAGAGCTCGCCCCCGCGTGTGGCGCGGCACCAGAGTCCCGGCAGATCGCGGTTCGAGCATGTCCCCCCACCACTGCGAGCCTGACAACCGTCCATAGCGATGTTTCGGGGTTTTTAAACGCCTTCGTTCAAATTATGTGCGCTTTTGCCAGAGGATTCGCTCCATGTTACTGTTATCCCCTCCGTGACGGCGCTGCTCGCCAGTAAATATATACTGTACGCTGTAGCACAACAGATTCAAGATCCAAAAATCAGGTTCCGGCTCGGCCGCCGACACTGTAGAAATCTCGACCCCGCGTGCACCCGACATATGACAAGCCCCGCTGGCGCGGCACCTACAGGAGCGCCAACCCACACCCTCGTGCTGTCCGGGTGCACCTCCGACGGCCCCAGCTGGCACGATACCTGAGGGGTCCCCGCTTCTGGGCTTCCAGGCCGGCCTGCCAGCCAGCGCACGCCGGCCCTGTGGGGAGTCCCAAGGCGCGATCAAGCCAAGCACACACGTGCGGGGCGCGTAGACGGGCCGAGCCGACGTGCCGGCCGCTGCCATTGGTGGCGCAACCGCGACGCTCAAAGGACCAACGGGACGCGCGTCGCGCACGCGCGCGCTCCCCTGCGCCCCCCCCCTCTCAACCCAACAACCCGAGAGTTGTCAACCAACCCGCCACGCGGGTAGGTGGAGGCGGCGTCTTGAACGTCCTCGCGCGGGGGCGGGAACTCTGCTGTTGGACGCCCTTTCTGGGGGCCGTCGGACCCCGTGGACGGACACGGTGCCCGCGGTAGCGGCGGCCCCGTCATCGTCATCGCAACGCCCGCAGCCAGCCGGGTGCAGCTGGGTTCGCGCCGCTCGGCCGAGCGGCCCGTCCGCCGACGTGAGGCGCGGCGGGAGCGACAGCAGCGGCGGGGTCAGCGGCGGGCTGACCACCGGCCACCAGAGTTCCGCGCGCGTGTGTGGTTTGTGCGCCTCCAAACTGATCGCCGTGTCTGGCCCGTGTGCCGACCGTCCCCTTCCCGCTGCCTTTCGTCCCCTCTCGCTTCCGTCATCCCAGTCCGTTGCCTCTCATCGTCTTTGGCGCGTTTCTGCGGCATCCCCGCGGCGGCCACCATGGTAGACACATGCGAGTCCCGCCTGGAGCTGCACCTCTCGGGTCGGTCGCTGAGGGACCTGGACCTCTTTTCCAAGAGTGACCCATTTGCCGTGCTCTACATTGACGAGGCAAGCTCCAGCGGTGGCTGGGGGTCCCCCGCCGCGTCGTCCACGCCTGCGGTTGGCGACTATAACGACGAATGGGGCGCCGTGTCGGGGGCACCGTCGAGTCGGTCGGCGGCACCCGCACCGCTGCCGCTGCCCAGGGACCGCCGCTCGTCGTTACTTTCTGGCTGGCGCCGCCGACCTCGGGATGTCGGGGGGGCGGCGGGGGGGGTCGGGGGGAGGGACCCACCGGGCCGCCGAGCCTCCACGTCGGCGGTCCGCCCGCCATCGTCACGGGCGCCACTGGTTGGCCGCGGCCGCAAGGCTGGAGGGGGTAGCAGCGGCGGTCAGGTGGGTGGGGCGGGGACGAGCTCCGCCACTCGCTCCTGGCGCTGGGTGGGCGCCACCGAGACGATTCGGGATGGCCTCAACCCCCAGTGGGTGACCGCCCTTCAGGTGCCGTACTTCTTTGAGCGCTCCCAGCACCTGCGTGTGGAGGTGTACGACCGAGACGCCAAGGCCCCCGTTGTACCTGGCCGCGTGGACGAGCTGTCCCGCCATGATTTCATTGGCGCCGCCGAGGTGCGCGTTCCCGAGGTCGTCCGCGCGCCGGGACAGCGGGTGGAGCTGCCGCTGGCCCATCCCCGTCGGGGGGGCGGGGGAAAGAATGGGTGGCTGACAATCTTGGCGGAGGAGGTTGGCGCGTGGAAGCAGGTGGTGACGATGGACATGGGGCTGGAACGTGTCAAGCCGCCGGCTTCGCTGACCGGCAAGCCCACTGTGTGCCTCGCGCTGAGCCGGCATGTCGCGGCGACTGGGCCTGGGGCCGGCGGCGGTGGTGGAGGCGATGGCGGCAGGGGCCCGCCCGCATGGGTGCGGGTTCACAAGTCCGCACCTGGGGCGCTCAGCGGCCGCGTGCGTGGTAGTTACACCTTTCCCCGCAGCAAGGTCAGTGTCCAGACGCTGTGTCGGTGCGACCCTGACGCGCCTCTTCGTGCAGAAGTGGTACTGACCAGGGCAGGGGGGGCGGGGGGGGAGCGCGTGCTTGCCCAGGCACCCCTTTCTTTCCGCACTCTCATGGAGGCGCGTCGCGTGCCGCTCACTGCGCCCGCACTGGCTGCAGTTGGGGCGGCAACGGGGAAGCTGGGCAAGGTGGGAGCTGGCAGAGCGCCGAGTTCGGACAGTGCGCACGGAGGCAAGGAGCTTGGTGCGGTCGTCATGAACGACGTGTGCGTGTCGTCGTCAGCCACGTTTTTGGACTACATTATGGGTGGCTGTGAGGTCAACCTCGTTGTTGCCGTTGACTTCACTGCCAGCAACGGGGACCCGACGCGCCCAGGGACCTTGCATCACATTGGCGGCATGTATGGGCCGAACGAGTATGAGGTGCGTTGGCTGTTAACTTCCTTCCTTGCTTGATTTCGTGCACTCTTGTTCTTGTGTCTGGCCCTCATGTCTGATGCTCGTTTCGTTTCTAACGCTTCTTGGCCGTTGCAGGTGCGATTGGACTGCCACTTTGGGTGTTTGTTCTGCACTATGCCTGCTATCGTGATCCTGATCTCCGACGGCCTATCACCTCTCCTGCATCTTTCCCCTCTCTGCAGAGCGCCATACGAGCTGTAGGCGATATTCTTGCTCTGTATGATTCTGACGGTCTGTTCCCCGCGTACGGATTCGGTGCCAAGCTGTCGCCCACCGCCGCTTCAGCATCGCATTGCTTCTCCCTCACGGACTCCCCAGACCCAACATGCGTTGGTATTGATGGCGTTCTTGCGGCCTACCGCCGAACGCTCGGCTCGGTGCGCCTAAGCGGCCCGACCATCCTCTCGGAGATCATCCGGGCGGCTGCAGCGTCTGCAGCCGCTTCGCGACCAACGCAGGCGCAGCAGGCATACACCCTGGCCCTTATCCTCACTGACGGTGTTGTCAATGACATGGGCGCCACGATTGCAGAGCTGACCGCCGCCGCCAATCTTCCCCTCTCCATTGTTATTGTGGGAGTGGGAGATGCGGACTTTACGGACATGGTCGCACTCGACGGGGACGACATTCAAGGAGGGCGCGGTGGCCGGGATATTGTTCAGTTTGTGGCGTTCCGGACGTATGCGGGAGAGCCAGAGCGCCTGGCGGCGGCGGTTCTAGAGGAGCTCCCGGGCCAGATGACGTCGTTCTTTCGTCGCGCGGGGATCCGACCAAACCCGCCTGTGCCGCTGCAGCCAGGCGAAGTGGTGGTCCCACAGTCGGTATCCACGCAGCCGCCACCACCGCCACCACAGCACATGCAGCAGGCTTATGAGCAGCAGCATTACGAGCAGCAGCATTATCAGCAACAGCAGCCGCAGCAGCAACAGCAACAGCAGCAGCACCAACAGCACCAGCAGTATGCGCAGCAGCAGGGGTGGCAGGGCACGACTGACCCAATGCAACAGGCGGCAGCGGTGGCGGAGCAGCAGCATGCAGCTGCAGTAGCGGCGCAGCAAGAAGCAGCTGCAGTGGCAGCGGCATCCGCCGCACAGCAACAGGCCGCGGCTGCGCAGCAATGGACGGGCGCGGCGGGGTCCGCTCCCATGCCAGAGTTGCAGCCCGCATCTGTGGCGCCGCAAGGCGGCGCCACGATCGTGTTGCCGGCCGCGAGCACCGGGTGGACTGGTGCTGCCGCCGCGCCGCAGGCTTTGGCTCCGACGGCCCAAGCCGAGTGGGTGGCCGTAACTGCCAGGGCGGGCGCCTCGCCAGGCGAACAAAAGCCGTCGCCGTCTTCGGTTGACCCTCCTGAGAAGCTCGTGGCCCGCCCTGCCGGCTATCCGCCCGGACCAGGTGCCGCGAACGTGGTCTCCGGCCAGGACAGGACGGCGGTGCCGGGACGACCAACTAAGTCGAATGCGAGTGGCGGCGCGGGTGACTGGGGTGGTGGCGCTGCCGCCGCCGACTGGGACACCCCTGCCGTTGCAGCCGTCCGCGGTCGTGGCAGCCGGCACGGCGACAGCGGTTCGATGGACGTGGGGGTCCACGCGCCACCGGTCGGTGTGCAACAGGCGCCAACGCGACCAGCGGGCACCTTGCCGGCTGGCCGTGGCAGCGGTCCAATGGGAGGGGCGCAGGCGGAGGAGCGCACGAACTGGACGGGGCCCAGCAACGCCCCGGGGCGTGACGACGACTGGGACGCGCCGCCCGCGCGGGGCCCCGCTGCCGCAGCGCGGCCCTTCCGCCGAGGCAGCCGTGACCGTGAGGCTGCAGTCGCCGCGGCACACGCGCAGAGCCAGGCAGCGGTGCTGGCGGAGCAGCAAGCGGCATCGCGGGCGGCCGACGAGGAGGTGTCGGCCGTGGCGAGCCGCCTGGCAGGCGGCCGGCAGGTCTCAGCCCCCTCCTCCTCTGCGTATGCAGACACAAACCACGCGCCGGTCTCGCGCCGGGTGCCGCGGCGCGTCATGAACGGAGACGGAGATGATATTGGCGGTATTGACGCTGCGTCTCCGCCGACTAACGGTCGCTCCCCCGGTGTGCGCGACGGGCGGTCGCCGCGCCCCCGACACCGGCGGTCAACAAGGTCTGCTGCATCGACGCCGCCTCGCGCGGCACGGGAGCCGTCACTGCGGGACCCGCCGGCGCTCGACACGGCGCCGACGCTACCATCGAGCATGCTGGCGTTGCCGTCCTTTCGCGACCCGCCGGTATTGCCCGACGCGCCCAGCCCGCCGACTCCCGGCGGGTGGGCGTCCCGGCCGCCGCCGCCGTCGCCGCCCGCAGCTGCGGTGACGACGGGGGCGTCCCCGCGCGCCGCGGCCGCTTCCGCCTCCCGTGCCCCGTCCTCCCGCGATGGGGGCGTCGGCCAGGACCGCAGCGGCCGCGGCGGGTGCACGGCAGGCGGCGGCTATTCGACGGGTCGCCCTGCTGCAGCGCCTGCCCCTGGGTGGCTGACGCCCCCGCCGCCCGCGGGGTCTCCCGGTGCCACTGATCCTGCCGACCGGAGCCGGGGCTACCCGCGGCCTGGCCTGCCAGGCGCCGCGAGCGCCGTTGCTGTCCCCGTGCTGCCACCGCGCCTCTCCCGCCGCGCGTCGGCCGGGCGGGCAGCGGATGACGATGATGGGTGGGAGGAGACAGGCAGGCTGGGCCCCCCTGGGGGGCGGCCGTGGTAGAGGTCGGGAGGGAGGCGGGGTAGCGGGGGGGGGGGAGGGTGGGCGTATGGCAGGTGACAGGCAGGAGGGCTGATGTTCGCGTTTTGCGTGTTCTATAACTGATGGGGCGCCTCTGAGGGGGGAGGCAGCTGCTGTTGTGTCGTCGGCGCAGTCTCTCCTGAGGTGACCGCAGTGACAGCGAAAGGGCGGTCAGAGACTGCTCGCATGGTATTGGATATTCATGGGTTTCAGGGAGCGAGTCCGCGATGAATTTTCGGGAACGTGGTTCTAGTGAAGAAGATTCGTGGTTTTCTGGCTTCACTGCCTTGTCGTTGAAGCTGTGCACGTTGCCCAGCGTATCCACGTGCCTTCTCTTTTTTCGAGGACCTACCATTCTCCTTCGAAAGAGGTTTCACTTGCAACAATCTGCGCTTGCCGACGACCTCCGCCGGCGACGACCATCGATGCGGCACCGCCCATTCATCGTCATTGCCTGCCTGCGTCGCGGCTTCCCCACACTCGCCCCCATACCGCCCATTCTCGCTGCCTCGTCGCTCCCCTTGCCCGCACCACACATCTCCCTGGTTTTCCCACTTCCCTCCCCCCCCCGCGCCCCACTCCCCCTCCCCATCGGCCTGATGGCGTTGTCTCCGCCGCCGCCGCCGTGGCGGCGACCCGCGTTTGTCACGTCCCCCCCTCCCTGCGGCGGCACGACCGCCGCCGCCGCGACCGCGGCCGCGCGGCCGCCACCCCTGTGCCGCGGGTGGCGGCCACGCGGGTGGGTGCCGCGCGTGCCAGGGGCGGCGGCGGCAGCGGCGGGCACGCTGCGCCGCGCCCCCGCGCCTCCGCCCATGTGGTTGGCGTCGGCATCGGCAGCGGCGGCGTCGGCGGCGGCTCCGGGCGGGGCGGGTGGCCCGCCAGGGGCTTCGTCGTCCCCCACTCCCATTGCGGCGGCCGCCGAGGCGGCGGCGGCGGCATCGGCTGAGGCAGTGGCGGCTGCCGCCGCTGACCCTGTCGCACGCCCGCCCGTGCGGACGGCCGTGCTGGTCAGCGGCGGCGGGCGGTCGCTCGTCAACCTCCTGCAGCGGCTCGCCGACGGTCGCCTGTCGCAGCTCGCCATTGTGCTCGTCATTGCGTCAAAGGCGTCGGCAGGGGCGCTGCGCCACGCATCTGCTGCGGGCATCCCCACTGCGGTGGTGTCGCTGCGGGACCACCGGGATGCGGCAGACCCCGCCGCGTCGCACAGCGACGCGGTGTCGGCGGCGCTGGACGGAGCCGGCGTGGGCCTCGTTGTCCTTGCGGGCTGGTTGCACTTTTATGCGATCCCCGACCGCTACGCCGGGCGTGTCCTCAACGTGCACCCGTCGCTCATCCCCGCATTTTGTGGTCGGGGCTACTATGGCGCCCATGTGCATGAGGCGGTGGTGGCGTTTGGTGTCAAGGTGACGGGCTGCACCGTCCACCTATGCGACAATGAGTATGACCACGGGCCAATCATCACGCAGCGGCCCGTGCCTGTGGTCGCAGGGATGGGCGCCGCGGCTGTGGCCGCGGCGGTGTTTGAGGAGGAAAAGGAGGCGCTCGCCGAAGCGGTCGGCCTCTACGCCGCGGGGCGGCTGGCGCTGGGTGGCCGCGTCGTGCGGGTGCTTGCCCAGGGGGAGCGCCCTTCCGCGGGGGAAGTGCTGGTGGGGGGCATCCCCGTCGTAGGGGGGGGGGATGGGGGGGGGGAGTGACCGCCGGCCGCGAGGGGTGGCCTGCCGATAGCGTGGGCGGGTAGGGTGGGTAGGATGGACGTCTTCGTGCCGGCATGGGGGGGTGTATTTTGGGGGTAGGGAGAGGGGGGGGTGCGCCGGCGGCGACAAAAAGGGCACTCTGCACGTCCGACCTCTGCACGGGGTGTAGGGCTGTGGAAAGCGCCCATGGCGCTTGTGGGAGGCGCTACTTGGGCGCTCCTTAAAGCCATCCCAGCGGTGCCGTTTTTAGGGCGACCCGTCACCTTGAGGGCAGGTTTTAGGGAAAGCGCCTTCCCAGCGGTGGCTTTTTTAGGTCCACCGCAACTGGGATAGGGAGGTGGCTCGCGCTATAATCGGTGCTCGTCCGTCTGCTTTGCGGCACCGTATAGGGCGCACGGACCCCCTCCCAGGCCCCTCTCCAGAGCTGCCGCCAAACAACTACAGTAGTTATTGGACTATGTCCGGCTGGGTTATATGTGGTCCACATATAACCCAGCCGCACTCGCACGAGGGAAACTCTCCATTTATCAAGAGAAGTCTCTATCCCACCGGAATTCGAATGCGGACACCCACAAATTAGGACTGGCCAGAAACACAATTGCTGTTCTGGTCAAACACGGCGCGCACGGACGCGACACCCCACCGCCGTCACCACCACCGCGCCGTCCCACCATCCCTGCGGCCGCGCCGTCCCACCTCCCCTGCGGCCTCTATCGAGCGGCCGGGCTCCCCTCTTTTTGAGTTCGAGGGTGTGGGTGACTCGGAGCGGGAGGTGGCGGCGAGACAGTGGTTGACAGCTGAGGAGGACATAGAGGCTATTGGCGCCACAGTGGACATGGTGGTACTGAGCGAGGAGGCTGAGGACGAGTGAGCCCTGTGCGTGAGAGTGTGCTATGAACCTGTCGTTTACCTTTGCGCTGGACACGGTCCCCCCGTGGAGCGTGTTTGACCCCCGGCTTGTGACTTGTCCGCCGGGCGACCGCTCAGCGGCAACTCCATCTCTGCACCCAGTGACCAAATTGTATACACAACAGTCCGTCAATCTTGGCATATAGTCTAAAATAATAGTGGGCTACTTTCCCAGATGACCCCCACATATAACCCCGTACGCACTGTACGTATTTCCATTGCAATGCTATCCGAGAATATAGGGTGGTCCCAGGTGTGACGGTGGCAGGGTGGGGGGGCGGGAGAGGGGGAGGGGGAGGCCGCGGCGACGAGTAGGGGAAACGCTGAGGGGCAGACATTCGTGGCGGCGTCGTGGGAGGATTGCTGTTGGCTTCTGGTTGCGCAACACGCCCTCCTGGGCAGAGGCGTGAGAGGCGTTCCAAGACACGGTTGCGAGTTTGTGGCGCGAGTTTGTGGCGTCACAAACTCAGCGCCACAATACACTCAGTTAAGGTGGCTCTTAGTTCTCCACGTATTACACTAGATCTGCGAAAAGGATTCAGCAACGTGTATACATCTGGGTGGACGAGAGAAAGATCTGCGTGGACGAGAGAGAATTGTGTCGCGACACAATTTCCGACCTGCTTGCACAGGGCACGAGGGTGGGGTTGCGACACAGCTGCCTCGACAGGGAACTGGATTTTCAAAGATCTTCTGGCGTCCGTGGGCTGTCGCACGGCTGGACCCGCCTGGCGTGGCCCAAGAGTTTGTCGCGCCGCGATCGCACCCAGCACATATTCTGACAGCAGGTGCTTGCACGAGCCGCCAAGCGGAGGACTCATTTTAGAGGTGTACCTGATGGACGGCATTGAGCGGTACATCGACGCACCGAGGACGCGCGAGAGCACTGGAGCGCTGGCGGCGCTGCGATACCTGGGCAGCGCTTCTTGGCGAGCCCTGGCTCGTACTGAGAGGTGACCCTAACCGGGCTATACAAATCGCTATCTGCTTTCGGGAACTTCTTTGTTGCTTGTGGTACTCAGTTTGACAACGGCTCTCGTAAAGGAAGCATTCGGGGGAAAGGATTGGGCGCTTCAGTGCTTAATGTGTCACAAGTGGCTTCTTAAGCCCATTGCTGGTGTGGCGGACTGGAAGGAGGGGCTGGGTGGAACGGCCGGCGATCTTTTTTCCTCGGCGGTTGAATGGCTGCCCGTTTCCTCATGTAGACGGGGGATGTGCAACGCGTGCTCCTGCCGGGTTCGAAGGGCCAAAGAGAGAGCGGTTTCAAACCATGGTGCCTCGCTCCCCTCCCCTCTATCCGACGAGCGAATTGCGATGGGCGTGGTAGGCGTGCGCGTTTCCCCAGTCAACGCTATTGAGACGGGGCGCCCGCAGCCGTCACATGTAGTGCACGTCCGTGCTGCCGCGGTCGTCCATGACCCATCCCCAGCACGGAGTCCGTGCCCCTCTGTCCGTGCTCATTCCCCTCTTGCCCCGGCAGACTGGCTCCCCGAGTCCCCGTCGTTGCTTTCTTGAACGCGCGCGGCAAACTGGACCTGGTTTTCGCGCGACGTTCCGACGATTCGCGTACTCTAGAGCAGCCACGTTGTTTTCTGTGCAAATTCAGCCTCGCGGAACTGAAAATCTGCTCGAAAACCCGACAGCAAGGGTACAAGCCAATAGATGACCGGAATTGGTGCCTGCTGGCCAGTGTATTAACTGGGTGTGCCAAGGGCTCTAGCAGTCCAAGACACCAGAGTTTGTGGCGCGGTGGTTGATAAAATTTCTTCCCATTTACTTTTACACATGCCCCCACTCCCCCACCAAAGAGCCCTGCCAACAGTGTCTCCAGATCCACCCGCCCTCACCGTGACGCTCCCCCTGCCATCCCCTCCCCACGACCCCTCCGACCACCACAGGAACCCTCCCCCCATCCGCCGAGACACGCCCCCCCCCTATCGCATCCCAGCGCGCGCCCCCCCCCCCGACCGCCGGAGAATCCGTCCTGCAACCCGCCCAGATGCCCCCCCCACCAGTCCGTTCAGATCCTCGCCCGGCGACCCCCAGGCAACCCGAGCACCTCTCCCCCTCCACCGCAGGAACCCCGTTCTACGGTGCTGCTTCGCGCGAAAGACACCCTCCCCTGGCGTAGTGGACGGAGACCGAGGAACGCAGCGGACGGTGGGACAGGCCTAACGGTCAGCGGTGGGAAAAGATTAGGGGAGCCCGACGGTTCAAAACCCCGCGCCAGACGATGACGGCAGCGGCGGCAGGTGACGATCCAGGTCCGTCAGAAACAATTTGTTCCCATGGGGGATCCTGGAACGCAGAAATTCCACGGTGTGGAGCACACTTGAGGGGAGGACGGCTGCCACATGCCGCCGCGACACACGCGCCACATGGCTCGGCCCCTTTTCCTTAAAGACTGCCCCCCAGTTTACGTCACTGGTTGTGACGAAGGTGCAAGGCACGTGGCAAGCAGCAGCCAACCAAATCATGCCACGAGACGCCACAAACTCATGCCACAAACTCGCCACATGTCTTGGAACGCTTCTGACGGCCGTCTTGGAACGCGCCTCTGACGGCCGTTCCGGGACACATCTGAGTTCGCGGCAGCGAGTTCGCGGCACTTCGTGGCGCTCTGGGATTGGCTGTTGAAGTCCACGTGTCCCGTGTCGTTCGCCGCGAACTCAAGCTGCCGCGGGATGCGGCACGGAGTGGCTTTTGCAAAAGCCACTTTTTGCCGCATCCTGCGGCAGTCTGAGTTCGCGGCAGCGCCTTCGCGGCAGCATTTGCGCCATTAAATTCATGAGAACTGCAGGACTTCATTCCCCAAGACAGCTTGGCCGGCCCAGGGATCTCCCACGGACAGGTCCCGTTTGAGCGCGGCGGCGGCGCAGGCACGCGGGGTCGCGACCAGAAGGGTGGCGCATGCCGCGCTGTGCGCGCCCGCCATGCGGCGGGCGGCCGTGTCAACGCAGCCGGTCTCCAGCTCTGCGGCAAAAAACAGATTGTTGACCGTCATGGCCTCCATTGCCGAGTAGTCCATCGCTGTGCAATAGGGGGGGGAGCTCCGGGGGTGTAGGGGGAAGGGGGGGGGTATCGTGATGCACCGGCAACAGCTCTGGAGGGGCGAACAGGGCGTCGGCATGGACGTGGAGACCAGTGTGGGACAGCAACCATGGTCCCTAGAATTTTTGCAAAACAGATTGGTCGATTGGTCCATAACAAGTTCTTGAAACTACGTGGACCCAACTGCTATGTATTTGGCGTCGTCCGAGGCCCCAACTCAATGACCACCTGCGATGTCCAAAAAGACGCATTGGATGTGGCAACGAGTTCGCGGCGCCGCGAACTCGATGTGCCGCGAACTCGACCGTGTCCCGGAACGGCCGTGAGGCCCGTTCCGAGACACGATGTGGCGTGTGGCGAGGCGATTGTGGCGAGCTTTCTCGTGATTATCCGTCTGACACCAGTTATTCACAAGTGACACCAGTTTTTCACAACTTCCGGTTATATAGAAAACACACAGTGTTTACATAGCAAAATCGATGTGAGCACGGGAAAAAAACAAGCACCAGCTGCGCATCGACTCGCGCCAAAAATAGAAGCGGGCATAAAGGCAAACGGTGAGCCACGCGGATGGACGCGCCACCTCATGGGCTCTCCAGTGATGTAAAGAAGGCCCAAAGAGGCGGGCTCTTCGCCTCGCCACGCCCCGCTGAGTAGAAAAAATGCGGGTCTCCAAGAGAGAATTACAATCCAAATACCTCGTCTGGGGGCCCATCTGACTGATTGAGCGGCGCGCCCCGCGCTTCCCGCCGCCGCATACGCCCACCTCCCCGCCTACTCTCCGTCTTCCCCCCCTCCCCTGGACACACCGCTCTTCTCCACTACCCTGCAGGGGCAGGGATGGCTCCTCTGCCCCTATGAAAAAGACGCCGCTGCCGCGCTAAAGCCTCGCACCAGGCAGATAACAGGGAGAAGACCTGCCCGGTGCGACCCTCACTGCCCCCTTCCTGCCTGGTACAAGCACCCCTTATCCTCCCTACCTGGCCGCGGACCTTCTCAGTAGGGCACCCGCCGCCCCTCCCCCGTTGGATCGAGGTACTCCTTCTCCTCCCCCCCTTGCTGCGGTCCTCCTGGGTCGGACGACCGCCCCCCTCCCCTGTTGGGTCGGGGTACCCCATCCCATCCTCCTTGGCTGCGGTCTTTCTCTGTCGGACGGCCTCCCCCCTCCCCTGTTGGGTCGGGGTACCCCCCCCCCCTGCCTCCTGGCTGCGGTCCTGCTCGGTCGGACCGCGGCCCCTTTCCCCTGTTGGGTCGGGGTACCCCATCCCCTCCCCCCCTTGCTGCGGCCCTGCTCGGTCGGACCGCCGCCCCGTTCCTCTATTGGGTCGGGGAACCCCATCCTTCCCCCTCTTGCCGTGCCCCTGCCTGGACGGAGCCCCCTACCCCCACCCTGATTGGTCGGGGCACCCCATCCCGTCCTGCTCCGTCGGTCCTGCTGCTGAGCCCCCGCCGGCTACCGCAAGGATGGGGCAAGATCACGAGGTCAAAATGGCTGCGTTGGAGCAGGTCAAGGCAGGCGACCTAACGACGGCGGCATTCGCGCGCCGGGTTGGTATGAGCTACAACAAGGCGCGCTACTTCATCCTCACAGACGGTAACCGTTGAAGGCCTGGACCCCAGCCGTTTTTTACTGCTGAAGAGGAGCAGGTGTTGGTAGAATACATCCGTATCAACGCTGTCATCGGCCATGGTCTCTCTCGTGACGCCTTCCTGCGCGTGTGCAGAGAATACGTTTCAAGTTTGTCCCTCAGGCGGCAGGAGACTGCGCGGCGGTACTTCCACGGCACCACCACGCCCGGCAAGAGATTCATGACTATTTTCCTGAAGCGCTGGCGAGAGCTGCGGGAATACCGCGCGGGGACGATTGAGGCGGGTCGGGCACGCAACGCGCGTCCCGAGACTGTGGCCCACTGGTACGCCACCCTGTCCCTGATGTACTGTGACCTGCGGTTTGTGTCGCCGCGTCAGGTATGGAACATGGACGACACGCACATCAAGGCTCGAGAGTCGGCGGGCAACAGCCGTGCAAGGATCCTGGGACCTGTGGGCATGACCAAACCGGAGGTGGTGATGCCCGACTTCGCGTCCGGGGCGGGCGCGTGCACGGCGGCATTTACCGTGTCAGCAGCCGGTACAGTGGCTCCCCATTTTATCGTGGTGGAGGGCGCCACCCCGGATCACGCGTTCGTGCGTGTCACGGACCCGCACGGGAAGGTGTGCACCGTACCCCTCGCTTCGTTTTTGAACGACTCCGCTGTGGCGTGGCGGCGGACCCCGCCAGGGTTCGACAAAAGCGTGTTCGACGTGTACGCCGAACACATTGCCACCTTTCTGCGGTCGTACTACCCCAAGGAGGCGAAGCTACTGGCGGTCAACGGGGCGAAGGTGCACCTTTCGCCCGGCGGCCTGCTCACGCTTTTGCGCGCAAATGTGCGCGTCATCGCTGAACCGTCCAAGATGTCTCACATTTTGGAGGCTCTTGACACCCCCAGCGCCTTTGGGCGCTACCAGCCGAAGGTGCGGTCGCGTGTGCAAGAGCTCGCCCTCGCGTGCCGTGCCGACAGCCGGCCGTTCACAACTATCGAGTTGGACAAGTCCATTGGACGCGCGGCGTCGGACGCCCTGACGGTGGACGCCCTGGTGTCGGCGTTCCGACGGGTGGGCATGTGGCCCCTCGACCCGACTGTTGTCTCCTGGGAGGACCTTTGCAAGGGTGCAGACGAGCCCCTCGCGCCATATGTGGACATCCCTCTGTTGGTCTCGAGGCCTGCGCCCGTGGCGCGGAAGGACATGGCACGACCGGTGGTGCAGAATGGCACGCTGTCTACTGCCGGGCGCGCGACCATCCTCACCGCCCCCGAGGTAATTTCTGCCCTCAATGAGATGGACGCAGACAAGGAGGAGTAGCGCACGGAGGCGGAAGCCCGCAAGCGCGCCAGGGAGGAACGAGCGGCGGAGAAATCCGCGAAGGACGCGGAGTGGGCGCGTGCCAAGCGGGCGCGCATGGAGGACAAGGCCGCACGTGAGAGGCGAGAGATCTGGGCGGTCGTGGCCGCCGAAGCGGCGAGTGACGCGGGCTGCTGGCTGAGGGCTGTTGGCTGTGGTATAAAACTCGATCCTCTCAGACACGTGTCAATATCCCTCGGAGGAGAGGGACAGGTAACACAGAAAGGGGAACTACGAGAGTGGTATGCCTGTTGCCTCACGTGCCTGCTCGCACAGCAAACAGATACGCACGGTAGCGCACACGGGGAAGAGGAAAGCAAACGCGCAGTTGTCTTTTTCCTGAGGGCGCGAGCCAAGGGCGCCTCGCTGTCCCTCTTAACGTGCATCTGGGGGAGCCTCGGCACGTTGGCCAGGTAGCCCCCCCATACCCCCGAGTGGCCCCGACCCGAGTCTAACCTCGTCAGGTCGGGGGCCACTATCACTACTAATTCTATTCCCACTCACTATTCTCACACTCAAATTCTCTCCAATCAAGTCCCTCACAAATATGCAAAAACCCATCAGAAATCCCTCTCTCACGTGTGGGTAGCGTAGTCCACCGCATCCCAGTGCCGGGCACGGGCCACGGCCGCCAACCATCACCACACGGCGGACGTGTTCTGGCACCTGGTGCCCTCTGGTCGCAGTCCCGGGTCGGCGCCAAGTCGGGGCCAGGGATGCTACATAGCTCCCTCCCTAGTCCGGCACGTCCTCGGGCCGTACCAGGTGCCATCGTGCACAGCCTCGGGCACGTCCACACCGGTGCCAAGGTCGAGCCTCTTCACCCCGAGCGCGATCACCTTCTCCAATCCTGCCCCCCCCCCCCTCCTTCCGCCTCTTCTCCGGCCAAGGTGCAGCTGGCGACGCCGCTGCCGGCGTGGCCGCAGCTAGGCAGTCTTCCTGCCCCTGTCGCTCTCGATCTCCTGCCGACTGGGCCGCTGGTACAAGATTCGGGATGGGCCGCGGCGGTCGGTCGGGCGTCTGCGGCGGCTCCACTTCCTCCAGTTGCGCCTGACGCCCCGGTTGCCTTGCCTGTACCGTCGCCGGCGCGTCTGCGCCCAGCTCTACCTGTGCCGGTACTTCAGGCTCCTCCGGCACCGCACTTGTCTGCAGCACCTCTTGGCGTGGCCGTCCGGTCGCCGGCTACTCCGGCCGTTCCTCCTCGGGCGCCTTCTACACCTGGTGGCGGCCCTGTGCCCACCCTCGAGTTGGGGACTCCGGTGTCCGGCGCCGCTGCGGACCGTCCGGTGGTGGCAAGCTCGGGTCGGTTCGAGATCCCGGCGCCGATTCTGCGCCTTTCCCGCTTTCGGGTGCCCGACTGGTACCTGACCCAAGGTGGCCCGACGTGCGACCAGTACGACGTCGGCATGATTGAGGACCAGCTGGGTCGTCTTCCGGTGCAGGTCGAAGGCGTCGGGTCTTCGTTGGTGCTGGGCACATATGCCAGCGTCTTAAACGACGTAGTCGACCGGGTGTTTGCTGGCGCGGACAGCGGCCAGATGTCGGACAGCCCGGTGGTTGGTGATCTTCTTGCGACCTTGGCGCGGCATGGCTTGGCCCAGCAGTGGTCGGGGACCTTCACTAGCTTCCAGGGGCGCCGGCAGGTGTGTGTGAATGAGCGGGAGCGCCCGGCAACTACCGGCACGGCTCCGGTGTCGGGGTACGTGGAAGCGCCTCGCCCACGGCACTACGTTATCCCGCCTTCCTCTGGGTCCCGTCGTGCTGCGGAGGCGGCGCTGGAGGACGCTCCCGCGGCGCAGCGTCCGCAATAGGCAACCGGTCGGAGGGTTCCCAGGTATCATCAGCCGGGTTGAAACCGAACCAGCGAACTCGCAGGTACAAGTGCCCGTCTCTCCAGGCATAGTCAACGAAATTGACGTAGACATATTCTCGGCCTTCTTCTTGGGATAACCAGGGTACTGCGGCCCGCTTACGCCGGGTCAGATCCCGTTTGCTTGGCGGTGGAGCTCGGGTGACATGGTCGCTGCTCACCCGGTACGGGAAGCCATCCACGTCTAGAAGGAATGTCCAGCCGTCCGTACTCAGGATCACATAGGGCTTATCCGTCTTGGAGTCCAGCTTCCCCCGGGTCTTGCTATGATTGTCCACAAGAACCCAGTCGCCACCACCCAGTTCCTTGTTCTTCTCCCGAGCACCCTTGTCATAGTCCCGCTTGTATTGCTCCTGGGTCTTCGAGATTGACTCCTTGACTCTTGGGAGCAGGAGCTTCAGTTATTCCAGGAACTCATCCTTTGCCTTGGGACCTGACTGCAGGGCAGGCTGGAGACCGTCTGGTATTCTTTCCAGGGAGAAGTTGGTCAGCCGCCTTGGGGTGACAAAGTCGAGTGGAGCGACTCCCGTTGTCCGGTGAACTCGAGAGTTGTAGGCTAGCGTGAGGACAGCCAGGAGCTCGTCCCAGTCGTCTTGATGCTCCTCAACGTAGTGCCGTAGCATGTCCACCAGGGTCCAGTTGAATCGTTCCACCTGGCCGGTCGTTTGTCGGTGAAACGTCGTGGTGAACAAGTTCTTGATGCCCATCAGGTCACAGACTCCTTGGAAGAACAGGGATGCAAACTGGGGACCGTTGTCGGTTACGACGGAGTCTGGAGGGCCATAGGCAGCTATCCAGTACTCGCGGAAGGCTGACGTGACGTCCAGGGCCGTGATGGTCCTCAGCGGGATCGCTCGAGTGAACTTGGAGAACCGGTCACAAATGATGAGCAGGTATATGTTGCCACTGGATGTCTCAGGTCGGGGCCCCAGGGTGTCCATGCTTAAGCTTGCAAAGGGCTCCGCCGCAGGGAACAGGCGTAGCTTATAATTCTTCTTCCTCCGGGACAACTGGTTCCTTGCACAGGAGACACAAGCCTCTAGATGCTTGTGGACGTCACTTGCCATGGTTTCCCA
Organism: Pyropia yezoensis; assembly: GCA_009829735.1. NCBI lineage: Eukaryota > Rhodophyta > Bangiophyceae > Bangiales > Bangiaceae > Pyropia > Pyropia yezoensis. Next base: position 25,253,993 of record CM020619.1, on the reverse strand, counting down.
GTAGTAGTGTCGTCGCATCGAGGCATACATCCGGTTAATGCCAAAATGTCCGGCCTGGAGAGACGAGTGCTCCAAGCAGGGGATGTCAGCTCGTAGACTCCGGGGTACGTAGACTTGAGTTGCCCCATCGACGGGTGATACCCGTATCAGGAGTCCATCTGTAGACTCGGAGAAGCGACTATTCCGGTTCAGGTCCATTTGGTGGCGAAGCTGTGGCAGTATTGACCCCCAGGTAGGGGGGCAACACGTGCCATGCAAGGGGCGGCAGGCCACTAGCCTGATCCGTTCCTCCCCCTGCATTTGGGTCCATATTCCCTAAGTTTGGGACAGTTAGCTTAGTAGTAAATCCAACTTGCATTTGAGGGTTTTCTGCATTTATCGTCTTGAATTTTCGTGTGGCCCGGTGGGCAGGTGCTGGGGTAGGAGATTCTGAGTGGCGAGATTCTGAGTGGACCCTGGGGGGATAAGGGGAGGGACAGCGGGGCTTGGCCCTGCTTCCCCGTCCCGACGAAGAAACTGTTGGACCACACACCATCCTCTTGTTTGTCAGTGGGGGGGTTTGCCCCACAACAGGGACAGAGTGTGTGCGACTTGCACTTCTTCCGGTTCCCCCGACACGGGAGGCAGCCCTTGTACACCGCCCCAACTTGGGTGCCGTGTGTGTAAGTGGTTTTTGCCACAGAAGCTATCAGCACTGAGGATCCGTCAGTTGAGCCTCCAGCATCCGGTGAATGGTTACCGGTTGATGATCTTCAGGTGTCTCATACAGAGGAGCATGCCAGCCACGTCCGACATTTGGGAGGATGAAACAAGGTGTTTCCTCCGGGATAGGGCCGGTGTCGGCTGCAGGAGTCTCCAACCGGGACATGGTGTCGGCGCAGTGGTGCTCCCTCCCTGCTCTGGTGCACACCTTGTACTTGAATTCCGAGAGGCGTAGGCGCCACCGGGCGACTCTTCCTTGGCTGCTGTCCATGCATAGAAGCCACCTTAGGCTGGCGTGGTCCGTCCGGATGAGGAACTCTTGTCCTTCAAGATAGGGGCGTAACAGGAAGCAAGCCCAGACGACCGCCAAGCATTCGCGCTCCGTTGTGGAATAGTTCTTCTCGGCTGGAGTCAGGAAGCGACTGTAGTAGCCTATCGGGAGGAAGTGCCCATCGGGTTGCTGCTGGAGTAGAGAGCACCCCACCTGGACGCCACAGGCATCAGTCTCTAGGACAAACTGGCCTTCCCGCTTGGGTAACGCTAGTACTGGAGTCGTGGTCAGACGCTTCTTCAGCTCCTCGAAGGCAGCGGTCTGCTTCTCGTCGAACACCGGGAGTTTTGCGGGGAGCTTCTTGCTGGTGAGCTTGGTCAATGGCCGGGCAATCAGGGCATAGTCTCGTACGAACCGGCGGTAGACGTTGCACATACTCAGGAAGCTCTTGAGCTCCGTCAGAGTCTTAGGTTGCCGGGCATGCCGGAGAGCCTTAATATTCTTCTCGTTGACCCGGAGCTCCCCCGGAATCAGCACGTGCCCCAGGTACTCCACTTTCGTCTCAAACAGGTGGCACTTCTCGGCCTTCAGGGTAACTCCAGCCTTGGAAAGGAGAGTCAGGACCTCTCGAAGGTGCTCTAGGTGTTCCATTGTTCAGAATTCTCGCCGTAGATGTCTACCAAGGCTGAAAGATTTCTCCGTGCAGACCCTCGACAGCTGTCGTCGCGCAGGGTTTTGCTTCACCTGTGCGAGGGCTTGCGCGGATTTTAAACGCGTTTTTGTAAACATTGTTTCCAAGCGTAGCGATGATCGGTCGCTTCTTTGCGCTCCTTGAGAGTGCTCTCCTGCCCCGCATGCTTCCGGTCATACCAAGGGAGGTGGCGACCACCAGTCGCCCGAGATGTGATAGGTAGAATGCAAGAAAAGGAGGGAAACGCGACGTCTATGATGCCTTGAGGGGGGGTCGATGCGGGTTCTGTGCAGGTTTTTGCTCGAGAATTTCCCAAAAAACCAAGAAATCGTTGACAGGCAATAAGCGGTGCTGCACTGGTGAGGCCGACCGGACTAGTGGTCGAAATCGCGGCGGTTCCCGTTGCCGGCAACGTGCAGCATCGCAAAAGTACAAACTCTTGTTGTGAAAACCGTGCGACGCCAAAGTGACGCGACCGTATTTTTCCGTGCAGAAGTTGCAGTTGCCGACGTCGTCTTGAACATCGCTCTGCCCAGTCGTCTGGCAGTGGTGCACGGCGAAACAAAAAATCTGTCAGACGGTGCTCAACATTCGGGGACCGCGGTTCTCCTCTGTGCAACAACTATGTGGGGCTGCGGCGCGTGTGGGCCTGCTCGGCCTCTGGACCGAGACTGCCGGCGGCGCCACCGCGGTTGGCCGCCGTGTCCATGGTACGTGGACGCTGCGGTGGTTGGGGAGATCATTTGGGTGCAACTTCTGTGTCGGAAAATGTGTTCAGGTCAAAAATAAATGCTGACACTGAGAAAAATGGTGCGGCTGCTGTGCCCGGCGGGACTGCAACAACGCCGCGCCCATCACGTGTGTCGAAAGCGAATCGGACCGACGAGGAACATGCGGGTCGAGATGTGCTGCACGACACCTTTCTTGAAACAAAGAATATGTATATCCGCGTTTGAAAAACCCTATCACCATGAGGATGTTCTCGTAAGGTCCACTTTTTATATGAGGAGAACGGCCTCGTCGTTCTTACGGTAATGGTCGAGAAACGAAACTTGACCGACACACCCCCAGCTCGTAGCCTTCCCGCGACTCCTCTCTTGAACGGAAACCGGCTCTTGCGGGGCCCCAGGGCGCTCTTGCAACACGGGACACGTCCGATTTGGGCCTGATGCACGGAAATGTGGGTACCGGGTGACAGATCCACTTCGCTGAGGACCGTGAAGGCCTATTTCGTTGCAGAGAACGTGCTCACGTGAGCCTACCAGCTGGGGATACAGATGTCTCTCGCTTCTTCTTGACCATGACGACGAGCTCGAAATGGACGTCCTCCTCATGTAAAACGTGTAGCTATCGGAGATATCCCCAGGGAAAAATAAAGTCTCAACGGCGTTTTGCTTTTTTTTTTTTATGAAACACAAGACGTGTGAGTCAAACAACTTCCGCTGGGCTCCGCGAAGCTTCAGTTCCGAACACTTCGACTTCGGCCGTCAACACTGCCCGTGCTCGTTCCAACACCAACATGCGCATTTTGGGTGCCAAGCTGTTGGACATGCGCGCGCGCAGTGGTACGCGGAGTGTGCAGAGACTATCATCGCAACGCGCCGCACTCCGTTCCCCATCGTCTTAGCGATGCGCTCTCGAGGGGATGCAAGAATGACCATCACAAAACAGACGACAAGCAAGCACCTGTTTCGAAGACAACCCCAAGACAGACTCTAGTCCGGCGTTGGCACGGGTATTTGTTCCTAGGCGCATGAATGCTGTTGAGACGCATATTTCGTTGTGCAAGGCCACAGGAACTGTCCTGCAGCAGCCACATTCGGTGCAGTTCGGGGAAGAAAAAGTGCTCTACCGAAGATCCCGCCCCGATCTTGGCGCCTGGGGATTATTAGAAAGCGATCTGAACAAAGGAAAAACAGCTACGTGTAGCCCGATTCAGAGTCTGTAAAGTACAGGGTTTTAGACCCTCTGCACCGCCCTTCTCCCCATCGCCCCTCGTCCTTCTCTTATTTAACTTCTTACTCCCGCCATTTCACGGAGCTGCCCCTGCAGGACTGGTGCGGCGCGGCAGTCCGTCGCTCACGCGAACGCTGCCACTTGTGCCGCCCGTGCTGACGCCGCAGACTTCTTCGCCTCGGCCCTGGACGCCGACTCTCCCGCTCAATTGCAAGCTCGCGCAAGTCACTGTGGGGGGTCGGAGCGGCGACGAAGAACCCTGCTGCCGAGACTGCTACGGCCGCTGGCTCTGAAGCCTTTGCTGCCACGCCGAGGGTCGCAGCTGACCCATCGCCGCCTTCAACACCGTCCAGGGCGGCAACCATGTCAAGAATGAGAGTGCGACGAGCGAGCAGGTGTTTCGCGCAATGTCCCGGCGACGACGTGAGGGGCGCGCTTCACGGCGTCACGTCAGCGAGGTCAGGCAAAGCCCAGCTAAAAACCTCATAGACTAATCAATCGATATTCAATCGATTAATCTATAGATTAATCAACCTGATATTGTGATGTTTAAAAACACAGTTTTCCATCTATGATTGAATGTACATCGCACACCATGAAACGTGGGGCGAGTGGGCTCAGGCGCTAAGAGTCCGCCGCCAACGAGCACGAATATTGATATAGGGCTGCAGGGTCTTGGTCGCGTTCGGCCTGTGCAGGAGACGGGGGGCAACACCTTACCCGATCAGGCTATGCAGCGCTGTTTCGATGCGGCGGGGGCAGCGCAGTCGCGAGTCTTCTGCCACTGTGAGTTAGGAGCTGGGACTTCCATATTTCTTGATTGACGTACAATTCATATTCTCTTCGTCATGAACATCAGGCGACTGGTTCCCGTGTGATTGCGAAACGGTACTGATGACTTCTGAGTTCCGTCCCGGGGGACCGAGACTGACTCTCTGTGACGAGCTCACGGCCAGTCAAATGCCCCGATAGAACGGATTCCCGAGCCGGTGTGCTGCCTCAGGCAGCAATCGCCTCTGGTCTTCTCAACGTTTCCAAGGAAGCAATTGGCTCTTCCTATTTCCCCCAGCAGAGTGCTCCTGAGAGTAACATCAATCTTCTGAGAAAAAGTAATAATAAGCAGTTGCGGCCCTTTCTTGCCCGACATACGACCACATGATTGGGTTTTCGAAAACCTGACAGCACTGCCCAGCCAATGCGGTGCCCGACCTGTACAGATGTTAGCCATGTCTCCGTTTCTAGCCATTGGGACATTAATGAGGAAGCAGCAATACGAAAAGTGTCGCATCAGAAACTTGATATTTTCAGATTCAACCGAACCGAACTTCAGGTTCTTCATGGAGACTCCTCAGCGTCCCCTGAGCTTCACGAACGAGATGCCTTCACTGGAGGACGAAAGCGCGGTCGTTCGACAGGCGCACTATCACAGTGCTCTCCAAATGTCTGCCGCGCCCACTCGCGGACAGGGCCACGGAGTCACCGTGATAAATTCTGAAAATCTGTGATCAAATCTGACCGGACCGTCGGCGACAGAGAGAGAATAAGGAGCAGATACAAGAACAAAAAAAATCTTATCTCGTCTACTCCGTGTGCTTAGGAACATCTGGACAGACCACATTATGCGCACTCACCAGCGCCTTGCCCTCACTGATTTTCAAGCACTGGGAGCAAACACGGAATGCCGCGCAGGCGCACACGTACCAATCCTTGCCACCCCGATGTACCCGTTGGTTGCAGGCGCGGCAGACCAGCAGCAGCTTCTGCTCGTCCTCCTCCGCGCGCAGGGCATGCTTGGCAGCCTTGTCCGCCTCCTTCTCAGCCGCGGCGGCCGCCTTGTCGGCCACCGCCTTGGCGTCCGCGGCCACCCGCGCCTCGTGCTGGGCGATGAGGTCCTTGCCGCTATACACCTCGGCCTTTTTGACCACTGCCACGCCCGATACCACCTTTTTCTGGTCGGCCGCGCGTTGGTCATATGCCTGACGGATGACCACAGCCGCAGCCGCGCGTGATTCGTCAGCCACGCCGTCAGAGGGAAGCCCAATCCCAAGGATGACGCGCGCCAGCTCGATGACTCGCTTGCGGTCCCACGGGTAGAGGCCGACCGACTTGAACGCCGCCTGGATGGTCTCCCGGGTGAGGGCCAAGCGCTCCGCCTCGTATGCCGCCTCCAGGAGACTGTCACGGGTCGGCTGGTTCTTCATGAGCGCCTGGATGATCTTGTCGTCGGACAGGACAGGGACGACCTTCTTGATCCTGGCAAAGCACTTGTCATCCAGCACCTGCAGCCAGTGGGAGGTATTGGCGACCAACCACCAACACAACACGTTGCTCTTGAGAGCCGCGCGTACCACCTCGACCTGCCGGTGCGCTCCGAGCTGGTCCCCAATGAGCATACACTCCTGGTTAGGGTTGCGCGGGCGCCATTCGTCGCAAAAGGCCTCCATCACGACCGCAAACGTGGCCGCGTCGGCAAAGCCCGACTCTGTGCACCCATACAGCCGCAGCCAGGTGCCCCTCTTCCGCTGCTGCACGCGTGACAGGGTGAAACGCGTGGCTGCCGCATCATTGTCCCCAAAGCGCGCGCGGAAGATACACACGGACAGGAAGGGAGCCCCATATGCGGCCACAAAGGTCAACTTGGAGGCCACAGTGGCCCCCCGCGTGCTGGCAGCGTTCGGGCGCACTCTGTCGGTAGCTTGGATGCGTTGCATGGCCAGCCGGTCGCGCCCCCCGACGAGGCGGCACTCATCGTAGTTGAGGATGGCAGAGGGGGGGAGGCGGTGGTCTTTCAAGAAATTCTCCACCTGGTCAGCCCAGTCGACGACCTCCTCAAACACTGAGGTCGAGTTGCGCTTGTCGGCGAGGGCCTTGGCCGAGCGGGAGGAGAGGTGCTCCCGGTGACGCTTGACCCAAGACCGTGCCCACGTCTCGCCGACCTTCTTGCCCCACAGGTCCCGCACGAGGGAGGCCAGTTGCGGCCGGGTGAGGGGGAAGTTGGTGTGGCTGAAGGCCTGCGCCGCGTACAGCAGCGCCAGGTCCTCCGCCGCCGACAGGATGTTGTTGCCATGGTGCACCCCCTCCCCCCCCCGGGCAGCGTAGTAGGCCGTCCTCAGCGCCCCCACAGTGAAGCCCGTGGACCCGTGAACGGCCAACAAAGCATCCTTGAGCAGCTCCCCGGCACGGACGCGCTCCATGATGAGCGGGACTGCTTTGGCGGTCGTCTTTGGCGCCTCCATAGCGAAGATAGTCACTCGTGTACCTCGGAGATACGACTGTTTGGGCTGGAGACAGGTCAGATTTTATCACAGATTTTCAGAATTTATCACGGTGACTCACGTGCGCACCACGGCAAATCACAGCCCAGCTCTTGCACTTGTATTAAAATTTGGTCCTTAGAGCTGCTGGCTTGTTATTGAGAGCGTCCCTGATCGTCGACAATATCGTTATTCACTTTTTTGTGTTTCCAGCTCGGAAGGCTCGGAGATGCTTTTTCGATTGGTGTCATGCTTTGCTTTGTGCAATGCCTGTGTTATCTAGCCGTGTCCTGTCAAAGTCGTGAGGTACCGAAAGGTTTTATTACGTGGGAAACACAGCTAGACACAGCGTCTTTCTCCGTCAGAGGACGCCTTCGAGGCCTGCGACGGAGCCGAGGGCGGAAGTTCTAGTTTTTATTGCTTGCCCCGAATTTCGTACTGGGGGACAAGGACTGGGACAGTTCTCACTACACGCACACTCAAAGATCTACACCCTTTGAGTTCCACTGTATTCCAGAGATCCAGTCAATGGGACGCTTGGATTTCTGGCCGGGAACGACCATGGACCGCTGAGGCTTGATTGTTCGAATGCTGGTCCCATAACAGGCTATGCAGTTGCGACACGGCCGCATCAGACCGATTCCAGCACCCGGCCGTTCTTGCCGGCTGTCTTTTTCCTTGTTTCCGAGGGAGTTGCGATCTGCAATTGCCGGCTCTGAGAGCATATCAGCTCTTAGGGTTGTCCCAGGTGGGTCGAGCTTGCGGTTGCATATCTCTGATCGGTCGAAAGACCCCCATCCACTTCCAGTCCCAGTTCCCCAGCACGAAAATGAAGGATCAGCAACATCTAAGAAGTTCTGGCGCTGTTGCGGAGTTGTCTCAGCGCTTTTTCAGAGGAAGCCCTCCGCGAGATGGGAATTTCACCAAACATTGTTGCATTGGAGCGTGAGTGATGATTAAACGTGCCGCTATGATTACAAGCACGTTCGGAAAAGACGACGAGACTTGAACGGCCCAAGCATCCTGCAAAACTAGTGGTACGGACCCCTCAACAGGGAGAACGTCCACTCTACTTTACACACATATGTGGCGGTTGACGGTGGAATCCCCGTTTGAGGTCGGTCGAACCGAGGTAGTGGGCACTGAATATTGTGCTACTCTCAAGACGCCCCAGAATCGGTCTGCACGGGCCCTGAGTGCGACCTCCAAAGTCATCGCAAAGTTGAGTTTTTTTCTCGGAAGCATGTATCCGTCGCCTAAGGAGGGACGGGATCGATTCCAATTGCATAGGACATGTCTCGTTCTGATGGTCACGATGAATATCTGATTCAAGAATTGTTCAGAGCCACCAAAAGAGAGCAATCTATTGTCGTCAGCGACATATATGTTTATACACCAGGGCTGTGCAAGGGTTTCGGCCCAGAGGTACCACAAGTGTATGATATCAAGTGTATCAGCGCTACACTTGGCGAAATCAGGACCTCTTCATATACTTACACTTGCAAGTGCATTGCTTGTTCATGTGCTTATGTGACACGCCTCGCTCCGGACTGTAAGGGTATCCCAAGGTCTGGAGCCGGTAGCCCCGGCTGTTTGAAAACTGGCAGTTATAACGTGCCCTGCGGTCGAAGGCCATTGAGGCCCAGCTGACCGGCACGGCCGCGACAGATGACGAGACCGCCAGGCAGCCCCGTGGCGACCCAGCGGCCGCTGGACACGGGTCGTGGCGGGGGGTCCCTGTGAGCCACGAGCGCCTGCCCAGCAGGCTGCACCACTCCCAGGCAGCGTCGCCATGCAGGCGACGAAATGCCACCCGCTCGTCACTTAGCCATCAGAGACCACGTTATGGGTGCAAAAAGAGCGTCACAAAGCAGCCGAACGTCAGCGACTGCGTGTCTACTGAAGGGTATTGATACAATTGCCCATTGCCATCTGCTAATACCAATGCCAATGAGGGGCACGTGCGTTTACCCTTGAAACGTACATTCGGAACTGCCTCACAGCCGAATACACTTGACCGAACCACAGACCACGGTCAGCGAGATACTCTGACCCACTTGTCCTGTCCCATACAGTACACTTGGCCCAATCCGGTACCCTTGCGCAGCCCTGATATACACGTAAATGAGAATACAGGACCGCACTCCGCAGTAGCCTCATGGAGGTTGTACCTACCTCTGTGTGAGAAACAACAGAGAATTAAGTACAAAATAGCATCCTTCCGTTTTAAACACGCGTCCAACTCGTGCGTTCATACAGATTACAGGGCGCGAGCTATAGGGGACTCAAAAGCTTGTGACGTGAGACACGAAGTGAGGGAAGGACCAAGTCCAACGGGCACTCCAAGACGAAGCTAGAGCGCGTCCAAGTCGCTCGTCGCTGAGAGATGTAATAGTATTATAGGCCTTCAGACTAAGGCCACTCCTCTGACCGCATCCCGTCTGCAACTGTTCCCGAACTCGACTGCAACCGGACTGAGAATTGAACTAAAAAGCTCATTTTGATTCTGAGCGCTCCGAAAACCCTCAGAAAGCAATCAAACCTCCATCTTATCTTCACAGTTGGGGTGTATTACCAATTCCAGGTTGTTCTGAATTGGGAACCTGAATCTAGCAGTGTTGCCCCCTCTACCACCAGAAGGGACCAGGTACAGTTTTCAGAAAGCGACAAACATAGCCAGCACTAAACAAGAAGTGTTCCTGCGATTGCAGCTCCCCCGATTTGTGTCTCATGAGACATAACTCGGGGTACAGCCAAACTGTTCAATTGCTACACACAATTTTCACCGCGCGAATGAACAGCGGGAAAAACATGAATCTTGCCACGAAAAACATAGTCAGCCTAGACCCTCTCCTGGAAAGATCTCAACGATGTTTGGGGAAAGCATGGCAGTCGCAAAAGCTGACAAGAGAGACATGTTTGCGGCGTCTCCATATTGTATTTAGAGTTTCTGACATGAGAAGAGGCATCTCGCGTCTTCTTGTGCCGAGAACCGCTGTATACGCTTTGTTACAACCAGAGCTGTGTACAGCGCCCAAGCAGAAATTTTGAGGGCATCATTTGGGCGCTGCTAGGGCACAAATAGTTGGTGACTCGCCCCGACTCTTGATGCCCTTAAGCACGATTAAACGCTTAAACTGATAATCGAACAAGGTGGATACTAATGAATGGCCAAGGGGTCGGTAGAGAACCAGACCACGATTAAGAATCGCAAGCGACTGAGTGGAAAAACACACTAAACGAGTATGAGGGACATTGGCAGTTTTCAATGAGGACGAGAGCATCATCGCTAGCGGAGCAGCTGGAGCCGAATCTCTTGCCGATAGCGTACATACTATCAATGGCGTACCACAGCTCGCTTGTCTCAAGCAGACTTCTCTTTGGATGCAGTGATATCGGGTGTCAAATGGAACGCTTATTTGTCAGGAAGAAGCTATTCTCTGCTGAGATCGTTCCGCTTTTCCGCTTTCTCAAATGACTTTTATGGCCGAGAAGTCAGTTCTCGCTAATCGGGACAGGGACACGAACAAACCGCAGATGACCAATCCAGACCCGCAATGAGAAGGCACGAATCATTAACTGCTCCGCCTGGCGGAGTGTTCGTGTCGAAACAAGTGGGATTGGGAGTCTCTCAGTGTTCTTAAGCAAGAGGACGTGCGAGCATGAACAGGTGAAAAAGCATCACTGATATAGCAACGTTTGGCATGGTATGAAGGAGACGCGAGCGATATAGTATAAGAGATCAAATGCGGATTGATGAATCAGGGTTTGGATCCATTTCTACTCTCACTCTTGCCGATCGCGTACGTTACATGATCCACGCGCTTCACTGCGCTATTGATCAGCTACCACCTGGGCTGGCAATGGACTCGTCGTCTTGTTTAGGGCTGTGCAAAGCGCTCAACCGGCTGCTGGAGAGCGATATTTGGGCACTGCTGCCGCGAGCTTGTTCCCATGTCTCCCGAGTCGCCCTGGCTCTTCTCACTCAATTCGGGCACACTAAAACATTGACAATGTGAGTTGAACGATCTGAGTTTGTCTTGATGGAGACGATGACAGTAAGGGACCAGAACGCGATCAGAAGCCGAAGGCGACTGAGTAAAAGTACATTCTTAACCCGTGAAGCTGACTCCAAGAGTTCCAAACGAACTTAAAAAAAAGTAACTCTGGGACAGGGACGCTCCCACTGCGCGATGACTGACCTTAACGGCCCTAATAATATGCGCTTCTTCGCGCACCCGCTCCGTGCCCTGGTAATAAGAGTGCGCGCTGCACAGGGCTACTCATGCTCCTGCACATGAGTTCCTGCTCAGCTTTGCCGAAACTGAGCACTCAGCAACACCTGCTGCAGTAATACAGCCGGCGAGTACACTTCCGTCTCGTGAGCAGGGACGGCACAAATACAACGTACATTGTCGTTAATACTTTTGATGACTAAAAACCGTTTTAGTCAAGTAGGTGATCATTACAATGTATTATTTTCGGTGCTTTTGTTAACTTGCTTTGTGTAACTTGCTTGATCGATATACGATCAAGTAAGTGACCAAACCAAAGAATAAAATGAGTGTTTGTCGTATTCATGTGTATGGGGGCCTGGAGCCGTGAGACTGCGTCTTTTGAGTCAGAAAGTGATGTCGTGGCACATGAGAGAGGGTCTTTTGGAGTCTGCCATGGCGGTGGGTGCTCAGCTCGCAAGAGTGCGATGCAGCTTCAAGAAGGAACGCAAGCTATGTACCTTCTTTGTGCGACGATGTGGACCAACGATAAAGTGGTGCACACGAAGCTTGTGCAAGGCTGAGAGCCCGTCCGATAAATTGCGCACAAGAGCCCCTGCGAGCCTCAGCATGCTGAGGTACATCCAGGACCACAGCAGTTCTCGTTGTTCACCTTTCTTCAGAGTACCAGGGACGTTCCCCGAAACTAATGTTGTTCTCAGCATGACCAAAAGAAATACGTTCTCTTGGGCTACGAACCAGGCAAACACACCGCGTTCTTTGCTGAGTCCTAGTGAAGGTGTATAGATGATTCTTGTCCTGTGCTTCGCTGTCCGTACAGGAGGCTGATGGTGATGGGACCTCGAGGGATCAGACGGATCCGCGAGTACCATGAATGGCGAAGGCCGAGACAACCACATGGTCCATGATGTTTTTGCTATAGAAAAAACACTTCGACGAAGAGGGCACGATGTGGTGAGCACAATAATGCGCAGGATGCAACACGAAGATGTGCAGCTCCCGTGTCAAGAGCGTCCCGTCTAGTCGCGGGGGGACGTGGGGCGGACGACTCAAGATCCCAATTTACACCACCAGGTACGAATTAGTGCCCGTAGCTCAGCACGTATGCTTTCGACAACAGATTTTACAATCGCGAGATCTGTACCGACGGTGCGTCGAATGATGGTCATTTTGCATTTTTAATACCCCCCGCTCGTACCCCAACGTGCTGCTTGCCTCTTGCAGTAGTTCAAAGAAAAGAGTACGACGACAACTATTTGTTTTTTATTGAGAGAGAACAAGGAACTGCCTGCGCGTGGTGGGGGCATTGTTGTGTTTTTCTCGTGCAATATCCCGGAGAAATGCGCCTATGACGGGTGAAGGCTTTCACTGTCAGAACCCCCGTTTCCGCGTGATCTGGGCGCATGCGCGCGAGACGCACGCTTGGAGACCCCTCGCCGCCTGCTGACGGTCTCCTCACCCCATCTACATACATCGGTCCGCAACCTCACCCGGCGCCGACCACCGTCAACCCGGTTGTGCCTCGCCCCCCCTTCCTTCACCAAAGCTCTCCCTCCTGGGTGCCGCTGTGTTGCTCCCCCCATCTCCATCAAGGATCCACCGACGGCCGTGACGGCCTCCGCGCCCGCACCATGCACTTGGTCGCGGCTGTGTCGCGCCCCTCCCCCTCCACCCAAGATCCGCCTGCTGGGCGCGGCTGTACTGCCCCATCCCCTCTCCGCTGCCCATCTGCCCGCTGTGGCGGAGGTCCCCATCCCCCACATCAGGGGCTTGCCTCCTGTCGCGGAAGTCCCCACCGACGTCACCTGCCAACTGGGCGTGGCTTTTCTGCTTCACCCCTTCTCCCGCTCATGCAGATCATTGTGCCTGGGACCACCGCACACCAGAAAATAGCTCAGGCGACGAGCCCTCTGCTCATGCGTATCTTTTTCTGTGCATACGAGCAGATCATTTTGTTTCCAGGAGTAGAAGCGATCCGGAAGCGATAATACCCCGGTGAACAGCAATCGACGCACCCTCGGTATGTATTCTGCGGACCGGTCGAATACATTCCGGGGCGCTGTGAACGCGTCAACGACGGAAAGGCGGTCGACGGCGCCGAGGCCGACGCCAACCCCCCCCCCTCCGTCTCATCCGCCCGCTCAAATCGAGCGGTACTCGAGGAGCAACCCCCCCGCCGCCACAAAAGTCTCTTTCACCGTCGCTATTATTCCGGCCTTGAGAACGCGCACGTTCAGTACACGCGCTCACCAACACCTCTCGTGGCATGGCAGTGCCGTCACCCATGGCTGCGACTTGCGGGAACGCCACCCGTGACGGATACGCGCCTTGACGAGCGCAGCCCCCACAACGATGCCGACCTACCCTCCCCCCCTCCCCATCTGCGCCATCCCCCGGCAAAGTGGCCTGGCGCGCCGAGCCGACGCGACCACCCACCACTGCCGCGGTCAACCGGGCCAGGCGCGCCACAGGAATCCAAAAGCGCCCCTCCTACTTCTAGCAAACTTCGTCACAATCGTCAATCACATGCACCCCAGCAAGGTCGACCATATGGTGCCGCCGGTGCCCTCCCACGAAGCGTCCCGGCCGAATGTTACAGCTGTACAGTATGCACGGTCCTCGCACGCCCGAGCGTCCGTGGCTCACCGCATGTCGCAAGGCCAGCTCTAGCCACCTCCGGGCGGGGCCCCCTTCCCCATTGGGTGCCAGTTCCGAGGCCAGGTGGCCCCCGCCGCTCCGTGAGCGAATCGAATCGCGTGGTGCCGCCACCGCCCCCGCGGGCGTGAGACCGGCGGGAGCTGCGCCAGCGCATCAGTGCGGAAAGCATCGGACGCGAGGGGGGCCTGCCAACGGGGGGAGCTCAGGCGGGCCCGCTCGAGATACGAAAGGCCCCTGCGCAACGGCAGCCGCCATCCGTGCGTCCCCTTTCGCCCCCGTGGCGGTCCGCGTGGCTGGATTTCCGCGCCTCGCTTTCTTTTCTTCTCACTTTTTGTCAGGCCCCGGCGGTGCGTCTGGCCACGAGGGCCGAGCCCAGATCGGACCGGGCGGGACCTTGATAGGGGGACCCAAGCTGGCAGCCGCCTCACGCCGCCCCACCGCTGCCATCCCCCTTGCGGAGCCTATTGCCCCCGCTGAGACGCCCGCTGTGGGAGGTAAAAAGCAGAGCGGGGCGAGGCGCTCCCTGGGGCGGAGCGCCCCCGAGGCGCTGCCCAAGAAGAAAAAGCCGCTTGCTCGCAGCGGTGGCGGACGGCGCCCGCCGCCGCCGAGGCCCACCCCCGGCGGCGCCTCGCATGCTGTCGCCGACCACCACCCCCTTGGCTCGCCGCCGCCGCATTTCGAACGCCGCGCGTGCAGCGCCCCCGTCACTGTGCTTCGTGGCCGCGCTGCCTCGGCGGGGCGGTGTGGCGGCGCTCGTACCATGGCTGGTGCTCTTCCTCCCACAGGTTCCCCTGTGCGGTGCCTCATGGGGCGCCGTGGGGTGGCGGCGGTGGCGGCGGCGGCGGCGGGTATGGCTGCAGCAACGGCGGTGGCGGCGGTTGGCGGCCCCTGCGTTATCCCCTTCCCCACGCCGCCTGCCGACCGGTCAGCGGGCCGTTTCCACACCCTCCCCGCACTGCAGTGCCGGGTTCACCCGGCCGCGTCGGGGGGGGTCTCCCCCGACCCCGATGCGGTGATCAACCCGTTTGGCCGAGGCGGCACGGGGTGGGTGCTGCGGCCAAAACCCCAAGCGGACCCTGTCGTCATCCCCGACGGCGCTGGTACGTGCGCGTCGCCGCTGAACGAGGGCTTCCAGCTGGCGTACCTCGAGTCGCATGACGAGATGGAAGATACCTGGGGGTTTGTCAGTACGAACGTGTCCACGGGTGCTGACGCGGGCGCCGAGTTTGACTGGGCGGGCTTTTTGTTTCACCTGCGAATGAGCTTAGCTGCCACCATACACCCGGTGACGCATGGCTACGTCGCTGCTGAGTATTTTCGCCCCCACCCGTGCGCGATGGCTCGCAAGCGGTCGGGCTTGGTGTGCGAGGAGGAAGTTGCCAGCCTCTTGTCGGTCCAGCGCAACCAGCGGGCTGGCTCGATACGTCGCCACCAAGGGGTTTACGATGTCCTCAGCGTGACAAGGGCGTCAAGTGGGGTTGTGCTCGACAAGGCCGGAGGTGTGGTGGCTGCCGAGGATCGCTTGTCCGACGCGGCTGGAACCGATCGCTTTTCCATGGTGATGTATACTACTCGCGACGGCCACAAGCGCCCAGTGCTTTCCGGGGAGGCAGCGCTGCTAACACTTGGCCGCGGGGTCATGGCGAACCCATCGTGGCCTGGCGGATCCTTTCCAGGCGGCGGGCTCGGCGGTAGAGTGCTTCTTCTGGTGTCCCGCGACGGAAAAGTTGCCAGCCGGAAGACCTGGTCGCTGCGTCAGGACACCGAGGCCACAAACTCCTCTCACTGGTTGCAAGAGGTTGCAAACATCCTATGCGGGCCCCCGTCTACGTCGTTTGTCGTGGACCGCCGCTCGTGTGACGGGGTGGAGCCGCGAGTAGCGCTTGGGAAATCCCGCCTCCTCGCGGGCGGGCGCACCGTGCCGGCTTCGCGTGGCTTCCACTCTGGACACTTCACAGGGCGGTCTGAGAGGTCCCTCATATGGAGCCTTGTCTGGCGGGACGGCCCTGCGACGGCGCCAGCGTGCCCCTCTTTCAATGGGTTGACGGCGGAGCTTGCGTCTTTGACGCAGCCCCTTTGGGTCTTGGGGCGCGGTGACCGGGAGCTGCACGTGACCGGGACTGCAGAAGGGAGCGCCGAGATGGAGCTGGCGCGTCGCCTGTCCCTGTGTACCTTGAATGGCGTTCGATGGGAGCTGCTCGGCTACCAAACGACGGACGACAGTTTGGACCTGACCGCCCAGCTGTCCCAGCGCTACCGTCGTGACATCTTCAAGGTGGACGCCCCGGACGATCCCATCTCCAACGTCGGGCTCCTCCTTACAGTCCTAGTGTTGGTTCCCGAAGCCGTTGCAATTGTACAGGCATTGCTGCTGCCGCGACGCGAGCAGAGGCAGCTGCGGCGCCGTTCGTACTGGCGCGAGGGCTCGTCCCACGTTCTCGTTGTGGTGGGCGGCGCGGTGGCCCTTATGGGTGTTGGCTATCTAGACCGGCAGGAGCACGTGGGCCAAGCGTGGCGCGCCGCCGCGTTGCGCTATAGTCGGCGCATTTCCGCCAATGAGACGGAGCACCTAGCAGTAGGCTACCTGTCCATTGACTACCGCCTTCGACTGACGACCGACAATGAGATGCTCATTATCGTGGCCCGCACTGGATACCGCCCCCACCTAACCCGGCTGCTTCTGGGGGTCTCCATCGCTCTATTCTCCTCCCTAGCCGCGGCGGTGATGGTCA
Organism: Pyropia yezoensis; assembly: GCA_009829735.1. NCBI lineage: Eukaryota > Rhodophyta > Bangiophyceae > Bangiales > Bangiaceae > Pyropia > Pyropia yezoensis. The sequence goes on along the minus strand of CM020619.1, from coordinate 25,237,494 downwards.
AGGCGGCCGTAGCCATGTGGCAGCCCCGGTCCGCTCCCGACGACAGCGTCCTTGAACGGTGGACCGTGGGCGCCGGCCTCCCCCCCCACCCCCGCTCGTGGCCGTGGCACGCACGAGCGGCCGCTCCGGCGGCCGCGGCAGAGGGGAACCCGCCGGTGGACAGCGTTGGGGTCGTCGTTGGCCAAGACTGGCCACAGGAAGTCTCACCGTAAGTAAACCCCCTCACCCACGTGCGGCGGGCCACGCCGACCCACCGGTGCGCGGCAGCGGCGGCGGTGATGGAGGCGACGTCGGCGGCGGCAGCAGCAGCCCATCGTGTAAGCCCTCGACAAGCAGTCGTTGGACAATTAGAAATATGGAGGTGACGGGAGAGTGGAGGGTGGAAGGGGGGGGGGGGACGGGGGGGAAGCGACCTGCGTGTGGAGGCAGTACCACCTCGTGGCCGCGGCGGTTGGGGGGGCGCGGTGGTGGCTGTGGAGCAGGACGTCCCCCCCCCTACACCGCGTGGTGCTGGCGGGCCGCCAAATGGCCGCACGCTTAGCGGCTGCTCGCGTTGCGCCGTCCGGGAGTCGACTTGCCCTGTTTTGCGTATCCTGTTGCCGCAATTATTCTCTCGCGCTCTCTCGCCCACTCGGGTAGTTCATTGGTTAACGCGGGCAGCCGCGCCGCTTCTGGCCGCCCGCCACGTCGCTGTGTCGCTTGGCGGAGGCCAATTCAATGCAATTTAGTGCGGCTCGGAGGGGCGAAGGCAGAGATCGGCACACCCCCGCCCCCCCCTCTCCGGCCACCCCCTTCAGCACTTCAGCACAACGGCCTGACGGCCGCCCGTTGGCAACCGGCGTGCCGCCGCTGGCAGCCCGCGTCACCGCCGCTGGCAGCCCGCGTCACCGCCGCGACCGTTTACCACCGCCGGGACCACCACTGCTCCCACGGTTGTCACGCTCCGCCCCCCCCCCCATCCAGGGGGCGTCACGGGGGCGGGGACAGAGCTGCGTCCGCCGCCACCAGTAGCGACCACCTGCGCCGCCACCGGCGGCGCCGCCGCACGAGCCGTCGCCGTTCGAGGCGCAGCCGCGCCGCCGGCACCGCCCGGCGGCGCGCTCGGGATGCGGTGGCCAAGCGGCGGGTCGGCACTCTCCGTCTGGCCTGCGGTGGTCGCCCCTCAGTGCCCTGACCGCGATACCGAACCGAAAGTGAGAGCGTACTGATTCATTGGTGTACTGTTGACTTACCATACTTGGCCGCTCGAGACAAGATCAACAACGAAAGAACAACGGCTTGAGCCAATCGCTTTCCTCCTGCACGTGGAGTACCAATCTCGTGCTACAGCTCGCACTGCGCAAAGAACGTCGAATCGGCTGCAGAGATAGAGGGTCTCAAATGGATTTTTGATTGGTCGGAACGCAGTTGAGTTTTCATGCAATTTCTCTCGCTTGACAGCTTTCACACACAGTTTTTATTGGTGAATTATCAATTTTAACGGATCTGAACGGGAACGCAAACATACAGCAGATGACAAATCGAGTACAGCAAATGACAAGGCACGAACCAGTGACCGCGTTGCATGGACGACCTGTGTTGTCCAAACCGATGGATATGGGACTGAGTCGGCGCTCGGATGCAAACCGACGGGCGAGCAGGCAAACAGGGAAGGTACACAACTGACATCGTGAGAAATGGGTAGGGATGAACGAAGAACGATCGAGATCGTCTGAGAAGACAACTGCGATTTGATAAAGCAGCGATGGGTTGTAGGTCTGCACTCTCTCCAGCCAACCATGTGCTTTCCGTGATCCGCGAGCTTCGCAGCGCTATTAGTGAGCTACCTTGTACGAGCACTCTGATGGCTCAAACTGTTATAAAGCACTGTGAAGAGCGCCCAGATTCCTGAGAGAGGGCGCTTGTGGGCGCTGCCAATGGGCGCATGGAGCGCCACGCGGCTCGACTAGCACTGGATCTTCGGGCCCAAATCGGGCGCTATCAAGATATAACCACATGAATTGAACGATCTACGTATTTGTCTTGTCAAATGGGTTAGTCGGCCAGGGACCAGAACATGACCAGAATCCGCACGCGGATAAAAAAGTGATCTTCTCAACTTCTGTGACACTAGCGTATTTTGGAGAGCGAGAGGAGCAGTAGATGGCGTCAGCCCGGGTTTTAAACAGCTGGACTGGGGGGGCTGGAGCCGCCATTCACCGCTCATGTCTCGGCAGTTGCGGGCCACGGCGACGGGCACTTCTTTCCTGCCTCTCGAAGGCCATTTAATGCCCGCCACCCTTGGCACTCACACGACTTGCCCGCTTTTCTTGAGACGTCAAATACTTCAAAACAGCTCTCGGTGTTCCGGAAAAACGCCCTTACTTTTCGTGAGAATGGGCCTGATAAGGATTGCCAAGGAATGTATTCAAAGACTCTATTAAAGCTGTTTAAAATTGGTTAATATCATGTTCCGGGAAGCAATAAGAATCGCTGTGTGCAGCGCGATGATGGATCGACGGCGTGGTAATTAACAACTTCATGCGCGTTTTAGCGCTGTCGCTCCGCGCCGTGAAAAAAAGGGGGGTTGATGTAGACGCGTACTCTTGTTTTTGTTCTCGAATTCGTTCTTAGATCGGCCATCATTGAGCACTGAGCAATAAGTGTAGCAGTTGAGCTGCTGGCGATTGGAATCAGTTCTTGTATGGCTGTGCTCGGCAATTCCCGAGAGAATCATGGGATCCTTCTGTCTAAGCACCAACGGACACTCGGACGGAATCATCTATTGCGGAAGAGGACAAGAACCACGACAATAAGAACAGGGTGTAGGCGAATGACGTGGCTGGCAGGAGGCATCTCTGACCAAAGTTGAGAGGACTGCACCGAAAAGCCCCATTCAGAGAGCACAGATGTCTTCAGTCCAATTTGTGGCGGCTTGCTAGAGAAAACTCGTTCACTTCCAGAAGCCAGACCGGAGACATGGTCCTTGAATAAACGTCACTTCGAAAGTACTCGGGAGCAGAGTAGCAGACATACGCAGAAAACGAATACCGTTCGCGACGCGATCTCGTCTCTCTGGGGAGGTAGGACACCCTCGCTCGGCTGCGAACTCCAGCACTGAGAAAAATCGCGAAACTTTAATTCTTCAATTGAAGTGCCTGTAGCCCCAGCTGGCGGCGAGACTTGCCAGAGAAGCTACTGTACGATATGAACGCCGTTCAGACGAGGGTTTGAATAAAAGAAAAAATACATCGTTGCTTGGCAACGACACTTCATGATTTACCATTGCCTCGCCTCGTGGCTTCAGCGATCCGAATGGACGACAGTTAAGGCAGGCACGTAATATTTTTTGATGTGTGCTGCTTCGATCTTTGCACGTGCGATGATGTACGTATGGAAGTGAGGGCTTTACGAACTGTGCTGAGCTTTGATTTTAATCACGAAATCCCCGTACATGGCGACGATCGGCGCGTGAATCAACGTGCTTGTCTACTCCACCCACCAATCTTCCCTGTTGAGATCGCGAGCACCAGAAGTCACAAGGCCGCGGAGGAAATGGGACGGGGGGATAGAAACCGCGTGGTCACAGGTAGCCGGCTGCCAGGTACTCCGCGGACGCGAGAGGCCGGGCAGCACGACGTGGACGCGCGCTCAAGGCCCCCCCCGCCCCGCCCCCCCCCCGCGGGGTGGAGGGGCTGTGGACGCCGCTGCCAACAATCAAGTGCACACTTTTTGGCGATATACAGTGGAATGCTGATGGCAGTGCCGACAGGTGCCAGTGTTGGGGAAGGTCGGCGAGGTGAGCCCGGTGACCACGGAGGTACGGAATCCACCCTCGCCCGAGATAGAGTCAAGATCTGGGTCCAGAAGGCTAGTAAGGCGCTTGCTAAAGCACTGAAAGGTTCTACACTTTGTCAACTGCACATGTCGTGAGGAAGATGTAGTACTTCAATCACACGTCAAATACATTGAGAAAAGCGAACTGTTCTCAGAACTATTCTCTGGGCTATTGAGGAACAACTAATCCTAGACTAACCTTAGTTAAGTTCGTTGGCGCTTGGCCGTGTTTTTAACTTGTTTTTCAAAAAATTGATGGGCAAGCCCCCCTCCACGCCCCCCTCCTTCTCCCCATTTCCCCGTGTCCTGTTCGTTATCACATTCTTAATTCCCGCCACGCCACGGAGCATCCCTAGAATGACAGGCGCTGCGCAACTGTCCGTCGCTCACGCCGACGCTGCTACTTGTGCCACCACTGCTGCCCTGGGCGCCGCAGACTTCCTCGCCGTCGCCCTGGCCGTCGACCCTGCGGCTCTGATGCCAGCACGAGCCCAGAACGGAAGGATGTCGGTGCGGTGCGAACGTACACTACTACCGAGACTGCTACGACTGCTGGCTCGATTACCTGGGCCGCCACGCCAAGTGTTGCAGCCGACTCAATGCCACCTTCAGAATCGTCCTGGTTGGCAAGAACGTCAGCAACGAGAGTGCGGGGAGCCACCAGGCGTGGCACGCACTGTCAAGGTGAAGACGTGAGGGGCGCGATCCACGGCGTTGCGGCAGCGAGGTTGGGCCAAGTACAGCAAAGAGTATTATACATTGAGATATCGAAATAATACAGATCAATCTACTGATCGATCTACCTCATATGTTAAAAAACACACTTTTTCGATCAATGATTATAACTGCATCCCACACATCAACATGAGCGACGAATGGGATATCGCGCTATCAGTCCACATTCCATCAGTGCGTATATTGATAATGGCTACGTGGTCTTGGTCCCGTATGGCCAGTGTAATGGGCGAGCGGCGAAAGCGCCCTCGATCTGGGCATACAGCGCTTCTTGGATTTAGCGGGGGCAGCGCAATGGAGAATCTTCTGCCGCTGTGCCTTAGGAACTGAGTTTTCAATATTTTCTATTGATGTGGAACTGCTGCTTTGTGATTTACTCCGGGCGACTTGCGCTCGTGTGATAGCCACACGGTAATGATGATTAATGAATTCTTTCCTAGGGGACCGTGATTCACTCTCTAAGACGGGCTCTCAGCGAATCAGAGAAGCCGCTGGGACCGACTCCCGAACCGACCTGCCTCCACAGGCTGCAATCCCCTCTACGTATCTCACATCTCCGAGGAAGCCTGTGGATCCGCCAAGATCTCCCTGCAACGACCACCTGAGAGTTAACATTACCAATTTTTTGAGAAAAAAAGGAAAGAAACGGTTGCGGCCCTATCTTGCCCGATGAACGACGATTTTGATTGTGTTCTCAGTCAGCTGGCAGCGCTGTTCAACCTATGCCGTGCCCTTTCTTCAAAAAACTTGACTCTATGACTCGGTATCCAGCCAACAGGACGAAATGCAGTAAGCAGCAATACTAAAGCAAAGCTTCATAAACTTAATCTTTCCAGAATTAATTCATTTGAACATCGCTTCACTCAAACAGACTCCTCATCGTCCTCGGCGCTTTAAGAATGAGATGTCTCTATTGAAATACAAAAGCGCGGACTTTCGACCGGTGCACTGCCTGAATGCCTTCTAAAGGTCTGCTGCGCCCATTGACGAAAAAGGCCACGGCGCACCACGAAAATCCAAAGCACAGCTTTGAATCTTGTCTCAAAAGATGGTCCTTGAAGCAGCTGTAAGTGTTCTTCTCGAAGCGTCCCATTACGTCGACAATGTCGTTCTTCCCTCTTTGTCTCTTGAGCTCGGACGGCTATGACGTGCTGTTTCGTTCAGAGCCACCATTTTCTCTGAGCAATGCCTGCGTTAGAAGGCTTTGTCCGATCAAAGTCGTGGGGTGCCGAGATGTGTTAATACGCTGGATACACCTGTACGTACGCCCTTCACTTCCGTCAGAGGACTGAAGAGAAAAACACTCTAGACCAGTCACAGGGACTATTGTTTTAATTGAAGACGAAATCAACAACGCTAGCAGAGCAGCTTGAGCCAATCGCGTACCGATAGCATCGAGAGCTCCAACGGTGCACAACAGCCCGTGTGTCTCAATGACAATTCGGCTGGCTGCAGCGATACCAGGTGTCCAATGGAACGCTGATTTATCAAAACGATGTTGTATTCTCTCATCCGATCCTTCCACGTTTCCGCTTTCTCAAATTGCATTTCAGGCTTTGATTTCATTTTTCGTCAATTAGGAGAAGGACACGAACAAACCCCAGATGACCAAACCAGTGCCGCATAGAGAATGAACTAATAATTACCGCTCCGCATGGCGGCGAGTTGGTGTCCAATCTCGTGGAATTGGGAGTCACTCAGTGTTCACACACAAAGCGACGGTCGAGCAGGAGTACGTGACAAGCACACCACTGATATAGCAAGATTGGGCCTGGGATGAAGGAGACACCAGCCAGATCTTCCGAGAGAGTAAACGCGTTTTGACGAATCATCGATTGGGTACAGGCCTGCTCTCACTTTTGCCAATCACGTGCTTTACGTAGTCCACGCGCTTCACAGCACTGTTGGTCAGCTATAACCTGAGCTCACAACAGGCTTGAAAAATGGTTCAGGCCCGTGCAAAGCGCCCAAGCGGCTTTTGGGGGGCTTTTTTTAGGCACTGCTGGCGCGAATGTAGCGCCATGCCTCCCGATCGGCCCGGGCTGCTCACAATCAATTCCGGAGCACTCGAACAATGGCAATGTGAACTGAACGATCTGAGTTTATCCGCGCGGAAACAATGACAGTAAGGCATCAGAACGAGATCAAAAGCCGCAGTTGACTGGGAGTGTGCAGTCATAGGACTCGATGAGGTTGGCGTTAATTCAGCGAAGGGCTCGCTCACGCGAATCGCCTTCGTCCAGGGCTGCTGGTGTCTGTGTCATTTCGGAGTGCGCCGATGAAAACCTCTCTTGCAATAACTGTGCGCAGCGTATTTGGCTCTTATAAAGGGTTTACGTCAAGCTTCAAGCGGCAAGATGCATCTGTGACGTTTATCGCAAGCGTGAATTGGGGCCGTATCCTTCGCACACGCACTGTAGGACTGGATGGCGTCGCACAAAGCACCAAGAGGCCCCAGTGCCACATGCCCGTCACTGGCTACGCCCGAAAAGGCAGTGCAGCTCGACACAGAAGACCGTTCCACTCTGTTTTCTGTCTGTGAGATCTGAATGGGAAGGGGGGCCTGAGAGAGCGCCAGATCGCGCTGTCTCCACAAATACTGAGGCCCATTCGGAGCTCTCATTGGTCAGACAGAGGTCGTGCGCGAATCTTTATTCGTCACCGGCCTGTGGTTCTTGGTCTTTTCCGGACTTGAGAAAGTGCGGAGAACTGCAATGAATTGTTCAGCTTGTCTTTTTGCTGTTTCGGGATTGCCTGAGCAACGATCTCCCGTAGACGAATTAACAGCAGCCAATGAAATACATTCACTTCTCATGACCGATTAACAATTGACAGGAGAAATGCATGTTTTCTTCAAGTATCGGGCACGACGTGCATGTAAATGGCACATTGACGACTGCAACGCGTCTACTGTTCTGAGGATGCGTGATCTCCGTCTCGAGCCAGCGGCACAGCGTTTCGTCCTCGCTTCCTGAAATATGCAATTGGGCGCTCATGAGAAGCCCTCAGGATAGTCGTCGACAATTTGCCATGCTGCTTTTGAGTCAGTTTCAGGATCGACACAGAATAGTTGGCCCTCAGCTGCCACCACGCGATTTGCTCACTCAGTTGTGCATGCAGTGTTCCCCTTGTCCGGATCGGCTAAACTTTGAAGAACAGTAATAGTCTCGCACTGTTTTATGATAAGATCGCCATCTCCCGAGTCCAATGATGGGTCTACCTCAAAATCGTTTAGAGCCAAAGAAAATAATGATTCTATTGTCAGGCGTCACGAATGGACACCGTTTATATTCAGGCTTTCGCCAGAGCTATTGATTGTGCCTGGGGCAGGTTCTCTATGCTTTTACAATCTTTGTGTGATTGCGCCTCGGGGCCCTGAACGCTATGCCGACCCGAAAGAGAGGGCTTACTGGTTCATTGGTGTGCTCTTGTGTTTTCAATTTTTGCCAATCGAGACAAACATAACAACGAAAGAAGGACAGCTGGAGCAAATATCCTGCCGCAATGATACAGAGCACGAATCGCGTGCTGCAGATCGGGCTTCTCGAAGTGCTTCTGAACGGCTAAAGTGATAGAGGGCCTCAGATGGAACGATGATTGGTCAGATAGCAGTTCCATTCTCTCTCGCATTACCGCTGTCACACACTGGTTTCAACGCAATGTTTCAATTCTATCGGATCAGGATGGGAGCGCGAACCAACAGCAGATTCCCAATCGAGTGCCGCAGATGACAACACTCTAACCAGTGACCGCGTCGTATGGCGTACTGGAAATGGCAAAAAAAAAAAAAAACGTGGATCTGGAAGTTTTTGTCGTTCGCAAGAAAACGACGGGCGGGCAGGTAAGTAGGGAAGCTACGCGACTGACATCGCTAGGTACGGCCAGGGACGGACAAGAAGCGAGCAAGATCGTCCAAGAAAAGAAAATGAGTTTTGACCAACCAGGGATAGGCTCCGCGCCTGCTATCGCTCAAGCCAACCATGTGCTTTCCGTGATCCAGGTGCTTCGCAGTGCTATTGGTGAGCTACCAACTGCGAAGAAGAAATTGGCTCGATCTCTTGCTAAGCGCGGTGCAGAGTCCCCAAAGCGCTGAAGGAGGGCGCTGTTCGGGCGCTCTAAAGGCGCGAATAGGGCACGATGCAGCCCTAGTCGCACCGACTCTGAATCAAGGGGTATCAAGCGCACCAGTTTTTGTCCAGCGTATTGTATTGCGAGTCGTGGCTCGGGGACGGGCATCTTCTGTCAGCCAGCCGACTGTCGCCAAGCGTAGTGGCGGCCGTGACCGGAGTTAAGAGTATTGACAAGGGTACCAGCCAGTAGTACATTTCGGCAACAGTATGAGCACTGCAAGAGATCCAGCGCATGAAAAACGTGTCAATTTTCGAGAATGTGCCGCACTTCACATTTCCGTGTGACTGGATTCTCTTCTCTGAGGGCTCTTCTGCATGGTTTTCAAGCGAAGGGAGCTCGGGATCCTGCGCTGGGCCTGTCTTTTCACGACTGCTGGGGACATTTCAGAGCCAGGTGGTGCACGGGCGCTGGCAAGAGTGGCTGTCATTGGCTGCGGCTTGCCCGAGAGCACTGCCTGACCTTCCATCGCATCAACAGGCTGCAAAGAGGTTGGTCAGCCCCTCACCCGCCCCACCCTGGGGACCGCCCCGAGGGCCCGATGGACCTCGGCGACGCATCCAGGGTTGTTGTGGCGGGTGTGTTTGGGAGGCGTCGGTTCGCGGAGCGAAAGCACATCAGAATTCGAGTCGACAGGGTCGTGCCACGATTGAGTTTTCGAACTCCGCGTATCACAGGCCGAGAACAGATCCCATGAGTCCTGGCCGCCAATCCTCGGATTGTTTTCATGCAAGCGTAAGGTGGATGCACGCTCATGAAGCAAGTGAGCATTCGGGGTGCTGGGCGAAATTGGCACGAGTACCGTCACTACGCTGGAAAAGTACGCGCGTGTACGCTTGAGCCAGATACGCTTGAAAACCTCTGCTCTTAATGCAACATTGGGGCGCGCTCAAGTACTGACCAGATGAGTTGAACAATCATGGTCTGTCTTTATGGATAAGAAGTCTATCATCGACGGTCCAGAAGGTGAGCAGAACCCGCACGCGACTGAAAAGTAGTATCACCTCCACCTGTCAAGAATATTCTAGTTGCAAAATGTTCCCTAGACAGTTTTCTCGGTACTGTACAAAAGTGCTCCCACAATTGCGGCACCACTGCGTGACACGCTAATGAAAATATGTATTACAAAACCGCAGAGAACCAGAAGAAAGCGGAAGACATTGAGCGTGAGGCGTTCAAGCAAACGGTGAAGTCGCCTTTAGAACTGTCCTAAGCAGATTTCATGTAATTCTTTCTTGACAAAGAAAGACATGTGTAAGTGGCGGGTGACGATCAAAGTCTCAATTTTTCGGGCTTCTTTTGTCAGTGTTAGCACGACCCCTAGATGGAGCGCTTCCCGGGCATGCTGCAGAGATTGTATTACTTCTTGAAGTGCGTTGAATCCAGCAGTCATCTCCTGTGAAAGCTGGTTTTGACATTTACTTTCGAGAACGGCAGAAACAGTGCAAACGCATTAGAGAGCGAGCAGGGGCTACTTTATGCCCACTTATTTCATACCATTTTCTGACAGCGTGCTCAGGTAATCTGTTCCGCTCGGGACGACGGGTCCACGCCCAAAGCTGCTTGGTGGCGCCCACCGCCGGCATCGCCTCCACACCCAGGCGCGGCGCCTTCCCCCTCAGCTCGGGCTCCGCCGCAGATGCCGCTCTCCAAGTCACTCACGCGGAGCGACGGGTGATACGGTGCCAACGCTGCGTCCATCGTGCGCTGTTGGCTCTCTGCCGTGAAGATTCCGAGCCGCAAGTGTATTCCGATGCCAGGCGTGACACTAGCGTTTTGAGTTTCGGGGAGCGAGAGGACAAGGAGACAGCGGCAGATTGCGTTCTTAAACAGCTTCTGAAGTGACCGCCGGAGCCGCGATAGCCAGAGCTCATGTCTCGGCAGTGGCAGGCCACTGCGGCTGGCGCCCCCTTCCCCCTCGTCAAGGCCATTCGGAGCCTGCTAACCTTAGTATGCACACGACATGCCCGACGCGGCATGCAGTCCGCCGTCGGTGTGAAGCGCTTGTACAAAAGAAAAAACCAATGACAGCAAGTACACGCCAAATGGTAAAGTACTACCCGAATGGCCAGGGCAAGTACGTACATCCGGAGTCTGTAAATAGTCGCACAGATTGTTATACCGGATCAAGTCGAATGCCCACGGTCATTGATGGGACCCGGACACAGCCGGGGGGGAACGTGCCGCCGTGTGTCATGCTCCGTCCAGCCAGTTGGGTTCAATCAGGGATGACAGACATTGCGTGTATATCATCGTTCGTGCCTTACCGAGAGCTCCCTCTTTCACACTCTGCGAAAGGGCCTCCTTGCTGACATCGCGCTCCCTCCTCGCAAGGTCAGAGTAAGGCGAAGACGAAAAAAAAAGAGTATGCAGTGGAGACTTTTTAGCGCTGATGCGGTTTTGCCAGCGCTATTTTTCCTGCCGTCAGAGTCACCCGAGATGCCAGTTGTCTCGTTTCCGCTCATTACCCTCTCTCCGGGCGCTACGGGGAGCGTTCAGCAATCAGTCCACGAGAACTTGTAGAGATCAACAGTACTCGTTGACAACAAACAGGAAACAAACTGCTCTCAGGAATATTCTGACAGCTGATTCTAGATTTCTCCTAAGAACAGTCTATTTTTGTTTGTTGTTTCTGGATAGTTTCGTTCGTTGACAGGGCTGCGTAAAATACGCCACAACATATTGCAAGGATGTTGTAGCGCGACAAAACAATTGTTCTAAGGGTCTTTCAGATGCAGTGCCCAGGTTTGGCAGGACTTCCCCTCGCTCGTCTTGTAAAGTCAAGTACTTCAAAACAGCCCTCAGTGTTGCGGAAACAAGTGCTAATATTTCATGAGAAAACAAATTATATCTCTCTTTCTCATAGCTCGTGACGGATACCCCCGCATCTGTGTAGGAACGTGCGCATGGCGATCCCTGGATCGCCAAGGAAATTATCCAAAAAAGCCACCCGCCTGCTTCAATTCGGTCAATTTCAGTTCCCGGGAAGCATGTAGATATGAAAGCCTTTGAATCCAAGGGGTGGTAGCTTACCTCTGTATGCGACTCTTAGCGCTCTTGGCCCGCGCCGAGATAAAAAAGGGGCGTAATTCGCAGCCGTGCTCCGGTTCTTGCACTCGAGTTCCTGATTAGATCGGCCCACATGGAGCACTCAGTGATAAATGGAGCAGTTGTGCTGCTGGCGATTGAAACAACTTCTTGCATCGCTGTGCTCGGGTTTTCCCGAGAATCATGAGGTCATTCTGTTCGGACACCGACGGACCGCAGTCATCTATTGTCGATGACGACAAGAACCAAAACAAGAAGAACAGGGTATAGACAGATGATGTGGCTCACGTAAGGCAACTCTGACAGACGTTTAGAGGGCTGCAGCAAAACGACCCATCCGGAGAGCATGAAAGTCATCAATACCACATTGGGCGGCTTACTAGAGAAGACTCGTTCTCTTCTAGAAGCCCGACCAGACATACGGGACCTGGAGGAATGTCACGTTTAGAGTGTCACGGGATCAGTGTGGGCCCCACCAACAGCGAAGCGAATACCTTTCGAGTCGCGATCTGGTCTCTCTCGAGAAGATGGACGCCCTCACTCGATTGCAAACTCCAGCACTGGGAACATCGCAATTCAAGACGTCCAATCCAGAGCCCCGTGGCCCCTGCTAGCGTACATCATTGTGGACTGGTGTCGATGGCGCGCACTCCAGTACCGTGAATTGAACCATTGCCCGCGGAAAGAGCCCTCCTGAGCCCAAGATGTCGTACCCGACATTTAGTAAGTGTCCGTTGAAACGTAGCAAACTGTCGTTCCCCACAGAAGCGGCAGTGGGAGACGGTCAAGATGAAGAAGTGAAGGACAAATAGCATTAACAGAAGAAGCTCATCGAGCATCATTCGCTGTCGCAGGGAATTGAGGAACTTGGCTTCGTTAAAAATTAAGTCTTCTATGGCACATCGCCACCTATGTTCAGTATATTACTGGTTTCTGAATTCCGTCCTGGTGGACCGAGGCTGATTCTCTTAGATAGGCTCTGAGCCAATCAGATACGCGGCTGGGACCGACTCTCAGGCCTATGTGCCCCCACAGACCGGAATCGCCTCTGCTTTTCTTGACATCCGGGGAAACAAGTGGTTCTGCCAAGATCTCCCCGCGAAGTGCTCCTGAGAGAAGGAAACCTTGAGCTTCTGAGAAGAAGCAGTGAGAAACAGTTGCGGCCCTTTCTGGCCCGGCATAGGACCACATGATTGAATTGTCAAGCAGCTGATAGTTCTGTCCAGCCAAGGCGGTGCCCGTAAAGTTCAGAAATTGACTCTATGTCTCAGTCTCGGGCCACCTGGACAGAATTCAGCAAGCAGCAATACTCACTGAAATAGTTGAGTAACTGATCATAAACTAATTCAAAGTCCTCTCAAAAACGATGTATGTATTCATACAGAGGCGCCCCGTTAGACACGTACACCCACTGAGACGGCAATGATCTTCAGGAAATTTCTCGTGATTAGGCAGGACTACCGTGTGTGGCGCACAACAGCGCGGCGCTCTCTTTCGTGATTATAATGCATCTTTACCTGTCCAATAGAGACCTGGTGTGTCTCAGAAAGATACTGAGTCTCCAGAAGAGCGCCATGAAGGTCGCATCAAATCTCCGCCAAACACACTTCACTCTCAATAACCTATTTTCTCCCACAATCGAATCGGGAATGGCAGCAGCCTTCACTACATGCGTTTCCTCTGATTTGGCACTCTTCCGGTGACCCTCTTTCTGTGTACTTGTGAAAGATATGCACGGCTTCCGCCGAACTGCCCTTTTCATCTCCGCAGGAGAACTTGTTTGCGGGTGTTCTCCGCTTCGGCCAATTCAAGCAGGTTAAAGCAGGGCAAGCAGGCCACAACAGCCGTCTAGGTTATGCAGGCAACTTCATAACGACCACTGAGCCTGCCGCAATTGGTGCCGTGTCGCTGCTCGAGGCGTTCCAGGCACGTCCCATTAGTCCCACTCAAGTCAAAGACACATCTCGAGACCGAGCGACGAGTAGAATTCTCAGTCGTGGTCTCATGTGAAGGAAGCTGTGGGCCGCACCACAGATACGTGGCATAAGAAGTGGTTAGGCACCGTGCGCTGGTACCGCCCCACCACAGAGTATAAGACTGATCGAAACCATTGACGCCAAACGGTTCCTCAACTGAAGATATCGAAGAATTCAGTCTCTCGTCTTGATGACCTGAAGGCCTCAACAGGGAAAAACTCGTTACCCCAAGATATATTCGCCAAAAGTCTCAAGAAGGGCACAAGAAAAATTGCTTCGAGACTCTTGAACGGTTCCTGGAACCATTCGGCGGTCGCTCCAGGAAAACGCTTACATCAATTGTCTGACGCGTTTCTCAAAACGGTTTTGAGAACCGTTTTGAGAACAGTTCTCAGAGTTTGCTGGGTCTTCGTTTTCGGAATCTTCTGAAGATACGCCTGCCAAATCGATGTCCGATGATTTTATGTGAAAAGCTTGACGACGCTACAAGAAAAATTATGTTGGTAAGTTGGCAAAAAACATGGCTGCAACATTGGTGCTGTTGTTTGGGAGATCAAAATATAACAAAATGTTCCAATGTTGCTTGTCAACGACGTTTTGCGCTGCATTCGTGCCTCGCCAAGGGCCCTCACGATCAAGATGGACGACTGTCAAGACCGGGGCGTAGTTTAGTATTGCGCTGATGTTTCGATCCTTGAACGTGGAATTATCTGCGTATCTATGGCCGTTACAACTGTGATGACCTTTGATTTTATTCGTCTAATTCACGTACATGGCGCGCATCGCCGTGTAGATGAGCGTCGTTGTCTCCTTTACCCACCCATGTAACCTGTTGAGATAGCGCGCACCAGCCGCCAAACAGGCCGGGGAGAAAGGGGTACGGGGGAACAGGAGCCTCGTGGATACAAGTAGCCGGCGGCCGAGCACTCCGTGGAAGCGTGGGAGCGCGTAGCACGAAAGGGACGCGCGACAAAGACCCCCCACCCCCCGTAGCCTCAATGGGTGGAGGGGCCGTGGACGCCGCTGGTCACAATCGAGTGCACACTTTCTGGCGGCAAACGGTGGACTGCGGTTGGGAGTGGCGGCGGGTGCCGGTGTTGGGGAAGGTCGCCGAGGTGTGAAGCCCGATGCCCACAAAGGTGCAGCCGCAGTGCACACTCGCCTGTGGTGATGTAGAGATCTGGGTCGAGAATATGAGTGAAGCGCTTGCTCAACCACTGAGGGGGCTACAATTTGTCAGCTCGGCGAACCGTAAAGATGAGGTCATATTCTCAAGTGCAGTTCAACTACAGTGCGACCCCTCACGTGCCTTGGGGTAGACCACGGAGGTGGCCCCCTTCCAGTGTCCGACAGTTGTCCTGGAATGTTCAGATTTTTAGCGATCTGGACGGTATGAGCCAATCAGCGCCCGTCAATCGCTCGAATATGAGCCGTCCGGCCGGGCCACTTCACGCGTCCCCCCCCTCAGTTGTGCCGATCGGCACAACTGCGGGGCGGCCAAGTGAAGGGTCGCACTGTACTGTGGGCCCGCGAACTGTTCTGAAAACTATTCATAGAACTGTCCCTGAGATCGTTCTTGAAGACTGTATGAAAATTGTAGAGACTGTGGGTTGCGGAGACATCACGGGATTCGCGACCATGTCCCGGAGAGCATTTGAGAAACAAACTCTAAAGAATGTCAGAATCTGGTTCTGCACATTTCCGAGGTCCAGCAGCGCTTCTTACGTTATCCCTTGCGACGTCAGACGTTCCAACGTCTTCCGAAGCGCTTCAGGAAAACATTTTATATTATCTAGTAATGTAGTGGTCCTCTAAAAGGTATACGTGCGAGTGGGTGGGTCTCCGACGCGCATCAAACTTTTCTTCGATCTCACGTTCGAGTCGTGTTCAAGTGAGAGGCCGAGCCAAGTGCGGACTACTCCTGGACCTGATCGCTATCCTTGTTGGTGATGGCACCATGCCCTTGTAGCGGTCTTCCAGCGGACCTGCGGGCCAGCGCGTCGGAACGTGCCTTCAAGACAGGCCATCAGCAGATGATCCCGTGAAATCCTCCGCTTGCCGTCACACCAACCAGAAGCATATCTGTGAGCCACCAGGCCACCCAGCCCTTCCCTACAGAAAAAAAACCCTCCAAATTGACCCAGGAAGCGCAATAGTTCCTGAAAAGATTGGGTCCGCGCGTTGGGCCCGGCGAGCTCAATTTGAAGCTCCCCCGCGTCCTAGCCAGGATAAGGACATGCTCTGGTGGCTTAATGAGCGAGGAGCAACATTTCCTGAAAAGTTCTCTCTCGGCTTTGGTCCTAATCTCAGCGGTCCCCTCACAGGAGCTTACAGGACGGTACTTTGGCTGGAGGGCCCGCTTATAAGCTTCGAGGTTGCGACGCAGTCTGCGGACCAAAGCCAAGTTTCGCCTGGCCCGCAGATGGCGAGGCATCTGGGGGGGGGGGTTTTCCAGGGCATTCTCGGCTTGTGCCCTTTTTGGCTGACATGAAATAAGGTATAACTTACATACATTAGGCTAATTTATGATTGATCCTAATATTAATCTACGAGCAGAAAGAGCTCTTGATCAATTTAGATATCTATCGTATATATACTTGAGTGCATAGTTTCCCGCATACCTTTACTAGTAAATTATTGCGGGGGGGTCGCATTGGCAGGCGTGAAGTCGGCAGTGGCCTTACGTATTGTGCCCGCACCCGTGGCTGTCGGGTGCTGGAGACTGCAGCGGCTACCACCCCCTGGCCAGTCGTCGCTTTGGGTGCTTTTCCCTCGCAACCCACCCTCCCCCCCATCCCCCTTTCCCCGCTGGACAGCCCCCCTCCCCTCCTCCACATCCACTGACCGTTTCTCTTGCGAGCATACGCGCCAGATCAACGTGAGTGGCGGCGGCAGCGGAGGGCGTCTATGAACCCCGTGCCCTTTACCTCGGAAATCTCCAACTGGAGTTCACGCGCCTTTCCTCTATCTTAGTTGCTTGATGCCGCGCTTCCCGCAGAACGGGCACCACTGTGGCTATAGTGCGTCCCGTAAAAAGTAGACATGCACGTGTCGTGATCATGTCCAATATCGGCCACTGGACCAATCAAACCCACACTGCACGACCTGTGCACGTCCACTTTTTACGGGACGCACAATAGCTGACGTGTGGTCTGCTCCATTGCAATACGTGTAACAGTAAATAACCAGTAATCACCAAAAGTAATCGATGGCTAAATTAATTGACGGCTAATTTGACTTCCGAGCAAAATGTGTCGTTATTCCGTTCTTACTATTTATTCAGAGAGCGCATGTCAGAAACGGGCTCGTTTGTTCGGCTGGCGAGCCCCTCCCGCGCGATTCGCCAAAAAAAAACAAAAAAAAACGGAGCCGTGGGGCGCGCCATCAGGGCACTGGGGGCCGCGGCCGAGGCGGAGCCTTCTTCTCTCTCCCCGACGCCGCGTCAGCGTTGTCGGTGTCGTCGATGAGCTCTCCAATGCACAGTCCTCGCATCATGGCGTCAACATTGACCCACGGGTGGTACTTGTCAAACAGGGCGGTCGCATCCTGTCCGTCAAATTCACGGAAGCAGCCACCGCCGGGGGGGGAGTGGGGGGAGGGTTGTCAGCCAGCCATCAAGTAGCGACCAACACAACTGGTGGGTCAGTGACCGGCATCACGGGGACCGCAGGGGGGACGGGAGGGGGCAAGCGCAAAAACGCAGGCTCATCCCAAGCCGCCCGGCCAACCACCCACCCACCAATTCGGGCGTAAGTGTTCCGCTGCGCTCAGCAACCCCAGCACCGATACGAAGACCAAGGCCCGCGTCAGCAGCCACTGCACCTCACAGTGCGGCTCCCGCGGGTGGCCGCGTGCCACGTCGCTCCCTCTCCGATACCGCCCCATCTCCCCCCGTACCCTCGTCGACGACGCCGCCGCCCCCGTCTACGCACGGCTGCAGGAGGGCCCCAGTCCACCCTACAACTCCCGCCCCGCGACACAGTCCACCCCGACACCAAACGCACCTTGCCGGCGCCCGATAGAAGCATGGCTGCCCCCCCAGGATGAAAGTCCACGTACCGGCTCACGTCGTACACCCTCCCGCGGATGACAGTCCACGCATCGCCCCGCCGGCGGTGCGCCGCCACCTCCGCAGCGGTGTGCATCGTCGGCCCCCGGTAGCGCGGCAGGGTCGCCGTCAGACGCATCCAGTCGAGGTGCGAGTGGCCGGGTGCAAGCGCGACCTTTCGCCGCCGCCCGCCCGCGGGCGCCGCCCGCATCTGGTCCGCCGCCGCTGGGGGGGGCGAGGGGGACGGCGGCGGGGACACCATGCCGTCCAAAGAAGGGATGCCCGAGGAGGAGGAAGGAGGGGGGGCTCCCAGACAGAGGAGGGGAAGGAGCGAGGGGGGAGAGGACGCAGGGATCAAAAAGGGGGAACGGAGACACTGGAAGGGGACTTCCCACTCAGCCTGCGGCAGGGAACGTGATGGACGGAGGCAACAGTGGCGGAGGGCTACGCGGGGACGGAGGGAGCGGGCAGCGTGCGTCTTCGGGCCTGTCTACGTTGGCACGGGGCGATGACGCGACCAAAACATGTGAGCACAGCAGCTATCACGTGGCACACATGGATATCCGGACAGTAATGTCCGGACACCCGGAGTGCGACAATTGGAGGACTTCTCAGTAAGTGCGTACGAGTATCATGCCAACTTCTGTCACAGGGACACCACAGACAGAATCTGTCATATCTGATATGGTCGATTTTCTCCAGCTACTGCGAACTGCAGAAAGACAGCGGAGAAACGGCTCAGAGAAAGACCAACAAGGCGCCTGAAGCAAGAATGGTTGGGGGGAACGAGAGAAGCTAGTGTACAATCCAAAGCTCTCCGCGCTACTCTGTTCTGAGACCACTTCTTCTGTCTCTTATTGCGGTGCATCACAACGTTTTGTAGGGCGACTGATCGCTCTACGCTGCGCGTTGCGGGGTTAATGCTACCTGAACGCTTTCCGAGCCTTCCGATGGGGGGGAAGCAGGAGGCTCTTTCTCTCCCGCCCTCGCCCTGCCTCGAGCGTACTTCAGTGCAATCAGAGATACGCCAGTGCAGTTCCATTTCATACGTACGACCTGGACGCGCCCTGGGAGACCAGGCGGCTGTAGTGGGTCGGCGGAGGAGGAGCTCTTGAGAAGTAAGAGGGGCAGAGACAGACACTGGGAGCCAGGTGGCCGCTTTCGCAGGGTCACGTCCCCAGTGCCATCCGTAGCTCCATGCATGGTCGCTGGGAGTGGGGGCCAATTCCGGCGGTACTTCGCCTGCGTGACGTCCCCGGGGCGCGCCCTCTTCCCGACTGGCAGAGAGGACCCCCCCCTCTCTCAATATCTCGTTGGCACCACACAGAAAACAAATTGAAACGCGAACGCCTGGTGCTCGCCCCCCCTCCACGCCGGTTAGCGTCTCGAGGCATTCCTCAGTGGGTCCCCCGCGGCCGTTTTTTCTTTTTTACCCCATCTCCGACCCACCCGAGTCGTTTGCGCCGGCGGTGTGGCTCGCTGACACCACGATGGGCAAAGGAAGGGGGGGTGAGGACAGCCGGTAACACTTGGCCGCCGAGGCCCCATGCCGCCGAGGTGGTGGGGCACTCTCGCTGGGTGTGCCGTTGCGCGCCAGCGGCACTGATTTTTGGTTGGCCCGGGCGATAACCGTGTGGCTCGCCAATGGGGAGACCGGATCTGTGGGTTGCCGCCTCGGAGATCTGTCCCGGCCACCGGGGCGCTTCCCGTGGCCCGTCCACAGAGGAGGGGGCGCCACGCGCGCAGCCACCAGCGCGGAACCAGCTAGCCATAGCTATAGTGCGTCCCGTAAATATTGGACGTGCTCGTGTCGTGATCATGTCAAATATCGGCCACTGGACCAATCAAATCCACACTGCACGAACCGTGCACGTCCACTTTTTACGGGACGCACAATAGCCGGCGCCTTCTGGAGTTGCCGAGCTCGCCCATCATCGCGGCCGTCCGCCCACTCCCCAGGCCGCCAGAGAGGCACCCTCTCCGCTTGCATTCCCGTTCCCTTATGTACGTACCCCTTGCTCCCGCAGCCCGAACTCACATCCCTCCTCGGTCGGCCGTGCCGCGCCAGCTGAGTCAGAGAAGTTGGCTTGTCCCGCATACGCCCTGCCCCCGGCATTCATCGTTACCCCCTCTTTCACCACC
This sequence comes from Pyropia yezoensis, assembly GCA_009829735.1. Taxonomy (NCBI): domain Eukaryota; phylum Rhodophyta; class Bangiophyceae; order Bangiales; family Bangiaceae; genus Pyropia; species Pyropia yezoensis. The sequence goes on along the minus strand of CM020619.1, from coordinate 25,217,601 downwards.
ATGTTTGACTCCCTCCGCACCTCCTTCCATGTCCCGTCCCTCCCTCCTGCAGGTGGGGATGGGGGCGACCGTGCCGCGGCGGTCGCGGCCGTCGCCGCCACCTACCCCGCAGCCCCCTCTGGCACTCTTCTCGGCGTGTCGTTTGTGCGGCCTCTTCCCCGCGCGGAGCACCCGTCGGTCCGCTGGGTCGTCGCCGTCGTTGCTACTGTCGCAGGGCTGGGCGTCAATGCCGCCGCCGTGGCGGCCCGCACGGCGCGACGGCAGGTCGGCCGCTCCGCCACCGCCGCCGCCACCGCCACCGTCGGCCGGGTGGCCGCGGCCGTCGTTGCGCTCGTGGGGGGGTACATGTGGGGGGGGAGTGCCGAGGAGGCGGCAGTCGCCGCCGCGGCCGCGGAGGTGGACACGACGCTCGTGGCGGGCGCGGGGCGGGGGGGGGGGGGGGCGCCCCCGCCCGTCGGCGTGCGCCCGCTGCCTGGTGATGAGGATGGCGGCGACAGCGGCATCGCCGGCGGTAACGGCGCCGGTGCCGGCGGTGACGTCCCCGACCCCGCCGACCCCTACGCCGCCTACCGGGCGCTGTTCGTGACGCTACCGCTGCCGCCAGTGGCTGCCGCCCCTGCTGACGACGCGACCTGGGCGCGCCTGCGGGTGGCGGGACCCAACCCGTTCGCGCTCCACGCGGCGACCGCGGCGGCGGCGGCGGACTGGGGCGTCACCGACGCGCACCTGCGCGCCGTGCCGGGGTGCGGTGACGACACGATTGCCACTGCCGCCGTCGACCATCGCCTGTACGCGGTGGACCACGTGGAGATGGGTGAATTTCTTGCCGCTGGCGCCGCCGCCGCCACCGCCGCCGAGAAGGCAGCCGACTCGCAAGCAGACCCCCACGGCCGCAGCGGTGGTGATGAGGCTGAGAACGATGGCACGGGCGGGTGGGGGGAGGTGGTGCACTCGCCGCGTGCGCTGTTGGTTCTGCCCGCGACGTCGAACACCGGCAAGCTGGTGCCTGTGGCGATTGAAACAGGGAAAGCTGGGGGTGGCCGTCGACAGCTCGTAACCCCCGCTGACGGCGCCCGGTGGGCGGTTGCGCGGGCGGCGTTGACCGCCGCCGACGGGACGGACCATCAGCTGACGTGGCACATTGGCCGCACGCACCTGCTCGTCAACGGGCTAGCCGCCACCGCCCGGCGGGCGCTGTCGCCCCGCCACCCGCTGATGCGGCTGCTGGGCCCCCATTTCGCAGGCACTCTCTCCATCAACAACCTGGCCGAGACGACGCTCCTCCCGCCCGGCGACGCCGTCGACGCCCTCCTCCCGGGGCCCGTCAAGCCCATGCACAACTGGGCGGTGGCGTCCCTGCGGGGGGTGGACGTGTGGGCGGCGGCGGCGCCGGACGAGCTGGCCGCCCGCGGAGTAATGGACAACCGCCTTGCCTACCCCTACCGCGATGACGCGCTGCGGGTGTGGGGCGCTCTGGCCACCTTTGTGGACGCCTATGTGGACGCCTGGTACGCCGACGACGCGGCCGTAGCGGGGGACGGGGAGCTCGCGGCATGGGCGGTGGGCGTGGCGGCGGCGGGCGTCGGAGGCTTTGGGGAGCCCACAGCGGCGGCACTGCTGGGCGACGACGATGTTGGGGCAACAGTCCCCGCGGGGGCGACACCCTCCCGCCGCACCGGTAGCATCATGGGCCAGCGGCACGGCGGCGGCGGCGGCGGCGGTCCCACCCCCGGCAGCGTCCCCGCTGGCACCATCCGCAGCCGGGCGGGCCTGGTTCGCCTCCTTACCGTGGTCATCTTCACCGCCTCAGCACAGCACGCCGCGTTGAACTTCCCTCAAAAACCGCTCGGCAGCTACACCCCCGCGTTGCCCCTGGCGCTCATGGGCGACGTCCCGCCGCCGCCGCTAGGAGACCCATCGCGGAAGGCGCATGCAGCGGCCGACTGCGACGCCGCCGCCTCGGCAGCGGCGGTCACGGCCGTCCTCCCCTCTCCGCTGACCGCCTCGCGGCAGGCGTTCGTCTACACTCTCCTCGGGAGCGTGCGCGTGTCGCGTCTGGGCGCCTACCCGTGGGCGCCCTGGCCGGGCGGCTGGTTCCGCCACGCGGGCGCGGCGGCCGCCGCGGCGCGCCTCCGCACCCGCTTGGCGGAGGTGGACGCGGAGGTGCTGGCGCGAGAGGAGGACGAGGAGCTCCCTTACACCTACCTCGCTCCGTCTAACATCCCCATGTCGGTTGACATCTGATACCCCACGGGGGGAGCAAGACACAGAAGATGAAGACGGATAAGTTAGCAGGGAATGCGAGGTGGAGCGAGAGGACGCGTGCCGACATGCTGGCCCGTGCCGTCTCTCGGGGACTTAGGCACTGGCGATGCGGGCCCTGTCCACATTGATGGCCGTCGGATTCGCCCTGTCGACAGCACCAGCGAAAAAAAAAATAATAAAGAGCACGACAAAGGGCTCGCCCGCCGCTCGCATGCACAACATACTCAACACAGGGGGCGACAAGAACAGCGACCAGACACCAACAACACGACCTGACCAAAACGGCAGAAAAAAACAGACACGCCGCACGCTACACACAGAATAGAGCGGGGGGAGGGAGAGAGCGGAGGAGGGGGAGCGGCCTCACAGCTCGCCACCCTCACCCAGCGGCCCGTATGCTTTGAAGCCCCAGTAGATGGCCCACACCCACCCCACCTGTGGTGAGAGCGCCCGGTCAAGCGAAAACGAAGGCCACCACCACCACACGTCATCCACACACAACATAACCACAACAAAGAAACGCCTCCGTCAATACGCTGCTGTCTGCCTGCTGCTTCAAGGCTAGGACCGACCATCCCGCGTGGCCACCACCCCAACGCCTGGGTACGATGCCCGAACGTCTTGCCCCCCACCCGTCAGCGGGAGCACGCGCGTCGGGCGCCCCTGCGCCCGCCGCCACTGGCCAGCAAGGCGTCGTCGCCCCCCCCACCCAGAGCACGAGCGCACCAGCCGCTCCTCCCTCTCCTGCACATTCTTTCCCCATTGCCCACTCGCAGTCCCGAGAGCAGCGCCAAGAAGACACACGAGCGTCACGTACAATCAGCGGAGCAAGCAGCAGCTGAAGGAGGCCGATGAGGATGATGTCAATGTCACAGGACGTGAGCAGGCCCACGACCATGGTCGTCACGCCCTGAGGATGTGCGCATACACCAAATCACAAGCGCAGCCGCAAATGAAGAGCAGGGCGGCCAACAGAGGACGCGGGGGTCCAGGCCACCCACCCCCGACAAAAAACAAACCGCCCCCGCCACCCAGGAAGCAGGCAAACCCAACGCCCAAACGTGCAACGGCAGGTGAAAAGGGAGTCCCCATGGTGGCAAGTCAGTCGGCCGTTTGCCCGCGCTTCCACCCACCTGCCCCCATCCACCCCCCCCGCCCCCCGCTCCCCACATCCTCACCAGCACGGCAGCCCACGGCAGCCCCCTCCGTCCTCTTCCCTAGCAGCTGCCACCCCCCCCCCCCCCCCCCCAACTCCATCCCCCAAGCGTACCGGGAAAAAGACCTCGCACACAATGACGAGGGCGCCGACGCAGCCGCCATAGCCAGGCGGCGTCTTGTTCAAATTGAAGCCCATGACGTTACAAAAGGTGGGGGGCGGGAGGGGGGAAGGGCCGGAGCAAGGACGCAAGCGGCGTGAAGGAGACGGTGCGTGCGCCAACACCAAGGCAAGAAGACGGCTTGGGGAGGGCAGGAGAGCCGTGCGGGTGGCAACAAGGGGGGTGGCAACAGAGGGAGACCTCCACGACCGCCAGCCACCAACGTCATGTGCGCTCCATCAACGGCGGTCGTGCCGGGGCCTCCCGCACGCGTGGGCTGTGACGACCGCCATTGTGGCGGGAAAAAACAAGTGTCTCGGGCCCCCCCCCCCCCCAGCCTCCCCAACAGCGTGGCTGGCAGCACAGGTGTGCCCACTGGGGGGGGGGCCGATGCGCGAACCCCGCGCGCGCCCCCACCCAAAGTTGCAGCGCCGAACGGGCCGCGCACTGCACAGAGGTGTCGCGTGTGTCCGCAACGCGATGCCGCGCGGGGCCACCGGCCCGTTACTGTATGCACCCGCAGGGAGGGGTGGTGGGGTGGGGGTCCTCAAGGTAAAGGGCTCTTGCACGCAAACCAACTGGCCGCGGTCGGCAAGGCGCACGCCGAGGATCTGTCGGAACCTCAACCACGGCCGAGGGGCCGCGCGGCAGCTCCTCCGTTGCACGCGCTGCCCATGGGCACCACCATGCATAGGGTGGTGGAGGCGGGGGGCCGTGCAAAACATTTGGGGGTGTCGTCTGTGCGGTGCTACTTCTGTACGCACCTGGTCCGCCACGGGAGCACGGGAGCACGGTCCTCGCGGCTTCCTGGAGACACCCCCCCCCCCCACCCCTCGCAACCGCCGGTCGGCCCAGGTCGTGCATGCCGCGCGCGGCCGACAAGCACCGTAGGTCGTGTCGGTCGGCTGCGTGCCACAGGTCGCCGCCACGCTGGAAATGCAAACGGGCTTTTTCCGGGGAGGACGACGCTAAAACAAAAACGAAGAAAAAGCCACAAAAACAAAGTGCGCAACCAAGCGCCCCCCCCTTCTCCGCGTGTGTTTGGCCAGGCGCCAGCCCCCCCTCACCCCCCCCCCCCCCCCCCCCCCCCCCCCCCCCGCGGTCCGGCACACAGCGTCACACCCGCTTGGCCGCGTCGTCAACCCCATCCTCAGGGGCATCGCCAACGTGCCGACGGAAGGCCGAGTAGTTGCGCTGGTACTCGCTAATCCGCTTGGCCTGCCGCTCCGACCGGATGGCGGCGGTGACGGGGGCGCCCACAACCGACGACCGGCGGCCGCCGTCGCCGTCGCCGCCGCCGCCACCCGCCCCGGCCGTTGAGGCGCGGCGGCCGTCGCCGGCAGCGCCCGTGGATACGCGCCGCCCGCCGTCGCCGTCGCCGCCGCCGCCGCCGTCCCCACCGCCCGACGGCGCGCCGGACGCGCCGCCGAGGAGGCCCGAAAAGACAGACCGCGGGTGGAGGCGCTCCGAGATGCGGGGCTTGGCGTCTTCAAACACCAGGCTCACCTCGGCGCTGCCCCGGCCGCCCATGCCCAGCGCCGACGTCCGCCGCCGGCCGCCGCCGCCGCCGCCGCCGCCGCCTAGGGACGAACGGCGGCGGCCGGTCGAGTCGCGGCGCCCGCCGCCGCCACCGTCACCGTCGCCAGCCTCCTCGTCCAGCTCCTCGACCGAAGCGCGGAGGGTGCGGGCCTTGTCCCGGCTGGACAAGGCAATGATCATGGGGACGACAACCAGGGTGAACACCGAGACACCGAAAAAGTTGGCAAAGTAACCGAGCTGTCGGGCACCGGGCACGGGTAGGAGCAAAGGGACAAGCGTGGGACAAAGTCGCGCCATGGGGAATAGCCCTTGGCCAGACGGATGTAAGGCGGTGCGTCAGAACGATCAGTCCACCTTCGGAGGAGCAATAGCACACTCCAAGGGGCCCACACGCATCGCTGTCTTCTCACGGCGCTCAGCCCAGGACACAACTGCCGTGTCGGTACCGCCGACAAAGCACAGGTCGTCCTGAGCCCCGGTCTCCCTCGCCCCCCTCACCCCCCACTGCAAACGTACCAGTTGCTCCAAGAACATCGGTATGGTGTACGTGGGCTGGTTGCTGTAGCTCTCCACGATAAAGTTGTCAATGGCCATCGACAGGAAGTAAAAGTTCTGAAAGGCCGCTTCCTGCGGAAACACCCGCGGGTAGTAGTCTACCTTGGCACGGTACAGGTCCTCGGAGCGGGTGCGCTGGGTGCCCTCGCGCAAGCGGTGGCTGATGGTCCGCTTGTTCAGCAGCACCTGCGTCAGCACGTTGGGCGCGGCGTTGCCAACAGGGAAGCCCGGGATGGAGCGGTGGTCGTGCGCCTGCTGCGCGCTGACGCTCCTGGAAAAGTCCAGGATGTGGATCTCCACGCCCAGCGAAAAGTCGGCCAGCGTGTCGGTCTTGTTGTGGTGCATACCGAGCGCCGTCCACGCGGTGGGGCCCCGGGTGAGGGTGGCGCGCTCCTCTCCGCCGCGGCGGGGATAGAAGTGGCCCGACCAAAAGTAGACGTTGCACACTTCATTGCCGGTCATGGTGTCCGCCAGCGAGGAATCTGGCGGGGGGGTCCCGCCAAGAATCCCCTTATCGACGAGAGCCCCCCACGCGGTTGTCACGCGGCTCCGCAGCGCGAGGAGGGAGGAGTTTGACAGATCATTGGGGTGCGTCAGGCACTCGACGAACGGTTCGAAGGACGAGAACTGCACCTGCAGGTCGCTCCGCACATTCTCCTCGGCCGTATTGCCGCGCTTGATGGGGACGGTCTCCACCAGCTGGTAGCAAAAGATGCAGTCCAGGTTATTCTGGACGGACGAAAGCGACGCCGTCCCGCTCTGACATTCTGACCGGGAGCCGGGGAGCTCAGCGAGAAATGAGCTGTCCGTGGGCACCGTCCTGTTCCGATCGTCGTCGTCCACATTTTCCGGCGCCGGGAGCGAGTAGTTGTCAATCTTGAAGAGGGGCTCGCCGGCAAACGCCGCCGTGGGGAAGGAAGCAAAGGCGGGCCCCTTGATGCAAAAGGACATGGACGGCAGGTTGATGGTGTCGGCCTCTTGGAACTCTGCCGACGTCAGCGGGTTGATGCGGGAGTCCACAAAGTGCTTGGTGAGGAGGCCGACGAGCACCACACACGCAATGGTCGTCAGGATGAGCAGGGTGATGGTGACGATGAAGCGCTTCTCCTGGAACGACACGTGGCCGTCCTTGTCCAGGTCAAAGGGGCGCTTCCAAAACGGAAGCCGCGCGTGGGCCGCCAGCTTCTCCTCCCGCGACTCTGACTCAAACGCGCGCCAGGTGGCAAACGCCTCGTCAATTTGGGCCGACACGGCGAGGACGCCCTTGATCGCCGCGCCCTCGTCCTCGAGCGCGAGCGCGTCCATGAGCTTGCGGCGGGACTCGCGGCGCTCCTCGTCGAGCACAAACGCAATGTCGTCCATGCCTTGCTCCTTGGCCGACGCCACAATGTCGCCTGTGGGGCACGCACAGAGCACAGAGCACAGGGGGCGGGGCGGGGCGGGAGGGGGGGGGGGAGCGGAGGAAGGGGGCCACCCCAGGAGGGGAAGCAGCCAACAAGGGGTGGCCAAAAGAAAGAACAACAAAAAAAAAAAACGAGGACCACCACACCCCGCCGCGGGTCCATGTCAGCCAAGGTTCATGCAGCGCAGGTATGTATCCAGCTCCCAACAGGACCCAACGCTCTTGCCCGCCTCGGCGCCCCGGCCCCCCCCCCCACAAAATCCTCCCATTGCTTTCCCGCCGGGCAACAACCCACCCCCCCCCCCCCCCCCCCCCCCCGCCCTCCCCCCCGGCCCCCCCAACGCACCCAGCTCCGTGAGCCCATCAAACACAAACTCCAGGCTGTGCTTATCCGCCAGCGCCCGCTTGTACCCCCCCGGGTCCCGCGCCAGCAGCGCGTCCCGCACCCGCTTCTTGGACTTGTCCATCATCCGCTGCCGCAGCGCCGCGCGGTCGTCGCCGCCGAGGGTGGTGCGGCGGGCACCGCCGCCAACCACCCCCGCGGCGGCGGCGGCGGCGGCGGCGGCCACGCCCGCCGCGGGGGCGTCATCCCCCACCACGCTCCGCCGGCGGCCGTCCCCGCCCGTCACCGCCTTGGCCGCCACCACCCCGGCGTCGTCGTCGCTGTCCACCCGCCGGAAGCGGAGGGCGTCGACGGGGCCGCCGCTGCGCGCACTCGCGGTGCTGCTGCTGCTGCTGCTGCCGCTGCTGCTGCTGCCGCTGCTGCCGCTGCTGCTGCCGCTGTGGGTGGAGCGGCTGCTGCGGCTGCTGTGGCTGCTGCGGTGGCTGCTGCTGCTGCTGCTACTGCTGCTGCCGCTGTCGCTGCTGATGCCGCTGTCGCTGGTCCTGCCCCGGCTGCCCCGGCTGCCGGCCGACGCGGCGGCGCGGGCGGCGGCGGCGGCACCGCCACCGCCACCGCCGACGCCGTTGGCGGTCGCCGCCGGGGGGGGGGGATCCCCGTCCGCCATGGCCGCCACGCCCGCGCGCGCGGGGGGGCGCCCGTGCACCAAGCCGGGGGGGGGGGGAAGGCGGGGGTCGCTCAGATCAGATCAACAAGGGCGACGCGACCGGGGGGGGGGGGGGAAGGGCAGGGTTGGGCGGCGGCAGCAGGCAGGAAGGGGGCGGGGGGGGGGGAGGGGTAGCCGCCCGGCGGCGGGCCACGTTGCGCCGTGTGACCAGGCCCCCCGCCGCAGCTGCGTGCCCGCCGCGGCAGGGTGCGGGGGGGGGGATATGGGGGGACGGGGCGGGTGTCGCGGACGGCAAGGGGCGTGGACGCCGGGCCGGCCGCGGCAGGCGGGACCCCGAAGCGCGGGGGGTGTGGGGAGAGAGGGGGGGGGGGGGCGCAGCGAGGGGGGCTCTCAAGAGGGTGCGCTTTGCGAGCCGTCGTCGACGTCGACGGGGCACCGGTACAGCAGCCTACCCGCTGCGCCGCCCGCGCTGCACGGGGCCCTGCCTCGACCTCCGCGTGCGCGCGGGCGCCCGTGAGCGTGCGCGCGCACAGCCGGTGCCGGACGCCGGGGTGCCGCTGTTGCGTGCGGGGGGGGTAGGGGAGCGGGAGGGGGTGGGGGTTCGGGAGTGGGGGGGGGGGTGCGGAGATGGTGCTCCCTTCACGGTGCGCAGCGCGGCACACACCGACGTGGTGTGTCGGACACGCCTCCGCCGTCGTGGCGGGGCGGTTGTGTGCCGAAAGATCCCCCAGCGGGCGGCGGCGACACCGCCCCTCCCCCCCCTGAACGACTGGGCGCTGGAAAAATGATGGGCAACAGGACACGGCACGCCTCTTTTCCTGAGCCCCCCGTTTCTCCGCTCGTTCCCCCTCTTTCGGTGCGCGCCCCCACCACCGGCCACCAACCGCGCCGTCGGGGGCTGTGTCAACCGAGGCGGCAGGGGTGCGCGTGGAGGGCCCCTTGGTCCCTGCCCACCCTCCCCATCCCCACCCACGCGGCTGTGCGCTGGCCGGGCCTCGCGCAGGCCCGGCAACACGGCGTGTCTGTCAAACATGTGATCACATGCGGACGAGCCCCCGCCGCCCACAAACCGACCGCGGTGGCGGCCGTCAATGGGAAAACACCGTCCTTGCCCCGCCAGTGGACGAGTGACCTCCTTCCCCCCCCCCCCCCCCCGCCGGTCGGCGCTCCAGGAGGGCTCCAGGAGGGGACGGAAAATCCAGTCCACGCCTCGGCCACGGCCGACCGACCGCCTGCCGACCGCCTCCCCCTCTTTGGCCAAGTGTGATTCGCCCGTCTCGCCGGTGCGTCGAGTTGATCCCCACGTGGGCAGCGGCCACATGGCATTTTGCCCACGTCACGAGTGCGGTGGGGGAGGCCCCACGCCGCCTCGGGCGGGCGCGCGTCGATACAGTATTTGCCCGCAGGGGTCGAGGGGAATGATACTTACAAATGTGCGCAAAAATTGGGTGTCCACAGTGCAGAAAAATTGTGCACACTGTCAAAGAACGAATGTCTGCCATGGCAGCGATACTGGGGTAGCCCCCCCACCAGCTGACCTGGCTTGGTTCCTGTTGTAAGCAACATGGAGCACTCTAGCATTCAGCTCGTCGCGTGAGACCTCTTCCCACCCAACAGAGCCCTGTATCTATCTCCCGAGAGAGCTGCAGTGGACGCTCCGCAGCCAGTTGGTTCCTCATGACTGATCCGGGCCAGAGCTCACGAGCGTGTGGAGAGCGCACTCTAAGCCCTCTTCTGGTTCACATTGTTCCGCCCCTTCCACTGCCACTCTCCTCTCATCCACACACCACCATCCCCCAACGATCATTTCACGTGCCGCGGGCTCGGATAGCAGTCTCCAAATGGATGGACAGGGTTGCCTACACGCGGCCAGAGGGAGCGAATGAGAGGGGTTCCCAAACGTGGCAAAACTTCATGACGCTGGGGGAACCCGCCAGTGAAATCGACCAGCCGGCGGCCATTGTCTCGGCGCTCTGGGTGCGCCATTGCTGTTGCGTCGCTTGGAGTGCTGTGTCACACAGCCTGTGTGATGCATTAGCCTACCAGAGGGGGCCCACCCAACCGCCTGTACATTGGTGTCCGGCGCCTCTGTCAGACGGGCATGCGCGGCTGTCGTGGATCGCCACTAGCACAAGAGCTCCCTACCGTTCGATCCTAGCCACAAACTGCGTAAAAAGAAAAAAGATATACTGAAATACAGTCTTTGCTATTCACATTGTCTTTACCGTACATTCTGTTCAGATGTACTTTGTTGTTTGACAATGCAGTCGGTTCGCATCGACTAATGGACCCTGAACCAGGTAAATAGATCATGCTAACTAGTTTGCGAACCACTCTTGTGCACGTCCACACCTTGGCCACGAGCCTGCCGTCGCGTTCCCTGTTCGTCACGGTGGGTGACAGAGCAAACAGCTTCCCTGTATGAACCTCTTATGGGAGTTTTACAGTGGCTATACGTTTGATCAGGGCGAGCACGGGTGCATGTCCAGAACCATGCGGGGGTCGGGGAGGCGAATCCCATATCAACAGGGAGGGGTGGCGAAAAGGCGGCGGGATGAGAAAGCCTCACGATGCTGCAAGGCACTATATTTTTATTCTCGCACGGTGCTCGGTTGAGTGCTTGCCTCGTTGTTCCGCGTGTTGTCATCGAGGGTGCCTAAACTTTGTCTCCTTCATGTGCTTTCGATTCGGCGCCCGCTATCGAGGCCCAGACCGGTGGACCTGGCACACGACTGGATCCGGCTGTTGTGCGTCGACATGGACCGAAAGGCAGATATCTTACTGAGCCGCACGCGACCTGTGTATGTACAATTGTACTCAAACACGAGCAACTCATGGCGTGGCTGCCCAGCTCTCTTTTTAATGCATGGGATATGTGTCGCATTGGTCTCCATTACGTATTTTTACTGCCCTGATCCATTTAACCATTCACTGTTACATTCACGGTTGCATCCCTTAAAACAGCGAGCTACAGGTTATTACAACTACTCTGTATTAATGTGACTCTTGTCATGGTTTGTGAAAGAGCTTGTGCCTCGCTGTGTGTTCAACTTCTACTGTTTCGAACAAGCGGCTTTCAAATACTCGTTTGATGGGCATGCCGTGATCGCGAGCCTGGTGCCGCCCCATTGGCCACGCGGTCGCGGCGGCGTCTCCGCGTCGCGGCCGTCGTCGGGGCCACAGCTCATGCAGGGGCGTAGCACTCGTGCCCGTCGCAGCGTCGTCGGAACCCCCCCGGAGCCCCTCTTCCGCCCTCAGAGCCCCAGGAGGCTGGCGAATGGAGCAGCCGGGGGGCGGCGGCCCAGGGGCGTGTGCTCTCCGGCCGAGGGAGGTGCCCCGGTAGGACACCCCCCCCCTCCTTCCTCGAGGCCCGAGCAGTTCGCCAATCGCTGCGGCGGCGCTCATCACCGCGCACGGTTTTGGGCTTCGTGCTCCCCACAGCGCTTCCGCCGCCGCAGCGACGATTGCGCTGGCGCGGTCGGCGTTTCCCACCCCCGCGCACCTCATTTGGACCGCAGGCCGCCGACGCCAGGGTCTCCCTCAATCCGCAGGCCACGCACACACGTCGATATTTGCCCCACCACCCCACTATACACGCCACTACCCCCACCGCACTGCTCTTCGCCGGTGCTGCCCCCTTGTGCACGCCTACCCTTCGTGCTTTTTTACTTTTTTCTCCCTTCGCCGTTTCACCGACACGGCCATCCGTGGGTGTCTGCCGGAAGCGCGTGGCTCGTGGACATTGCTTGCCTCTCCTCCCCTCCCCGCCGTCGTGTGCCCTTTCGCCACTGTCGCGGCTCGCCCCGGATCCCACCGCCACGGTGCTTTCGCCGCTCGCATAGGCCCGGCCGCTGCTACTCCGCCCGTTTTCCCGAGCCGTTTTCTTCCTCTCCTTGGACCGAGCCGTCGGCCGGTTGAGCCGCCCCGCCCCCCCCGCCCCGCCCCCCCTTCCTTGTCCCCGTCTTTGCCTGGTCACTATGGAGCACCCGGCGGTGGTTGGCCTCGGCTCGGCGGCACTCCCGCTCCGTGGCGTGGCGGAGGTGCCCCCCCGCCGGGCGGGCTGCTCAGCGTCGGCGGGCCTCGGCGGCGGGCCGCCGCCGCCGGGGGTGGCCAAGGCGGGCGGCGTGGCCGGCGCTGGCGTCCGGCGGGTGTCGCCGGCCGCCCCGCCGCGGTCGCCGAGGCCGAGCGCTCGTGGGCGGGCGGGCGACCGGCCGCGCCGTCAACTGGCGTGCCCGACGCCGCGGCGAGCGATGCCTGCGTCGACTCTCGTCGGGGGAATGTACGTTGACTTGTTTCCGAATGTGTTGTTTCTGTGTGGCGGCCCTCGACCACGGATGCTGTGAAGGAGCAGAGCGACAAAGGGCGTCGTGGGGGCGGTATACTTTTCGTCATATGGAGGTCAATAAGAGCTTGTTGGCTGACCACCACGTGTTTTCTGTTGCTCTTCTTCTTTTCTGCTTGACGTGTGACCCATGCCGTTTCCCTCTGGACGTTGCTTCCCTTTTTTCCGTGTGCAGGTCGGCTTGCAGCAGCCCTTTTGAGGGCGCCTGGTCTTCGGAGCTGTCCCCCCCCTCGCGTCCCTCCACCGCGCCTGTCATCCACGCGCTGCCGTACCAGTCGCTCGGCGGTCAAAGCCGGCTGGGTGGCCATGAAGCGGCGTCCATGCCCACATCCCAGTCATCGGCGACGTTGCCCCTGCCGGCCAGCGGCCGGGCGCCGCGTCGGTCGTCCAACCCTATGTGCCGCGACGTTTTTTTCGCGCGCGGCCTCCACCACAGTGCTACCTATGGAGCCTTTGGTGGCCCCTCGGGGGCCATGTGCGTTCCCAGTGATGGGGGGGGGGGCGGGTGGAGCTGGGGCCGTCTGTGAGCTCCCCGTGTCTGGACATTTGAGGACGGGCCGGGCGATAGGTTTGGGGGGGGGCGTTGTCGTGGCTCCGGGCGGCAGTGCGAGATATTCCCGGCTAGGGGGTGTTGCCGCGGCTGGCGGCCCCCGCCTGGACCGCGGCGACAGTGGATGCGGTTGTCGCATGGCCCCGCGTGGGGGCTCTGGGGTGCCGGTCGCGCTATTTTATTGCTCCTTTCCCCCCCTTCCCCGCCGATTCGTGCGCTTGGGGAGTGGGAGGGGGTGGCGGGTGGAAGGGGGGGGGGAGCGGTGATGTGGTGACGTTTTTCACTTATTGAGTGGGGGTAGGGGGGCGGGGCGTAGGGGCGGGGGCCGTGCTGGGGGCACGCCGCGCTGGCGCCTGTGCGGTGGAATTTTGGGCGGTCTACCGCCGACGCGGCACTTGAACAGGGGGGCTGGGTTGAGAGCCGGGTGGGCCTGGCATCACACCCGGCTCCAACGGTGGTCTGCGTCGGCGGTGGCGGGGGTTCTTGACTTTGTGTGTATCTTTCTTCTTTGTTTTGGATTGCTTGTGTGTCGTGTTGATTGCTTGGGTTGGAGATGTCTTTGCATCTTGTTTCTTTTCCGTTGTATAAAGCTCTTGGCTGATTCTTTCATGTGTGTGCTGGATGATGGGGGATCTCCTTGTCCCCTTCTATCCGCGTCGTGTGTACCATGCTCCGTGCATGGGACTGGGCCTCCAAACGGCACCTTTCGTTCCCCACCCGTACCTCACACCAAGGTACGACAAGGAGTGGCGTGCTGAGGTCGCCCTCGACGTGGTGGCCACCACCAACTGACGTCCGCACCCCCCCGCGTCGTCTCCGCGCCAGACATTCCGGCGTCGCTGTCGCGGTAGCGCTACACCCCGTCCGCTTCCCCAACCCCCCCCACCGAGCCCGCTTCGACCAGCCGCGCAAACATGCTGACCGCCGCCACGTCCTCCACGCTCGCGGCGGCCATGGGGGTGGCCAGCCCCGCCGCGCCCACCACCACCGCCAGGCACTGCGCGCGGGTAATGGCCACGTTGAGCCGCTGCCGGTTGAGCACAAACGCCGCCGCGCCGCGCGCCAAGCGGCGGCTGCCACCGCCGCCGGTCGCGGCCGCCGCCGCGACGCCCGCCCCGTCGGCGGCGGATGGGTCGTCGGCGGGCTCGGGGGGGTAGGGCGCCGAGCACGCGGCCGTGGCGACGGCGGCCGGAGCGTCGGGCACCCCACAAAGGGACACAATGACGACGGGCGCCTGCTGGCCCTGGAACTTGTCGACGGTGCCGACGCGGGCGGCGCCGCCGAGCGCAGCAGACAGCGCCGCCACCTGCGCGTTGTAGGGCGCGACCACGAGGATGTGGGCGGGGGTGAGGGCGCCGCGGGCGCCGCCAAGGTCGTAGCTGGCGCCCGCCAGCTCCGCCACCACCGCGGCGACGGCGGCAACCTCGGCAGCCGAGACGGTGGGCGTGCCCGCCGCGGCGGGCGCCGCCGCAGCCGCCGCCGCGGGCGTCACCGCCACCGCGTCGCGAGGGAGAAAGACCAGGCCAGCCGTGCGGCCGGCGAGGAGCCCCGCACGCCCGCCCGGCCGCGCCGCTGCTGCCGCCGCCGCCGCGTCCCCGACGTCCTCATTGTCGGGGGTGGATGGGAGGATCAGCCGGTGGGCGGCCGTCAACGGCGACGCGACCAGCCGGCCGTCATACAGGCTGTGGGACACAAACGCGGCGACCGCCGGCGGCACCCGGTGGGTGACGCCGAGGAAGAGCCCCCGGTGCGGCGCCACTGCCCGGACGCCCCGCCCCGCCGCGGCGGCCAGGGCGCTCACGTCTGCGCCGCGGGGGTGGGCACCCGTGACGGGCATGTCCAGCTGCTGCTGATCGCCGACCAGCACCGCCGCCGTCCGCGCGGCGCGCGCAATGGCCAGGTAGTGGGCGGCGGCCACCTGGCCCGCCTCGTCGACAAAGAGGTAGTCAAACGCGCCCGCCGCGGCGGGGCGTGCCAGCACGTATGCGGTGGCGCCGACCACGTGGACGGGGGGGGGGGGGGTGCGCGGCCGCCGGCCACGACGGCCAGGCGACGACAGAGGGGTGGTGGCCGACGCCCCCGCCGACGCGACAGCACCGGTGGCGTCGTCGCTGCTCCACCCGTTCGACCCGCCGGGGACGACCGCGGCGGCCGCGTCGGCATCATAGGGCGCGACCGTCAGCGCGTCGAGGCGGGCGGCCATCCGATACGGCACGCCCGCATCTACCAGCGATGGCGACAAGCGCGACCGGGCGGTGGCGGCGGCGCCACCGCCGCCGCCGCCGCCGCCACCGCCGCCCTCCCCGTCGCTGCCACTGGCGGCTGGCGAGGACCGCGGCGACGGCGACGCGGACGGGGATGCGGCGGGCGACGGGGACGAAGGCGACGGGGACGCGGACCCCCCACCGCCCGGCGACGGGGGGCTCCCCACCTTGGCCACCCCCCCCCCGTCCACGCCCGCCGCGACGACCGCCGCGAGCAGATTGTCCACCGCCGCGTGCGAGTTGGAACACACCGCCACCGTCTTGCCGTGCCGGGTCACCAGGTCGGCGATGACCGCCGCGGACAGGCGGGTCTTGCCCGTTCCCGCGGGGCCCTGCACAACGAGCGTGGCGCCCGGGCCGAGGGACAGGAGCGCGGGGAGGAGGCTGTCGGGGCTGTCGAGGTGCACCGGCCGGCCAGCCATGTCGGTGGGGGAGGCGTGGCGAAGGAACTGGGCGGCAATGGACGGGGGCGGGTCGAAAGCGGCCGTCGCCGCCCTAACGAACGGGAGTGGGGGTCGGGGTGAGCACGCCAGTGGGAGCGGCGACGCCGTGACGGAGCTGGTGGTAGTCGTAGCGGTGGCGGCGGCGGCGTCGGTGTCGAGGGCGGCGGCGGCAGCGTCTGCGGCGGCAGGGGCCTCGACGGTACGGTCCCCCCCCACAAGCTCCTCCACCGCCGCATACACGCCCGCCCGCAGCGCCGACGGGCACAGCGTGAGGCCGTCGGTGGAGATGAGTGTCACGAGTGGGGGTGGCGGCGGAGGTGTGGCATCAGCGGCCACGCCGGGCAGCCGGAGTGTCAGCTCGCCGCCGTCTACGTCCACGACGGTGCCCCACGCGGCAATGCAAGACGGGGCGCCGCTGCCGTCTGTGGCGGCGGCGGACGCCGCTGCCGCCGCCGACGCCGCGTCGGCCGCCACCACCGCCACTGGTGCGGGCGGGGCGACCCGCCACGCCTGCGGCGGCACCGCGTAGGCATAGAGGCGCGGCGGCAGCCGGCGGCGGCGGCCGCCGCCGTCGCCGGCCGGCGCCCCCCCCTCGTCTGGATCAACCTCCCCCAGCAGCCGTGCGCCGGCCAGGCACTCGTCATCGTCATAGAGGCTCGCCGCCGCCGCGTCGCCGCCGGCCGCGCGGCGGACGCGGTCGGCAAAGCGGGACTTGGCGGGTGCCGACTCGCGCGCGTGGAAGCCCAAAAAGCCAGCGGCGAGGCGGCGCGTGTCAGCAGCAGTGGCGGCCGCCGCGGCCGCCGCCACCGCCGCCGCCGCGTCGGCGTCGTCGTCACAAGGAGTGGCCGCCGGGGCGGGGCAGCTGTCGGGGACGCCCAGCACCCGCGCCGCCAGCCGCCCCCCCGCCGCAATGACCGCGCTGTCCGCGGCCTTGTCAGCGGGCCTGGCCCCGCACGCGCCCCTCTCGTAGACGGCCGCGCGCGCGTCGGCAGCGGCGGCGGCGGCGCCGCCGCCGTCGGCGGCGCCTCCCGGCAGGCACAAGTCGGCAGGTGGTGGCGTCGGCGCTGGCGGCGGCGCGTCGGCCGGGTCGAGTGACGGCGGCGGTGCCAAAGGCGCCAGAGGGATCCCCCGCCCTACGGCGGTGGCGCGGAGCCAGTCGACCAGCTGGCGGAGGGACTCGCAGTCCTGCTGGTTGTACGCCTCAATCTCAACGAGCGTGGGGTGGAGGGGCGCGGCTGCCGCCGCTGCCGCCGCCAAGGGCGGGGACGTAGGGAGCTTGGCCCCCCCCGCGGTGGCGCCGTCCCCCTCGTCCGCCTCGTAGACGGAGCGGCGCCAATCATAGTAGAGCGCCACTGAGCTGGCCGCGTCGGCGAGGTCCGCCCCTGCCCGAGAGACGCCCATCAGCCGCTCCACCGACTTGATCGAGTAGCTCTCCTCGCCGACGCGCATCGCGGCGCGGACGAGCGTGTAAATGTCTATAAACGCCCCTTCCGCTTCCAGGATGCCAAAGCGGCGGCCCGCCTCAATGCCAGCGGGGGTGGCCGCCCGCGCGGCCAGCCGCCGAAACGCCGACACCTCGTACGCCCCGTAATGGTACACCCGCGGGGGGGGTGGGGCGGGGAGGACCAGCGGCAGAGGCGGCTGCGGGCCGCCGTCATCGGTGGCGGGGTGGCCCAACGGGCGCCCCAGGCTCGCCGCCCGCAACGCCCACACGCGCCCAATAAACGCTGCAAACGCTGCCTCCTCCCCCGCCGCGTCGTGCGCCCACGCGGCGGTGAAGCGGCCCGACGCGTCCACGTCGCCAAGGAGGTATTCGAGGCCGGTGCGGGCGCCGCCCGCCTCGGCCAGCGGGTACCCCTCAATGTCAAAGTAGAGGTCGGCCGCGCCCGCGGGGGGCAGGCCCACCGACAGCGCTGGCGGGTGGACCACCTCAAAGGCGGGCGGTGGCAGCGGCGGCGGCAGGCCGCCCGCGTCAGCGGTTCCCGTGGCGGCCGCCTCGGCCTTGGCGGCGGCCGCCGCGCGCGTCTCGGCGGTCGCAACCTGCAGCCGCGCCTGCAGCCGCATCGCGTCGACAACGTGGGGGGGGGGCAGCGGCGGCGCGCCTAGCGGCTGCCGCCCATCCCACGCCGCCAGCCCGCGAAGCGTCGTCACGCCCGCCGCCGCCGCCAGCCGCTCTGCCGTTGCCCGCCGCATGCCCGCCACCCGCAGCAGCGAGTCGGACGCGACCAGCGCGGCCGTCGCCGCGCCCGTCCACGGGCGGAGGCGACCCAGCGGCGACTCGACGGCCGCAGAGAGGATGTCGTCGGCGTCGGCGCCGCCACCGCCCCCGGCGGGGGCCACGGGGGGGGGCACCGGCGCGGTGGGGTCAAACGCGTCGACGTAGGAGCGGTACGCGCGGGCGAGCGCCCGCTGCGCGGCCACCGCGTCGGCGGCAGGGAGGACCAGCGGGTCCGCGAAGGCGCTGCACAGCCACAGCAGCAGGTGGCGCACCGGCTGCAGCGGCCGCCGTGGCAGACCGCCACTGTCGCCGTCGCCATTGTCACCGCCGCTGCCGACGCCGCCGCGGACGCCATCGACAACGTCAGCGTTAATGCTGGGGAGCATGGCGCGAAGCAACTCGGCGTAGGTGGCCGCCTGCAGCGCGTAGTCGGCATCCGCGGCGCCCGCCAGCTTGACTTCCACCACTGAATAGGCGTCGGCGCTGCCGCCCACCACAAACGGGTTGACATCGTCCCGGACGAGGATGTCCGCATAACCGCCGAGGAAGCCATCGGTAAGCGCCGCCTGGTGAATGAGCGGAGCTCGCCGCTGCAGAGCCGCCACGGTTGCCGCAGATGCGGCCGCAAAGCGCGCCGCCGCCGACGGTCGCCGCTGCCGTTTCGACGGGCCCTTTGCCTCGACCGCCGCCACCGCCAATGTCGCTGCCGCCGCCGCGTCGGCGGCGTCGTCTTCAGGTGGCAGGATGACGGTGACGGGCACGCCCAGCTCAGCCGACAACCGCCGCAGCACCCGCTGCTCATGCGACAGCCCCGCCGTGGCGAGGCAGCCGTCCAGGCGGCTGGGCGGGTCGGCCGTGACCCCCGGCGGCAGCGCCCGCCGGCGGGACAGCTCGTCGAGGTGCGCCACAAAGCGGCCGCGGCGGAAGCGCAGCAGCGCAGACGGCGGCCGGAGGCGCGCGGGCGCCCCCACCCCGGGGGGGGGGGGGGCGCCGCCCGCCGACGCAGCCACAGACGCCGCGCTTGTCGCCGGGGTGCTCCCCGGCGGAACGCCGGGTGACGGCAACTGCAGGGGCTGTGGGAGCGGCGGCGGTGGCGGTGGCGGTGGCGGCGGCGGTGGCGGCGGCGGCGGCACCGAGGAAGCTGCAGCTGTTGCCAAGGGCAGCCGCCGCGGCAGCTCCCCGCGCCCACGGCGCCGGACGCCTGGCCCTGCCACGGCCGCCGCGGCCGCCACCGCAGACCCGCGGGCGGGGCCGGCCGCGGCCGCCGCGGGGCGGGAGCGGCTGCCGGGGGGCCGCCCCCGGCGGCGTCGGGGGGCCTCCCCGGCCGGCGGGGGAGCAGCGGCGGCGGCGGCGGCGGCCGCCGCCGGCCGGCCGCCCCCCGCCGCCATTGTCGCTCCTGCCACCGACGCTGCCCACGCGGCGGCCGCTGCCGGCGTCGCCGCCGGCGACAGCGCGCGCACGGGCGGGTGGGTGGCGAGCCCCGCGGCGCCCGGCCGCCCAGCCGCAGTGGCGGTTGCCGCTGGCGGCGGCCCGGCCCCACCGGCGGCGGCTGCGCGCCGCGGCGACAGCGGCGACAGCGGCGACAGCGGCGGCCGTGGCGTCGTTGCCGTGGATGGCGTCGGTGGCGGCGACGATGGAGATGGGGGCGGCGGCGGCGGCGGCGTCGGGTACCACGGGCGGTAGCCGCCGCCGGCGGCCGCGTCTGGCGCAGCTGCGCGTGGGGGCGGCGGCGGCGGGGGTGGTGGGGGTGGCGCCGGCGGCGGCAGCGGCGGCGGCGGCGGCCGCGCCGCCGTGGCCGTCACGCCAGCCGCGGCTGGCGCCCCCCCCTCCGGGCCGCCGCCGCCCGCCGCCCCCCCGGCGACGCTGGCGCGGCGGCGGGCAAGGACGCCCGCCGCCGCCGCGGCCGGCGTCGCGGCGGCGGCCGCGGCAATGCCGCGGCAGAGGGCGGCGAGGCCCGCCCGTGGGGGGAGGAGGGGGACAAAGGCGGGCCCGCAGGGGAGCAGGGGGGGGGGCGGGGGGGGTGGCGGGCGGGGGACATGGCTGGGGAGGGAGGAAGGGGGGGGGGGGGGGGGGGGAAGAGGCGGTGGGCGTGGTGGCGGTAGGAAGGAGTAGGGTGGGGGTGGGGGTTGGGGTGGGGATGGGGGTTTAGGTTCCCGCCGCGTCGGTGCCACGCTCAAGGCGGGGGGCCACGCAACGACGCGCAGGGGGGGACGGACCCGCGCATGGGTGGGGCGGTTGTCGTGCCCCAGGCTCCGTGGCGAAAAAAACCATCCGCCTCGCCCCGCCGGCGGCACTGATGGCGGCGGTGGCGGCGGGGGGAGAGCCCACCGGGGGGGGATGGAGGGGGGGAGGGGGTGGGGTCGGCCGCCTGCAACGGACGCGACAAAGTGGGGTCCGTCAGGAACGCGGCCGCCGGCCAGCGCCCCCGATGGCGCAATGGCGGCGGCGGGCGCGGGCGGATCGGCGGGGCGGGGCAGTCGACCGCGGGGTCGTGGACCACGTGGGCGGGCGGGGGCCGGGGACGAGGCGTGGCGCGCTCTGCGGGTCAGCGCGGATGATCCGGTACATAGCGCAGGGGAAGGAAGCTGGCACCAGGAGGGTGGGGTGTAATGTTTTTTCTTTTTTTTTTTTCTCCCCATCGTCTGTACAGTAGCAGCGGCAGTGCCGCCGTCCCCCGCACCGCGTCGCGCTGCCGCTCCCCCCCCTTTTGCCGTTGGACGGGGGAGGGGGGAGACTGGAGGGGGTGGTGGCCTGGCGGTAGAGGGGGGCAGGGCGGTCTCTGGGCTCACAGGGGCGGCCGCGTCGCGCTGACCCCCCCCCCCACCCCCCCCCACAGCCGCCCATCCCCTTCCCCGCCCCCCCCTCCCCCCTTCCCCGCCCCCCCCTCCCCCCTTCCCCGCCCCCCCGTCCCAACGGCGGCTCACGCCCCCCTAAGTACCTCGAGTGCCCAGTCCAGGTTGGCAATGGCAAACCGCGCGTCGGCCGCCTCCCGGTCCGTGCCGGGGGGCGCGCGCCCCCCCCCCGCCCCCCCCCCGCTGCCGCCGCCGCCGCCACCACCGGCGTCGGCGGCGGCGTCGGCGGCGGCGGCGGCGGCACCGGCGGCGGCGACCGCTACGGCCATCCCCCGGGCGGCCTCGGCGTACGCACAGAGGCGGGGCTCCCGATGGGCGCCCGCGGCGGCGGCGGTGGCGGCGGCGGCGGCCGGCGGTGGCCGCGGGGCGGTCAGCGCCAGGTAGTGCACCACCGCGGCGGCGGCGGCGAGGACGCGCCCGCCGCCGGCGGCGCCGGCGCCCCCACCGGGGGTGAGCAGCACGCCGACGGCGCCTTCGGTGACGGCCTCCCGGGCGGCTACCAGCCGCCGGGAAGCTGCCGCCGCCGCCGCCGCGGCGGCCGGCGCAGCCGTCTCGGCCGCGTCCTTGTCGCCGGCGGCGGCGGCAGTGGCCACCGCCGCTGCTGCCGCCGTCTCTGCGGCCGCCTGGGTGGTTGCGCGGGTGGCGGCGGTCAGGGCAGCGAGGTCGTCCTTGGCGGCGGTGACCAGCGCGATGATGAGCGGCGGCGGGCCCGCGCCGCCGCCGCCGCCGCCGCCGCCGCCGCCGCCGCAGCCGTCGTCGCCGCCGTTGCCGCCGTCGGCCGCGGCGGGGGTGGCGGTCGCCTCGGCGAGGAGAGCGAGCGTTAGGTCCAGCCGCGGGGACGGCGCCAGCCGGCTGCCCAGCAGCCGCAGCGCCGCCCACGCCGCTGAGCCCGGCGCCGCAGGCGGCCGCCCCCGCTTGCCGCCGCCGTGCCTCCCAGACGGGGGCGACGACGGCGGCCGAGGCGGCGGCGGCGGCGACGAGGCCGCCGGCGGCGGCTCGGCGGCGGCGGCGGCGAGCGCCCGGGCGACGCGCAGGAGCACCCCCCCCGCCACGGCCACGGCGGCGTCGTCCCCGCCCGTCCACGTGGACGGGGGCAGCGCCGACAGGGCGGCGGCGGCGAGGCGCACGCCAGCCGCCCGCGTCGCGCCGGGTGGCGCCGCGGCCAGCACCCCCGCGTGGGGGAGCAGCACCGCCGCGGCGGCTGCGGGGGACAGCACCGCGTCAAGGCCTGCGGCGGTCAGGGCGGGTGGGTGGGGGGGGGGGGGGGGGGACGGGGCGGCGGCGGCAACGGCGGCGGGGGCGGCGGAGGGTGGTGGGCGGGGGGCGGGGACGGGCGCCGCCATGCACGTGGCGGTGAGGAGGGCGGCGGCCAGGGCGGTGGGCGCCCGCGGCGGGCGCCCGCCCGCGGCCGCCGGCGGTGCCGCCCCGGGCGCAGCGCCCGCCGCGCCGGCCGCCACCCCCACAATGCTCGTCGCGCCAAGCGCGGCGAGGGCGGGGAGCGCCACCCCCGCCAGCGACGCGGCCAAGTCGTCGGCCGCGGCGGCGCCGCGGGCGACCAGGAGCACCACGTCGCCCAGCAGCGCGGCCAGCGTCGACCGCACCGCCGCGTCATCATTCGCGGGGAGGGGGACGCCGGCGGCCGCGGCGGCGTCGGCCGCCGCGTCGCCCGCGGGCGGCGACGGCGCTGGCAGCGACGGCGGCGGCGGCGGCGTGCCCGGCGGCAGGAGCAGGGGCGTCGGCCGCCCGGGCGGTGACGGCAGCGCCCGCGCCAGGGGCACCACAAACGTGTCGATGAGGGCGACGGCGGCGGCGCGGCCCCCGCCGTCGGCGGCGTGAGCGAGCCAGTCGGCCGCGTCGCCAACGAGTGGCGCCAGCCGGCGGCGGCGGGGGCGCCCCGGCGTGCCCCCCTGCAGCGGCCCGCCGCCGGCAGCCGCCGCGGTCGCAAGCGCCGCCGCCCACGCGGTCGCCACCACCGCCAGCCCGCCGTCCACGCCCGCCACCGCGTCGGGGCCAAGCGTCGAGGCCGCAGCGGCGAGCGCCACCGCCGCCTCCCGCCCGCCGCCCCGCACGCCCGCGGCGGCGGCGAGGAGCGCCCCGACCGCCGCCGCGGTGGCGGCATCGTCCACGGCATTGGCGGCGGTCGCCGTCCATGTCAACGTCGCCGCCGCCGTCCTTGTCGCTTTTGCATCCGCTGCGGGCGCCACCGCGACGCGGGCGGCCAAGGCGGCGACGAGCGCCCCGCCCATCACCTCAAACGCCGCTGCCGCGGCCACCGGCGGTGGCAGCGCGCCAGCGCCGTCGCATGCCAGCGCAGCCGCCGCCGCCGCCGCCGAGCCCGCTACCGCCCGCCGGTGGGCGGCGGCGTCGGCGGGTGGCGGCAGCGGGGCGGGGGGTGGGAGCAGCCCGCATCCCCACCCGCCCCCCTTTCTCAGCCCTCCCTCCTCTCCAGCGCCGCCGCCGCCACCGCCGCCGCCGCCACTGCCGCCGCCGCCGCCACCACCGCCACCACCGCCGCCGCCACTACCCACAGCGGCGGTCACCCACGCTGCAGCCGTCGGTGATGCCCACGTGCCACTGCACAGCAAGTGGGAGGAGAGCGCGCGGCCGGCAGCGGCAGCGGTGGCGGCCGCGCCGTCTGCGTCGGCGGCGGCAGCGGCGGCAGCGGCGGCCGACCACAGGGTGTCGAGGTCGGGACCGATTGGGGGGGCGGCGAGGGGGGAGGGCGTGGCGGACAGCATGGCCGAAGAGAGAAAAGGGGGTCGGAGGGAAGAATGGGAGAGTGCACGGACTGACGAGCGCTTGCGCGTCCGTGGGGAGGGGAACAAGAATGTCTGCGTGGATCGTAAGCGGTCGACTCAGAGCATTTGCAATGGCTCTCAAAGCCGAAATAGCTATGTGGGCTTTGGGATACGATCAAAGCCGGATTTCGTGGGGTATTTGTAGGGGCTTTGGCCCCTTTGCCAAAGCCACCCTTAGGGCGCAGCCAACAACAGGCTTTCCGACACCATATTCGAAAAAAAACTACGGATATTAGGTGCCATGTTGATCTTTTGGGGCACATCGGAACGTCACGACTGCGTTCGACAACGTCTCGGAACGGCACCGGCGCTGAAAGACACCTCATGCGACTTCGTCGTATTACTATAAGTACATTCCCCTTCGACCGGATAAAGTTCAGCTTGAGCAAGGAACAGCCTCGGAATTCCGACCGCGAGCCCGGGGCACACCCACACACACACTCAACGCCCAGTCGAGCCTCGAGCAACACGAGCAGCCAGCTGGCCGACTTGCCACCACAGCACCGAGAAGGGGGCCGCACTCTCGACAGCGCCCACCCGTCGCCGCTGACGCGCCGCGCGCAGACGATGTGTCTGCTTGCGTCGGGTTGGCAGCACGGCAGACACCCTCAGCTGGGCCACCTCGGCCGACAGCTGGCAGACCTGGCGCCAAACCAGCTCCGCCCTCCTCCGCTTGGCAGCTGCGTCCTTGGCGGCCTTCTCGGCCAGTTTTTCGGATGCCCGCTGCTCGCGTGCGCGCTTGCCGGATTCCTTGGCCTCAGCCTTATCCAGCTTGTCCTGCTCTAAGTCCTGCAGCGCCTGGATGACCTGTGGCGCTGTGAGCACCACCGCGGTCCCGGCCGTCGACAGTGTCCCGTTCGTCACCACCGGCTGCGCCATATCCTTGCGGACGACAGGCACCAGACGCGCGGCCAGCAGCGCCAGGTCCACGTCCGCCGAGGGTCGCTCGGCGCCTTTTCTCAGCACCTCCTGTGACACCCGCGAAGGGTCTAGCGGCCACAATCCAACACGCTGGAAGGCCGACGCGAGAGTGCGCTCTAAAAACGCCTCCAGCGCTGCGGCTCGCACGCAATCCATCAGGTCCAACACGTTGAACCGGCGTCCCTCCTTAACACAGGCATCGCCTTGTGTCCGGATGCCGCGCCGCACCGCTGGCTGAAATCTTCCGAAGAGAGAGGGCGTGTCAAGCGCCTGCAAGACGTGGCTCGTCTTTGACGGTTCAGCAATCACTGTCACCTTGGCCTCCTGCAGCGCGAGCAGCCCAGCCACATACAGATGAACCTTCGCCCCATCCAGACACAGCAGCTTCTCCTCATTGTGGGAGATTGGGCCGGAATTCGGTACCAATACTTTGAAGATTCGGGTCAAGTGGACCTGACCGGAAGTCGAAATTCACCCGACCCACGATGGTGAAACTTCTGACTTCTGGACGGAAATTCGACTAGGACTTCCGACATACTAGAGCAGGGTAATGCTGCTGGTATTTGTTTCTTGGGATTTTTGCACGGGAGCCAGACGGATTTCTACGCTTTGAGTTCTTTGCATGTGGAGTGATATGATTGGTTTGTTTGAGGGTTCATTTTCTGAGTGTTTTGAGGGGTTGCGTGAGCGTGTGAGGAGGGTTGATAAGGAGGGACAGCAAGGCGGGGAGGGCCCACCTTGGCTGGCCAAGCAAGAAAACACCGTCTGGCTCCGACACATCTTGTTCGTGCCTTGGTGAGTGGACCCGCTCACCACACGCAAGTTCCGTGTTCGGCTGTGTGGAGGTGCTTGCTTCCGGTGTCCCAAGTTGGGATATCGGCAATACTCCTCTTCCTTCCCTGACTCGGGGTTGGTGCTTGGGAGTACTGCTACAGTTGGTGGATCAGCGGGGGAGAGGATATCGACTTTGGTACCTCCCTTGACCGGAGACGGGACCAAGTTGGCCCCTCTCCCCCTTCGGCACCGAGACTTCCGGTGACACGATCGACTCGCCTACGTTCCGAGCGTTCGCTGGGCGACGAGGTTGGCCACCGTGAGTCTTGGTGGGAGACCCGGAGTTTCGGGAAACCTCACCGCCTTCCTTGAGGCAGGTGGAGGGGTGGAACGTGCTCTAGGAACTCCCTAGCTGACGATCCCCGACTCTGGACACCGTTTGGTCGTTTTGGTTGACTCCACGTGACTCTTGTGGAGATGGCTGGTGAGGGAGACCCCCCCATTGCGCCGAGTGTACCTGGGGAGGGGGAGCGTAGTCCTCCCCCGACGGGCGGAGTACCACCCAGGCCGGGCAGTGCGGATGTGGTGGGTCCAGAGGTTGGACCCCGACGGCGATCGGCCAGGTTCCTTCCCAGGCCGTCACCGGAAGAGACGGGCGGAGTTCGCCCTTCTCCGGTGGGAGCGCCGAGCCAGCGTCAGGCTCTGGCAACCTCTTCGGGGAGTGACGACACTCACTTCGGCATGGGACCGCCGACCGGCAGAGGTGACGGGACAGGGAGTTCTGTACCCCGGGTTGGTGGGTCCGCGCCACGACTGGTGCCGGAAGGACCGGGTGGGAGCTCGAGTCAAGCTCCACCTGGATCATCCGGTATCGTGGATAACTCGGTGATGACTGCCATCGCACAAGTCGTGCGAGAGGAGGTGGGGAAGGCGTTGAAGGGGAGCACCCCTCCGCCTGAGCAGGCCTCGAGGCGTCAGAAGCGACGGGAGATTCGACGTACTCTCCGTCGTGAGGTGGACTCGGAGTCTGAGTCCTCTGCAAGTGGCAAGTCGGGTGAAGAAGATCTTACTCGACATGGTCGTGTGACTCACACGGACCGTCTTGGGACTAGAGTCGTCCCAGGAAAGATCGTGGTGAATAATCCATTGTTCAAGGATGTCTTCGACTGTGAGACATATGGGTTGGTCAACAAGTCGTTGACCTACTCAAATAGCCAGGCCCGTACCCTGGGCCGGCGCAAGAAACACGTTGCGCAATCCTTCGGGGTCCGTTCAGAATGGGACGGGACTCCACCCCTGAAGGTCTTCCAGTTTTTGCGGAAGTTCGCAAAAGCCTGCGATGACAATGATGTCTCTGAAGCTGAAGCGTTTTTCATGCTTCAGGACTTCACCAAGGAGCCACTCCGCTCCGAGGTGATGAACGTCATGCCAAGTCGGCATGGTGGGAATCCGGGTGAGGTGACCTCCTACCTGGAGTTGGTTAATTGGATCCTTCGTCTTCACGCAGACGAGGCTTCCTTGGCTGTGCAGGTTGAAGAGTTCAACCGCGCCACCCAGAGTAAGGGTGAAGAGGAACGGGAGTTCGCTGAACGACTCCGTCAGCTGAACGTCCTCTGTGGATTCCTATATCCCCAAGGAGTCATTAAGGGACGCTTTGTGGAGGGTGTCCACCGAGCAGCTCGAGCGACTGTGCGAGAGCGTAATACTCCGACCATGACTCTGGCGGAGTTGGCACGCATCGCCCAGACTAAGGGTGATGAGTACCGCTGGCTCGTGTCTGAGCAGCGGAAGGAACGAGAGAAAGAAGTTAAGGGAATGGAAGCAAGTCGCTTCCGCAGAACTGCAAGGATGCCTTCCTACACGCGGACGTACCCTGCAGTACCTTCGTCCTCAACTCGAGAGACGGAAGGTATGGTGGCCGCCATCCCTGATAAGTCACAGGGAAAAGCGGGGCCATCGGCGTCGATGAGTGATCGGCCGTGTTGGCAGTGTTCCAAGTCGGGACACTGGGCAGCCCAATGCCCCACTCTGGACGTTCGTTTGAGAGCCCTGTTGGCTCGTATTGGGAAGCTCGGTATTCCGAGGACTGATTCGGATACCCGGCCACACACCACACGTGTGACGGCCATGACTCAACCTAAGTCAGAGGATGAGTCCACGCTTGAGAAGGGGGAAACCTCTTCCCCCAGCTCAAGTGGCAAGGATACTCCATCATCCGAGTCGGATGAGGGAAACGCCTAGCCGCTGGGACTAAGACTGACCCAAAGGCTCCAGCGGTAATGAAGCGGGTTGCTTCACGCTCACCGACCCATGGGAGAGTGAAGGTCCTGACTCGACCTCGAGGGGTGAGACCTAGGGACAAGGCCCCTCCTCAGAAGCACGACCCGAGTCGGATTGTGTCAGTGTTGGTAGGGAGTAACTACCAGGTCGCAGCTCGACTCTGGCTGCAGGATGGATATGAGTTTACCTCTCGTGTCATAGTCGACACAGGCTCTGCTGCCTCTCTCATTAGGCAAGACTTATTGCCAGAGGGGACAGATGTGAGCCCCGCCGGCTCACCCGAGTGGCGTATGTTTGATGTCAATGGGGGACTCCTCCCCATTGTTGGGTCTATTGCATTGACTGTTTGCATTGGGTTCTACCAGACGCAGGTGAACTTTGGAGTAGTCTCCAATATGTCAGTCCCCGTACTCCTGGGAACTGACTATCTGGACCTCCATGTCCCGGCCGTCTGTGGACCGGAAGGGATAATCCGAATGCGTAATGGAGAGACTGTCCCCATATTGCGTAAAGGGAGGACTGTTTCCCCTACGACTCATCAACCTAGGGAAAACTCTCCCAAGGGTGGAGGCTCTACGACCCATGTACGAGTATGTAAGGGTACGGTAGTCCCGCCCCGATCAAGGACCTTTGTGCGAGTACGCACACGGTTTCGAGGGAATGGACTTGTTTCCCCCGTGGACCGAGTCTATTATACTCACCAAGTGCAAGTTGCTTGGGGCCCCATGACTTGTGGGGATGACCAAACCTGGTGGGTGGAGGTCCTCAACACGTCGGAGGAACCTCGACGACTCCCCGGAGGCATGAAGATTGCGTCGATCTCTACCTTTGAGGGGAATGTCGTTGCTGTGACTCAACAGCAATGGGAGGATATTGGAATGGCAGGCTCTGCCGACCAATCGAGTTCATCGACGGCTAAGTCGCCGACGGTACATCGGGAGAACATCCCGGAGTGTTTACATGGACGACTGGATGAGTTAATCCAGAAGCATCACAAGTTGTGGAATGGTGACCTTGGGCTCATCAAGGCCACCGAACACAGAATCGTGTTGAAGCCAGGGGCTAGGCCAGTTCGCCTGAGTCCCTACCGTATGGGACCAGACTCACGGGAACTCACCCGAGAGCAGGTCCAACGGATGCAAGACATGGGTGTCATTGAGCCTTGCTCAAGTGAGTGGGCCAGTCCCATAGTCTTGGTGCCCAAGTCAGACGGCACGATGCGGTTCTGCATCGATTATCGTAAGCTAAACGAGCGGACGGTAAGGGATAGTTACCCCTTACCCCGTATGGACGATTGCCTTGACTCACTCGGTGAGGCACAGTACTTTTCCACGTTGGACTGCAACGCGGGGTACTGGCAGATACCCATCCGCAAGGAGGACAGACACTTGACCACCTTCACGTGTCACTGTGGAGTTTATCAGTGTACACGGCTCCCTTTTGGGCTTTGCAATGCACCTGCGACTTTCCAGCGTGCTATTGACTTGATACTTGCCGGAGTCAAGTGGCAGATCGCCCTGGTGTATCTGGACGATATCATTGTGTTCTCCGGGACTGCCGAAGAACACTTGTCCCACTTGGACAGAGTGTTTACCCTGTTGGGTGAAGCAGGAGTAACACTCAAACCTACGAAGTGTCACCTCTTTAGTAATGAGGTGGAGTACCTCGGCCATATAGTCCGGCCAGGTCGCATTCTGGTCAATGAGAAGAACCTCATGGCCATCCGTCGGGCGAAGTTCCCCCAGACGCAGACACAACTCAGGAGCTTCCTGGGTATGTGTAACGTATACAGACGCTTTGTGGCGAACTATGCCAAAGTGTCTGCACCGTTGAACCACTTGGTAAGTTCCAAGATGCCCAAGCGCTTGGATGCTCCCAAACCCCCGGAGCAAGAAGCGTTTGATAGGTTGCGAGAGCTCCTCTGCAACCCACCGGTGTTAGCGATCCCGAGACCGGGGGCTCACTACATCGTTGATGTGGACGCAAGTTACGACCAACTCGGTTGTTGCTTACTCCAACAACAGCCTTCGGGGGAGTATTTACCCGTTGGCTATTTCAGTAAGGGACTCTCACCCGCCCAGAAGAACTATTCTGTGACGGAGGTAGAGGGTCTTGGCGTGGTATGGGCAGTCTCCATGCTACGGCCATACATCGAAGGAAGGAAGTTCCTCATTCGATGTGACCACAAGGCTTTGAAGTGGATACTCACCACTACAGCCTGTACGAATAACCGACTCAATCGATGGCGACTCTGCCTCGCTGAGTTCGATTATGATGTTGAATATCGGCCAGGCCCGAAGCA
This sequence comes from Pyropia yezoensis, assembly GCA_009829735.1. Taxonomy (NCBI): domain Eukaryota; phylum Rhodophyta; class Bangiophyceae; order Bangiales; family Bangiaceae; genus Pyropia; species Pyropia yezoensis. The sequence continues at coordinate 25,187,773 of CM020619.1, read as the reverse complement.
TGCGGTTGCGGACGCGTTGTCTCGCATACCGACGGATGGGAAAGACACTTCCCCTATCCCTGAGGAACTCCCTCATGTGGCAGTGACCACTCGCTCCGGAACTGTCCTCGACCCGAGGATGCCTGGCATGGCCAAATTATTACCCGTGTCTTTGGATGAGTTTGTCCAGGCACAGGAGAGCGACAAACTTTGTCGACGACTCAGGAAGGAGCTCGACCAGGCTCAACCGACTCGGTTTCTTCCTGAATGACAACGGCATACTCTGCCGTAAGGGATATACCCAGGGGGACAAGCAAGTCGTCGTCCCCAAGGAGTTACGCAAGAGTATCCTCCAACGGGAGCACTCCTCACCGTTGGGTGGACACCCAGGGTCTACGAGGATGTATCAGACCCTACGTAAGAAGTACTATTGGCCATCACTCGTGGCTGATGTGTACGGATATGTAGCCGCATGCGCGACTTGCGCAAAGAATAGACTCATGGAGTCCCGGCAGACTTCTTCCATGAGACTCTTTCCTGCAACAGAGCCGTTTGCAGCGATAGCAGTGGACTTACTCGGTCCACTACCACGAACACCTGAAGGATATGAGTACCTTCTGGTGATGTGTGATCGCTTCACTAAGCTCACACGGGTATCCCCACTCAAGGATATCACAGCCGTGGACGTTCTGAGTGAGTTACTCGACGTCTGGGTTGCCAGTTATGGCATCCCCGACTCTATCCTTTCGGATAACGGACCACAGTTTGCGTCCGTCCTGTATCAGGGAGTCATGAAGATGTTGGGGGTGCAGACGAACTTCGCCACCCCTTACCATCCCCAGACTAATGGGCAGGTGGAACGATTCAACAGGACTCTAGTGCGCCAGTTGCGTCACTATGTCCATGACCATGTAGTCACATGGGCTCGTTATGCGTCACTACTCGTGACAGCATACAACTCCCAGGTACACAGTAGTACGGGAGAGGCACCGTTTGCCTTCGTCTGCCCCCGACGACTTCCGTCAGTAGCTGTGGAGCGTCTCACCCAGACTGAGGGTGAGACTTCGACTCAAACACCGAGTCAGGCGAAAGCCTCCCTACTCCAGAGACTGGAGGAGATGATACCCCTTGTCCGGGCTACTATGGAGAAGGCCCAAGCCCGTTACAAGAGGTACTTCGATGTCCGAGTCAGACATCGTCGCGATCCGCTCCGAGTTGGAGATTGGATTTATGTTAACTCCCACGACAATAAGGGAGGGAAATTGGTCTTCAAGACTCTGGGACCATATCACATCCTTAAAACGGATGGACGTCGGTTAACCATCGAGAGTGATGATGGTATCCGGACAATAAATGGGAATCACGCGACTCGCGCACCCGAACCCCCAGAGGGAGATCCCGCTTGGGAAAGGGCTTTGCAAGCATGGAAAGTCCCATCCTTGCCGACCTCTTCCAATAAGCCATTGGAGGCGTGTTCGACAAGTTTGTCGGGCACGGATATGATGAGTCGGGGCGACTCATGCTCCGAGTCAGGTGGTTCGGGGTATGGACCAACTTCCGACACATGGGAGTTTGTAGAGGACCTACCAGTAGAGAAGGTCC
>CM020619.1:25018935-25185692 GCA_009829735.1 Pyropia yezoensis | reverse complement strand
CCCTTTTCTTGGATGCCGTGTGGAGCACCTGGGAGGGCATAGCTCAGGCTGCTGAAGGGCGTTTGCGCGCCTGCACATACGCTTGTGTAGCCCTGGACTTCGCGCGTCCAGTGGTATAAACATTTCTTGCCCAGCATTTTTCTTTAAAGGCCTTTCTGGGGCGGAAAGGTGCCTGATGCCCCTTCTGCCGGTGTGAGAGACCCCGGTTTCATAGGAAAACACTGTGGAAATTGGGTTGTCGCAATTAGAGGTCGGTGGTCGCTATTAGCGGTCGGACAGATATGTAGATCGAGTTCGGAAACGCCGACCTTTCCGAGAGGAAATGCGGAGCTCTCATTGGCTGATCAGAACTTCCGATATTGGGCACTATTTTACACAACATTGCCGATATTACTAGCGAAGGATGCCACGTGTGAGGACCCACCCAAAACCGGGGAGCCCTCAACGTACTCGTGGGGGTGTCAGCGGGCCCTGCGAGCCAATGGGGCGGCGGGGCACGGGGAAGAGGACGGTGGTCTCGACGGGGGTGGGTCTGGGGAAGAAGATGGGCGCGACGTCGGTGGGGATCGAGGGTACAAAAGGTAAACAGTGTCTTTGGTCTGTGTCTGTGGTTGCCCCTCTCGTCTCCCCCGGTGGCGCCGACACCCACGCACTATATACTCGCGTCGGGGCACCCGAGGTGCCCCAAAGCATGCGTTTCCCCATCGCACCGCCGGTAGGCACAGAACGGTCCAAAAACAAAGCATGTCTCTCAGAACAAGCATGGGCGGGCGTGCGCACTAAAGGAGTGCTGCCCCAGTTTGCCCGAAACGAAGGGGGTCCCGTGGATGGCGCCCAGCGCGCCCCACCAGCCGGCTCCACACGCCGATCGGCCAGAAGGTCCGACTGGCTGTAAGGGCCAGCAAGGCCAAATTTCAATCAATCCCTTGACAGGCCAGCCAGTCACCAACCAGCTGGCCGAATTCAATCAATCCAAAAGCCGGCGAGCCAGTCATATCGCACTCAGCCGCCAGCGAGGATGTGCGGTGTCCTCAGTGGTCGGTGAATCATGTGACTGGTCCTTGATGCCAGCTTTCAAGCAGCGCAGAGAATAAAAATTCAGGCAGCACGCCGCCGGCCGGGGAGAGGAAGCCCGACGCCTCGGCGGCGGCGGGTGACGCCGACAGCGGGATGGACGTGTGGTGGTAAAAGGCGGGCGTCGGGCCGCCGCCGCCGCCGCCACCGCCGCCACCCCCACCCCCACCGCCGCCGCCGCTGCTGGCGCGTGGCGGGGAGCCCGCCCGTGGCGGCGCGCCGCCGCCCGTCTGCCCAGGCCCGCCGGCGGCGGCGCCGACCGCCGACGGGGACGAAAAGTCAAACACCGTGCGCCGCTGCATCGTTGGCGTCTGGGTCGGGCGGCGGCGGGGCGGCACGGCCGCGGTGGGGGGCGGTGTGGGTGCGCCGAGCCAGGCGCGGTGCTCAAAAGAACAGGAAACGAAGAGGAACGAGCAAAGCAAAAGGGGGGGGGAAGGGGATGGAGACGTCCACGGGCGGCGGGACCGCCGTCACCGTTGCGCCGCTGCCGCTGCTGCCGCGACGCCGGCCCGTGGCCGCTGCCGCCGCGACCGCCCGCGGCCACCGCGTCCGCGGCGCGGCGGGCACGGCGGGCGACAAGGGGCGGGGACGACCTGCCGCCAGCGCCGACCGCCACGGTGCCGGCAGCGGGCGGCTCTCCCCCCCCCCTGCCACACCGACGGGGACCGTCCGCTCTTGTACGTCCGCGGTCACGCCCACCCCGGCCCACCCCCCCCCCCCCCCCGGCCCAGCCCCGCCCCTCCGCCGCCGCCCCTCCCCGCCCGCCCGCCCGCCCGCCCGGGCCGCGTCGCCCCCCCCGCCGCCTCGCCGCGCGCCGCCGGCCGCCACCCTCGCCGCCGCCGCGCGCGCGGCCGGCCGCCAGGTCGGCGTCGTGCCGCGCCACGCGCGGGGGCCCCCACCCCGGGGGCCCCACCCCCCCCCCCACCCCCGTCCCCCCCCCTCCGCGCCGCCCGCCTCCGCCTGCCCGTCGGGACTCTCCCCCCCACCCGCCACCGGCGCCGCGCCTCCCCCCCCCCCAACCCGTTGCGCAAGGCGCGGTGCCCTCCCCCCCCCCCCCCCTCCCCCCTCCCGCCGGTGCGTCCCGCCCACAATCGCCATGGCCCGCCCCCCCCCCCCCCCCCCCCCCACCCCCCCCCTTCCGCTTCGGCCGCACGCAGCCGCACGCACGACCGCCCCATCCCCCTCCCCCCCCCCCGCCCCCCCTCCTCGGCCCGCACCCGGACCGTGGCGCCGCCGTCGCCTCCCCGCCTACATGTACCCCCCCCCCCCCCCCCCCCCCTGGCAGCGCGGCCACGCCACGCCACGCAGGCGGGCGGTCCCGCGGCGCAGTGCTACCAAACCCGTGGACCCCTGGCGAGCAAAACTTTGCCGGAATCGGGCGTGCGCGGGCGTGCCGCGGCGTGCAAACCCCCCTCTACGGTGTCCCAGAGACCGATTTTCTGGGGCTATGCCCTATAGCACCGCTCAGTTGCCCGTGCAGGGGCTCCGGAACACTTTTCTTCCACCGATGCATAGAGGGCGTTCTGGTGCACGTTTTTGAACCTCGACGACATCGTCGGAAGGGCCTGCACGTCGTTCCCCGCCGCGGTGGTAAAAAGTTCTGCACAACTAAGCGCTCGAGTCGTGCGGTCGCCGCACAAGTTCTTCCTGCCGGGAGACACTCGCAATAGGGGGACTGAGGAGCGCTCTATCAGGGGCATCTCGTCTTAATCTTCCTATGCCGGCAAGCCCAGGAGGCGGCCTGTCTCAAGTCCAGCGCCAACGGGCTATCCGGTTCATCTCGGGAAATGTTTCCCGAGCGGGAGGATCTGAGTGCCAATCAAAAAACCATGGCACGCGGCGTCCGCCCTAATTCTCAAATACTTCCTCGGATACTCAGCTAGGCAGGTGCAGCGGTGAACCACGGGCTCTCACCGAAAAGCACACGAACGAGGGGCCACGGTTGCTCTGAGCGCGTACTCACTTGGTCGACCTGCTGTGAGATATTTTCTCGTCCGTTCACTCTTCAAGACCGGCCATACCTCTTCGTTGCCGCGCTGTGGCGTGTGCACGTCTTTGTGCAGCTGGCGGCCTGCACCATGACGCCCCATCATCCCACTGCCTTCTTAGTCCCTGACGCCCGTGGTCGTACGCTTGTGACGCCGCCGGTACCTAGGTCCCGTGCATCCTTCCGACCAACGCCCCACCTCCCCCGCTATGGTCGTCCGTTTGTCGGGGTTGGTAGAGCTCTGCTGCGAAGTCCGGTCGTGTGCTCTGCGCAACCTGGAGATGCGGGACGCAATACGGACCAGTCGTCATCCGCGGAAATCAAGAGGCTGCAAGAGGAAAACAAGAGGCTGAAGGAGGAGCTCAACAAGGTGGCGATAAAGAAGGCGCCCAAGGACCATCAGGTATGAGAGTGGGTCGAGGGCGTCTCTGAGTAGAGTGTCTCCATGCAGTTTGTTGAGGGCTGGGACTGCGTTTGACGGACGCTGGTCTTCCTGACAGATTGTCAACTCTCCGCTGGACCGCTCGCTCTCTCCTATTGTTTTCCCGGCTCGATTCTCTTCTTGTTCTCTGCAGGGCGTATCGACTACACCTGCCTTCCCTGGACCAGTTTGTCGTCTGCTTCAGCGTCTTGGGCAGGCCCGATTCGACTTCTCGCTCCTTGAAGAGGACGCCGAGCACCCACAAGATGTTTGGACGCCTCCCAACTTTGATGTCATCTTCCAGCCCAACCCAAGCTCCCAAGTCGACTGGGACAAGCGGAAGGCGATGGGAGAAGCCTTTGTGGAGCGCATTGAACTACTCGCGTTCCAGGGTGGTGGCCCTTCACAGACGGCACCCGGACGCATGCCCTTGCTCTACATACTGGCGTCGAGCGGGCGTGGAAAGACTGAGGCCCTCCGCACGGTCGCTATGTGCGCTTCCCCCAGTGCTGATGTGCCAGACCCCGCGGGGTCTCCCGTCGTTGTCATGGGTCTCAGCTTCAACGGCAGCTTCCCCGTGCTACCCGCCGAGGAGGACTGCACCAACTTCTCTCGCGGCTACTACCTTTTGCTGTACGTGCGGCTGCTGTATTGCGAGCTGGCCAAGTTTGGACGGAACCCGCTGACCTCTTTTGGCGCATTCATGACGGCCTTCTACGCTGGGCTGACCAGCGAGCACACCGGGGTGGAGGGCGAGTACACCCCGGACGACGTGAAAGAGGAGGCACGCAGCATGATTGTACGCAAGGTGTCCCTAGCCGGTCCTGGGGCGCGGTTGGTGCTGCTCGTAGACGAGCTTGGGTTGCTGTCGACCTCGAGTGCTGGGGCCAAAGTGTGCGAAATGCTGAAGCAAGACATCAAGTACCCCATCCGCAGCGAAGCGTGCGCCTTGGCCGACAACGGTGTGGGTGTAGCCATCTTCTCGTCGCTGGATCGGGCCCTGATGATTGCGGAGCAGACGGCGTCGGGGCGCCGCGCCAGGATGGTCCGCAGCATTGACCCTCCCAAGTTTGCAGAGCTTTTCATCACGATGAGCAACGCCTTGTGGTCCAGGCCCCGCCAGGCCGACGACAAGCTGGCTGTATCGGTGGGATCGACGCGGCTCAAGATGAAGGTGACGGACTGCGCGGAAGTCTACGCGCTGATGGCGGGGGCCAACTGGCGTGCCGGTGCCCTGACCGCTTTGGCTCTCAAGAATGTGCGCAAGCTGGATTTCTTTGACGTTGTGGACGTGGTCAATACGGGCACGTCATCGGGGCAGTCTGCGAGTGCGTACGCTGACGGAGCTGGAAGCGCCAACGAGCCTGCACGAGTCAATTGCCGAAACCTGCCGCCGGACCTGTGGTCGGCACCCCCGGAGTTCCGTGATGCGGTACTGGCGGCCGTCTTTGTCGCCATGGAGGTGCGCGCAGACGATCTCGTGTTGCCGCGTCCTTCCACGGCCGGTCATCTTGGGGTGTCAACCGGTGTGCAAGGTGGAGCAGCACTCGAGGCGTCTGCAGCTGGCGCTTCCTCTGCGCTTCGGGTAGACGCAGCCTCCGTGGAGGACGGAGCTGACGCCACCACCGCGCATGCAGCTGATGCACGCACATCGGACAAGCGAGACAAGACGGGGAAGGAGAAGGAAGAGGAAGAGCGCAAGGAGCGTGACGCTGTGGCTCTGGCTGAGTACCAGCGGTGGTGCAACCTGTCTGTACGGGACCTCACCTGGGGTGACGCCCGTGCTTTGGCGTACATCACTGCAGGGGGCGACAAGACCTTTGTGCCAGACTTGACCGGATTGGACGCCGTTGCAGGCGTGACTTCCGAGTGCACACCCTCTGCCCTTATGGATGCGTTGAGGATGGTTGTCAACGTTGTCGTTGAGCAGGCGGAGGGCGACCCGGTTGACCGGGCTAACGCCTCGCCCTCCCCGGAGACGGCCCGCAAGACGCTGATCGGAGCCCGATGGGAAGAGCTGGTCATGTACTCCGAGTACCTGCGCTCCATCTCCCGTGCCCGGTTCCCAACGGCCTACTCTTCCGCGACCCTGCTGGAGCTGCTTGGAATTGGTGCCGCCTACGTTGGCGAGGACCGCGTTGTGCGGGACGTGCGCGTGAACGCTTCGGTCGCGCACAAGGAGGTACGGCGGCTGGCTGGCAAAAAGGGCAACAACACTCGGCAGTCAGATGCCGTGATGGATCTTCTGCGGCATGCGCGGAGCTCCCCAAAGCACGTGTCGAAGACGGTGTTCCTGTTGCCCAACAACTTCTTCAAGCTTGACGGCGTGTTCTTCCTCGTGGGGCCTGACGGTCCTGTCGCAGTCTGGGTCCAGGCCAAGAAGCGTGGCGCCACCGCCCTGCCAGACAGCAACCCTGTGACCATCTTGCGGAAGCTGCACAAGGATGAGTCCAAGCTGGTAGAGCTGTTTGGCGGCCAGGACGAGTACGACTACTGGCTGCCGCGCTCTTGCTACTTGCACGTGGTTGACAACGAGCTGACTAAGCATGACAAGAACGAGCATCCAGCTGCCGGCGCGTGGACGGAGCGCACCATCATCCGGACCCGGACGGACCTTCCGCTCCTCTTGGGAAGGACGGTGTACAGCTTGGGCAGACTCCTTGCACTTGTAAGCGGGCAGGACGTCTTCTCTGAGTGAGGCTTCATGGCGGCGTGGCGGAAGCGCGGGCCCCACCCCACCAGATGGGTAGGCGGTTGTGGCGGCGGCCGTTGTGGCGGCGGCAACGGCGGCGACGGCGGCGACTGCGGGGCCGTCGCGCGGGCGCACGTGAGCGCCGCTCTACGGGCGGATGCGGTGCGGGCGCTGAGGGGGCTGGTCTACGCCGCCGCCGATGCGGCGACGGTGCACCCCGGCGGCGGCGGCGGCGGCGGTGGTGGTGGTGGTGGTGGCGGTGGTGGCGGTTGTGGTGGCGGCGGGTGGGGCGTGCCCCCCCCCCCCTCCCCCCCGCCACCATCGCCCTCCCCCTCCCCGCCGTGCTCGTGCGGCCCGTGCTGTGAGTGCTGACGCGGGCCTTTCTCTTCGGCTCTCCCCCCTGGCGGCTGGGCGGCGCCTAGCTGGATGCCGTCTCCCGCCTCGTCGCGCGCTCCATTGGAGGCGACGCCGCCGCTGCGGACGGGCTGTGGCAGCAGGTGCGCCGGGGTGGGGACGGAGAGGGGCCGGGGAAGGGCGGGGATACCAGGCCGACCCCCCTTGACGGGGCGGCGGTGGTGGTGGCCGCGGCATTCGCGGCCTACCCCGCCCGCCCTGCGGTACTGGGCGGCGGCGCAAGACGCGCCGGCGGGGTGGCGGGTGGCCGCCACCGACGTGTTGTCGCCACTCGCGGCGGGGGCGGCGGCGCAGCGGGTCGAGCGGGGGTGGGCGGGGGGGAATGTCACACGTCCCTCCAGTCTTCTTGGACAGACACACTTCCGATGTCCATCCCAGCCTGTGCTGAAACGCACGGTGCAACCTCACCTGCATCACTTTGGGTGGCATCCGAGAATGCTTGGGGAAGCGACTTGCCCAAGATGAGCTGCATGCCTTGGGGAAGCGACTTGCCCGAGATGAGCTGCATGCCTGAGGCCCGTTCGCAGCCAACCAGGGAAACCACAGCCTTCGTTCTTCGGCGCCCAAAGAACTGAGGCAGGCGCCAAAGAACGAAGGCAAATGGACCAATCATGCCGAAGAAACGTGGCATCAACCCTGCCAGGTGTCCCCCGAGATGTCCGCCGCGTGGCCGACACCATGCCCAACCGGCCACCCACCACGGCCGCCATGGACGCCGCCGGCTGCCTATTGCTCCCCGCCAACGCCTCGGCCGCCGTCGGATGGCCCCCACCCTCGCCGCCGCCAGCCGGCCGCTGCTCCCCCGGTGCTTCCACCGCCGCCGCCGCCGCCCGCTGGCCGCCGCACCCGCCGCCGCCGGCCGGCCGCTGCCCCCCCGCAGCGGCTGCCGCAGCCACCGCCGGCTGCCCATCGCCCTCCCGCCGCGGCCACCGCGGCCGCCGGCTCTCTGGTAGCCCGTCCGCCGCTCGCTGTCGGCTGCCCCCCGGCAGCTGCTGCTGTCGCCGCCGCCGCCGGCTGGCCGCCCTCGCCGCCGCTACCGCCGCCCGGTCGCTGCCCCCCCCGCCACCGCCGGCTGGCAGCCACCCCCGCTGCCGCCGGCTATCTGCTACCCCCCCGACTCTGCCGTTACCGTCGCCGGCTGGCCTCTGCCTCCGTCACCGCCAGCTGGCTGCGTCTGCCGCCACTGCCGGCTGGCGGCCACCCTTGCCGTCGCTGGCTGGCCGCCGCCCTCGCCGGCGCCGGCTGGTCGCCGCCTCCACCGCGGCCGGTAGGCTACCCTTCCCCCTACTCTCCCGCCACGGCCACTACCGCTGCCGCTTGCTCATCGGCCTCCCGCCGCTGCCACCGCCGCTGCAGCCTGGCGGCCGCCACCACCGCCGCCCGCTGGCCGCTCCCTCACCCCTGCTGTCGCCGCCGCCGCCGGCCGGCTGCCACCGCTGCAGCCACCGCTGGCTGGCAGCCGCGGCGGCCGCCGCCGGCTGGCCGCCGGCCCCGCCGCTCCCATTTGCTCGCTGCCCCCCCCCCGCCGCCGCCGCCGCCGCCGCTGCCGCTTCAGCTGGCCGCTTGGCACCCCCACCGCCGCCGCTGGTCGCCGCCCCCTCCCCGCCACGGTTGCCGGTATCGCTGCTGCCGCCCACTGGCCGCCACTCCTGCCTCCGCCCCGCTGGCCGCTGCCTTACCGCCGCTGCCGCCGCCGCCGCCGGCTGGCTTCCACCGCTGCCACCGCTGCCGGCTGGGCGCGACCGTGGCCACCGCCGGCTTGCCACCGGCCCCGCCGCCGCCGTTGCTAACGCCACCGTCAGCTGGACGCTGCCCCCCGGCTGGCGGCCGCCTCTCCCACCGCCATCTGCCGGCCACCGCCCAGCCACCGCTGCTGCGGCTGCTTCCGACCCTGATTGGCCTGTGCATCTCTTCCACCGTCGCCATCGCCGCCGCCACTGCCCCCGCCGCGCCCCCCCGCGGCCGGTGCTGCCGTCGCTGCCGCCGCGCTCAGGTCGGCACCCCCCGCTGCCACCGCAGGCTTCCGTGGCAGCTGGTGAACGGCTACCCTTCCCCCGCCGCCGCTGGGCACCACCGCCGCTTCCCGGCCCCTCACCTCCGCCGCAATGTCCTTTCACTTGACTGCGCGTGAAGACTCCGTGGGATGTCTTTTTGGGCGCTTACATGTGCGCGCCCAAAGCGTTGGTTAGTGGCTCTTTGCGACTGAGAATGCTTCAATCCACCGTCTATATCTGTCTTATCGTGTTCATGACCACCAGGTGGGTCAAGCCTCGTTGGGCTGTCTGTTCAAACGGATGGTGGACACTTGGTACCTTTGAGGGCTTCATCGAGTCACTTCTGCTGGCCTCCGCACACTTCTGACTTCACACGCGTTCTCAGCGACCCTGTTTTGGTCGACCTGGATTGTTGCGTCGGTCTTCGGTGACACTTGGTTTCGGTGTGCTTGGTCCTGGCTCAGGTTCTGCGGTATACTGCAACAAGCCATCACCACGCACACCCGCGCGAACTCAGGTAAAGACCACCTTTTGAACAGCGTCTGGACAGACCAAAACAAGGTCGCTGAGAATGCTCCTGGCGTCAGAACCTTGAGCAGACGAGTAGAAGTACGTCTGTGAGGACCTCTTCAGCTGCCGCGTACGCGGTCCATGACCAGGCCGCCAATTGGCAAAAAGCTACGAATTTCTAGTTCTTGATTTGTTCCCAATGCAGTAATTGTGGACACTGATGCATCTGCTGCCGAGGATACTGTGTTTCCGGTCAGAGGTGGATGATGAAGGGACGTGAGGGGTGGGTCCATTGGTTCAGACAGCGTTTTTCATAACCTTCACGTACCGGCAACATCCATTTTTATAGGAAGCCCTATTGCCGCAGAGTTGGTCTCGCAGACGAGGCTGTAAACACCATTTGCCTGTGCATAAGTTGCTTTGTCAGTGACTTTGTGCCTCATGGCCATGTAATTGACAGCGATGGGGTACTGTGCCTCGCAAGCTCGAAGGCAGAATGACTTCCCTCAAGACGACCACCACTGACCAGGCCACCCCCCCGCGCCATCGGCTATGCTCCCCTGCACAAACCACGCTGACCCTGGACCTACTTTTCGCCGTGCCGTCGCCGCAGCCTGCGCCTGCACTCTGCAGCGTGGGGGGATGGGGGGCGGCTCTCGGCGCACGGCCTCGAGGGGCGCGTCCACGGCCATGCAAAGCGCGGCCATACAATGGCCGAGCACACGTGCACTGAGCGGCCGTGCACCCGCCAACACAGCGGCGGCACCATCGTGGAGCAGCGGTAGGGACTTGGCGCGGTGAGCAAGCGAGGAGACGGCGGGAACACCCAAGGCAAACAGCCCGCGCAGGGCCAAGTGTTCGCGCGCGCGCGGCGAAGCGCCCGCGCGCGACCCGCGCAGCCGCCAAACAGCACGGGAGGAACACCCCCAACAAAAGCGGGGGGAACAACCACCCCAAAGCTGGCGGAACAACCACCACTGAGCACATCCTATTGGTCAATCTGCCTTCGATGTTCGGCCCGCTGCCTTCGATGTTCCGGACCCGGACATCGAAGGCAGATGCTGAACATCGAAGGCTGTGGTTTCCACCTCACTCGCAGCAGCTTTCGCAGTTCCGGTGGCGCATGCACCGATCTGCGAAAGGATACAGCGTGGCGTCCGCGTCAGAAGACGTAAGTCCGCGAAAACTTAAATGAACACCCGATTTATCGCGACCCCGGACAGGAGCGGCACTTTGTAGGGGGACATAGGGGGACACCCCAGACATGAGCGGCTGTGGAGGGATATACACCGAGGTCCCCTTGCGCGCCATCGTACGCGGGCCTCAGAGGTCGCATAACCATGTTACCCCCTGCGTGGCAAAGTGCGACAGCCGCCTCCCAGAACGCAGTCCCGTGCTATGATGGCTTTGGCGGCCGGCACGACCGTCACCAGGCTTCCCTCGTCAGACGGAGGGCCGAGGGGGGCACAGCCCCGGCGGGCGGGCTCCAACGCCTGGTCTCTGCTGCAAATACTCTCAGGAAGCCAAGGGAGGCGGCGGCAGCGCGCCGCGTTCTTCCCGGCGCCAGCAGCGCGTTCGAGAGGCGCCTGCGAGTACCGCCGGAGCAAGGAGTTGCGGCAGCTCGGCGGGCGGCGCGGGCAGCGACCCTCCTTCCGGTAACCAGGGCCGAACGCGACGAGAAAAACGTCGAGTGCGTGTCGTGTGGCGATCGCAGCAACAGGCGACAGAAGTCAGACGGGGTTGGTGGCGGGTAAGTGGGCGGGGCGGAGAAGGCCGCGGAAGAGGGTTGGGGGGGGGGTTGGTGGGCGCGGCGGGGGAAGTGCGCATGTGCGTCAGGCGGGTGGGGGAGGCCGCGCCGGTTGGCGGGGGAAGACGGGGAGTCGGAGGAAGCGGCGGCGCAGGGAGCATGTCGGAGATTGGGGGAGGGGCGGAAGGCGTCGGGGAGAGGTCGTAGTGTTCACGGGCAGGGAAGCTCAGGATCCTCAGACCCCCCCCCCCCCTGAAATGCCGACAGGGCCCAGTGCTGTCGGCCTCGCCGTCGGGCGCGCGGTGCGATCACGTTCCGCCTTAAACCCGGCCGTCGGCGCAAAGCTAGGTGTCTGCACGATGCTGCGTAAGACACCGGAGGGAGTCATTCTGGACAGACTCGCCAAGCCGATTCTTGCTCATGCAGTACCCACATCCCCAAACCCGATGAGAAGGTCAAACGCTCATTCAGAGATCTAGTGCTCAGCAGTTCCCTGAAATTTGTAGGCCTTCGCGTTTTTGCGCAAGAGCGTGATTCGCGTCGGCGCGACGTGGTGTTGGTGCCATCCCTTAGTTTGGCACGATAACACACAACTCGCAAGCAGCCTGCAGGCCTTGCCAACACTCGCACCGTTCCGCGGATGGCCCAAAAGGCACCTTACGTAGCGTGTCTCCACTGCGCGGGCGAAGTCGCAAGACTCAAGAAACGAGCCTGGCAGGCGGTGCGACGTACTTTGTTACGCCAGCGGGCCTTACCGCAGTGTCGACCGGCGGTGCGCCGGCAAAGGTGGCGCCTTTGTGTGGCACCGCCACCTCGGCAGCGGCCACCTCAGTGGTCTCCGTTGCTGTCGCTGTCGCCGCTGCCACCGCCGCCGCCGCGTCATGAACTACCGACAGATCTTCTGGTGGTTGCGCCCACCATCCCATCAAGGGTAAATCGTTGCCGGAAGCCCGCAGCGGTCGGCTACCGGTGGGAGACAGAGGCGTGTCAGGCAAGGCACAGCCGTCGCGGTGGCGGGAGTGACCTCAACCATTGTCCTGTCCGGCGCCATATTCGCCCCAGCCCTCGCCGCAGGCACAGGAGCGGCACCACGACTACAGCAGACGGCTGCCCGGAAGCCAGCTGAGCCTCTGGTGAGGCGGCGACGGGAAGTTCCTTGCTGCAGTTATCAGAAGCGATGCGCGCCTACGCTACTGGGGCAGCCTCGTTGGCGGCAGCTGCATGCGGACCCGCTCATCGCGGCGGCGGCGACAGCAACTTGAGCTGCGGCATCGACACGGCGGCCATCACCCGTTCGTGGAACAAGGCGGCGTGGCTGTGCTGCAGGTTCCCATTGAGCAGGTCCCGGTTTACCGCGTAGCATCGATTTGCGGAGGCGGCGGGTCGCGCCGTGCTGTCTGGCCCGAGGCGATGGGCACCCACACCTGTGAGGTGGCCGCCTTTGCGGTGGTGGCAGCGGTAGCTACGGTAACTACGCACGGCAGCGGCGGCAAGGGCCGCGGGATCCGCACGATTAGCACGCCAGCGGCCAAGTCGGCGGTCACGTTGGTCGGACCATCCGCCGGCCCAGGTAGTCCACAGTCGTAAGAGCGAATTGGCACTTGCTTAGCTTGGCGTGAAGTTTATGCTCTCGCAACTTGTCCAGGGCTTGCCTTCGGTGTTTGAGATGATCTTCGTAAGTTTCACTGTAGACCAGATTGTCGTCGAGGTAGTCACAGATAAAATCGTAGAGGTATGGTCCGAAGACGTCGTTTATCAGATTCATGAAGACCGCGGGGGCGTTCGTAAGCCCAAAGGGTAGCTCGTTAAACTCATAAAACCCGTATTTTGTTCGGAACGCCATCAGTGCAACAGTATCAGGGTCAAGCCGGATCTAGTAGTAACCTGATCGGAGGTTGATCTTCGTGAAGAACTTGGCCTTTCGCAGTAAGTCGAGGATGTCGTCAATTCTCGGTAAGGGGTATGCCTGTTTGAACTTGACCTTGTTCAATGCTCGATAGTCGATGCACGTTTGCCAGCCACCGTCCTTCTTTGCTGCAAAGATGACAGAGGACTTCCACGGTGAGGCGCTTGGTTGGATGAATCCCTTTCGTATGAGGGTCGCAAGGTGTGTCTTGAGTTCATCAAGCTCCCTCTCAGATAGTCGATAAGTGCCACTGCGACATGGTTGTGCGTCCTCCGTAAGCTTGGCGCTAATATTTTGACTGCGTTCAGGAGGAAGTCCACCTGGAAGTCCACCCGGAAGCTCTTCAGGGAAGACATCGTCGTACTCCTTAAGAATCTCTTGGACGTCATTCTCGTCTTCTGCTGTTCCCTCTTTGATGGCATTGACGTCAAAAGTGCTGGAAGGATTTTCGGGCTGCAGGTTGATGGCGAATGTGGCAGTATTGACCCCCAGGTAGGGGGGCAACACGTGCCATGCAAGGGGCGGCAGGCCACTTGCCTGATCCGTTCCTCCCCCTGCATTTGGGTTCATATTCCCTAAGTTTGGGATAGTTAGCTTAGTAGTAAATCCAACTTGGATTTGAGGGTTTTCTGCATTTATCGTCTTGAATTTTCGTGTGGCCCGGTGGGCAGGTGCTGGGGTGGGAGATTCTGAGTGGCGAGATTCTGAGGGGACCCTGGGGGGATAAGGGGAGGGACAGCGGGGCTTGGCCCTGCGTCCCCGTCCCGACCAACAAACTGTTGGACCACACACCATCTTCTTGTTTGTCCGTGGGGGGATTGCCCCACAACAGGGATAGAGTGTGTGCGACTTGCACTTCTTCCGGTTCCCCTGACACGGGAGGCAGCCCTTGCACACCGCCCCAACTTGGGTGTCGGGTGTGTGAGAGGTTTTTGCCACATTTGGTGGAGCAGCAGGGGACGGAGGTAAACTTCACCTCCGGGTGCACCCGGGTGTAGGGGGCCCTCTGTCTCAGAGGAACGGTGGACTTGGACCGTGTCATACGGATCGTTAGCCAACATGGCTAGCTCGGACCCCCCGTCGTCCGGGGAGTACACGGGTGACGCACGTACTTCAGTGCCTTTGAATACTGGTGAGACACAGGTGGGTTTACCTGGGGTCGCAGAGGGACTAGAGGTCCCTCAAGCCAGCAGGACTGGAAGTGCGGGCGGGCAACAGGCCACCCCGACTCAGTCGAGAGTTCACTCGGGTGACCCTTCTGATGTGGGTGGGCCGAAGTCTGGCCACCGTGTGGTAAGCTCAACGGGAACGTCCCAAGGGGTGAGGACTGTCTTCGCGGGTTCCACTCGGGTTGGAGCCAACTTTGGCTTGGAGCCGTCGCCAACTAGGCTTTCGGAGGACGGCGGACCTCCGTTGGTCGGCGATGGGCTCGCGCCCATGCCCCCGGTTGAGACCCCAGAGCATCGTGGTTACCCCTCCGGTGAACTCCCGGAGGCGGACCGAGACTCAACTGGAGTCGACAACCCACTCCTCGCGGAAACTGTCCGTCGGGAGGCGACCAATGTGTTACGGCAGACTTTGCCGGACCTGGTGGTCACGATGACGAATACTATTCTGAATCAGATTGTGCCGAGTTTGCCAGATGGCCTTAATGTCCAGACCGGATTGGGGCTTTCGAGCCAGCAGGCGCAGGGGGAATCCCTCCTGACGCCTATTCCGGGTCGCCCCGAACAGGGGGCGACCCCTGTGACTCCCAACGAGAGAGCCACAACATACTCGGTGGGGCGTACGCCCGTCACGGGGGAGTTCCCCTCGGAAACGCCGGCGGCTACACCAAGCTCGCCGCGCCAGACTATAGGCACTGAGGGTCAACTTACCCCAGTTTCACAGCGGCTGTTCCCTCAACGTGAGGTGCCGCCCAAGATCCAGGTAGCCAACCCGGTCTACCAGAGGATCTTTGACTGCGAGACCTACGCCCTCAACAACAAGTCGGTGGCGTATGATCCTGTCCAGGCCCGAGCCGTGGGCCGTGCCAAGAAGAATGCACTTCACTCTTTTGGGCACAAAGCGGAGTGGGATGGAACTCCCCCCCTCCGGGTCTTTGAGTTCCTACGTCGTTTCACAACAGCCTGTGACGACAATGCCATAAGTGAAGGCATGGCTTTCTATATGCTACAGGAATTTATGAAGGGCGACCTGCGGACAGAACTTATGTCCGTCATGCCCAGTTCCTCAAGTGGAGGCGCTGGTGAGGTGACGTCCTATTTGGAGCTCGTCAACTGGTTGTTGAGAGCCATGGTGGATGAAGCAGCGTTGGCTTCTCAAGTTGAGGAGTTTACCCAAGCTCACCAGGAAGAGGCTGAGGACGAGTTGTCCTTTGCGGAGCGAGTTCGTAAGCTCAACAATCTTTGTGGGTTTCTTCATTCACAAGCTGTGGTGAAGAGTCGGTTTGTGGAGGGACTCCATTGGTCAGTCCGCATGGAGACCCGGGAGCATAACACTGCCTGTGGCGTTGTGGCCCTCAGGTACCGTTGGGACCCGGGAGGCTGACTTGGGACCCGGCTGGCAGCGTTACGTGGAACCACGCGCTGGCTTGGGATCCCTGCATCGGTGGCCCGGGGCAGTGGCGACACGCCCGGTGCCCTGATTGGTCCCCCGGAGTGGAGGACTTGCCCGGTTGGGGGCATACTGACCTTCGGGTTATTTGTTTGATTTTTCGCATTTTTTTCCTTGCGTGATCTTGTGTCTTTCCCCTTTTTCCCACTGGGTTTTTTTTGGGGATTGACATTTGTGTGTGGGGGGATTTCGCTTGCTTTTCGTGTGTTGGCCCGGTGAGCGGCCGGTGCCTTTCTGGCACTTGGCCCGCTGGGGGCGCCCTCTGGGGGCCTCGTTCTGGGCCCCTGGAGGGGCCAGGGGGGGGAGGTTCTTGAGGGGTGCTCCGGGGTTCTCCCCGGGGCCATCTTGTAAAATCAACAGTGCTTTGGGTTCCTTCTCCTTCGGGCTTTTGTCCTATTTACCTTTGCCTCGTATCGTGGCGGGCGAGTGGACCAGCAAGGGCTCTTACCTGTTCCTTCCTGGACTCTGGACTGTGGTCTCTGTGTGTGTTTTTGTGGTTTGTGGTTCCGGGAACCTGGGTTCCATTACGCTACACTGCCCGGGCGACCCTGGCCGAGTTGGCAAGGTTCGCCTACGGCAGAGGTGAGGCCTACCGCAAGTTGCGGGAGGAACAACGCCAGGAGCGTCAGGCCGAGTTGGCCAAGGAACGCGAGGAGGCGCGCCAGGCCAGAGAGCTGAGGGAGGCACGCCGAATCCGCAAGGAAAGAGTGGTAGCTGCCGTGGGGACTTCCCAGGGTACCTCTTCGTCTTCCCCAGTCGGGAAGACCCCTCCGGGAACTGACAATCGGTGTTGGAACTGCAACTCCGATGGACACTGGGCATATGATTGCCCCAAGGTGAGTAAACGCATTCAACAACTTGTTAAGAATGCGAGCCGGAAGTCGGTTGGGAACGAAGTACGTTCACGCCGCGAGGGTGGGCCTCGACCGGTAGTGGCGGTCGCCACGCCCTCGGCGAAGGGAACAGACACGTCGTCCTCGGACTCCTCGTCTTCCCCTTCGTCCTCAGATTCGGACGCCAAGTCGGCGGGAAGCGAATGACCGTTGGAGCTGGCTGTCCGAAGCTGACAACGGCAGCCTCGGCCAAGTGAGCCAGGAGGACGAACCAACCGTGCCGGATACTGCGGCGACCTAAGGGAGTCCGCCCACCTCGGGTAGGACTCCCCAAGAACGTAAACCCACGTCGGGTCATCGCGGTGCTGACGGGTGAGAACTTCCAGGTGGCTTGACGGGTGCAACTTGCCCCCGGCCGCGCCTGTTGTGCCCGTTTCGTACTTGATACCGGGTCAGGTGCCTCCTTGATACGCAAGTCGCTATTACCAAAGGAGATGAAGCTCCAACGCTGGAGATCTAAAGCTGACCATCTGATCGATATCAATGGTGGGGTACTTCCCATCGTTGGTGCCGTGACCCTACCAACTAGGTTGGGGACCCATGAGGTCGACGTGACCTATGGAGTAGTTGAGAATATATCGGTACCCCTGCTTCTGGGTACCCCTTATGTTGAAACTCAAGTGCCTTTGATTTGTGGCCCTGAGTACTGGGTCAAGTTGATGAATGGGGAGACCATCCCCATCCATGGTAAGGGAAAGTCTGTGGCTCCTGTGACAGTCTCACAGTCGAAGCCCGTTTGCTCTGTGAGGGAAGGGTTTACTGCTACCCTGCGTTTAGCCCGTAAAGTCACGTTGCCCCCCAACTCGGTGGCGCACGTTGACGTTTTAACTGATTATACGGGGAACGGGTTGGTGCTCCCTCACCCCCGTCTTGCTCGCAAGCACCAAGTGCATGTTGCCCTTGGCACGATGGACTCCAAAGCCGGAGTCCCGTGGAGGATCCAGGTTATGAACCTGAGCTCGTCGCCCAAGTACTTCAAGTCGGGAGCCGAGTTCGGCTATATCGACCAACACGAGGGACCGGTAGTAGCTGTCACCCTCAACGCGGGCGCAAGTAGCGACGCGAAGTCCGGAAAGGAGAAGCACCAAGCCAAGTCGGCCGCCTCTCCTTGGCCCCATGTGAACATGGAGGGTGTTCCACCCAGGTTGAGGGTTCAAGTTGAACGCCTCTTGGACTGATATCACAAGTTGTGGGATGGTCAATTGGGACTCATGAGAGCCACCCAACACCGGATCGAGTTGAAATCCGGTGCACCCCCTATAGCCCAACAACCGTATAGTGGAGGACGCCGTTCAAGGGCCCTCGTTAAGGAGCAAGTCGCTCGCATGGAGGCCCT
Source organism: Pyropia yezoensis (assembly GCA_009829735.1). Classification (NCBI taxonomy): domain Eukaryota; phylum Rhodophyta; class Bangiophyceae; order Bangiales; family Bangiaceae; genus Pyropia; species Pyropia yezoensis. The sequence goes on along the minus strand of CM020619.1, from coordinate 25,168,102 downwards.
CGATGTGATCGAGGCCAGCAACGCCGAGTGGGCGAGTCCGGTGGTTATTGTCCCCAAAGTTGATGGGACCCCCCGGTTCTGTATCGACTACCGTAAGCTCAACGAGAGCACGGTGAAGGACAGTTATCCCCTACCTAGGATGGACGACTTTCTGGACTCTCTGGGGGAGGCAAACGTGTTCTCTACCCTGGACTGTAACGCGGGGTACTGGCAAATTCCCATTGCCCCGGAAGACAGGCATAAAACTACCTTTACCTGTCACTGTGGTACCTACCAGTGCAAGCGCTTACCGTTTGGACTGTGTAACGCGCCGGCAACTTTCCAGCGCGCTATGGACATGATGCTGGCCGGAGTACGGTGGCAGATCTGTCTCGTGTACCTAGACGATATCATTGTGTTCTCCCGAAGTCCGGAGGAACACATTGGCCATCTTGGCCAGGTGTTCAAGCTACATGCTGACGCCGGTGTGTCACTGAAGGCGAGCAAGTGCCACCTCTTCACTCAAGAGGTGGAGTACTTGGGACATGTTGTCCGTCCGGGGCGCCTCAGTGTCAACGAGAAGAACTTGAGGGCCATCCGTAAGGCTCAGTACCCCCGGACCCAGACCCAGATGAGGAGCTTCCTCGGGATGTGTAACGTGTACCGACGCTTCACCAAGGGCTTCGCCAAGGTGGCGAAGCTGTTGAATGAGCTAGCTAGCTCAACGCTACCGAAGAACCTGCCTCCCCCAAGTCGGGTGGAGCAGGAATAATTTGAGACTCTTCGGGACCTTTTGCTGAAGCCCCCTATCTTGGCTATTCCCAGGTTGGGAGGCTACTACATCCTGGATGTGGACGCTTGCTACGACCAACTTGGTTGTGTGTTGCTTCAGCAGCAGCCGGACCGACTCCGACTCTGACGGAGTGGAGGACTCCGAGACGGAGTAAGACAACTCGTCCTCCGACACGGAGGGAGAGCGCCTTGAGCGTCGGCGACGACGGCGAGGAGGCGAGTATGCCCGGCTCGCCCGACGTTTGCCACGCCCAAGTGGGGCTGGCTGGGGCATAATAGCCCCGATGCGAGCCAACTCGGCCGTCATAAACTCCGCCACCGACTCGCAACTCGCGGTCGCCACCGCAGTACGAATGCGCTCCTCAAGTTGAGGAGTCTCGGAAACTTGAAGGGTTGCGGTCGACGCGGCCAACCAGGAGATGGTGCGCACCATCGTGGTGATCATCATCTCTGAGGTCAGAGGCGTGGCCGGTAACACCATCTTGGGGAATACCGTCAGAAGGGTGGCCCCCAAGTTGGGGGACACCGGGGTGGACGACTCAACGGCCACGGTAATCGGGATGTCCCCGTGCGGCTGGTAGGGAACAGGAGGAAGCGGAGGGGCACGCCGAGGTGGCGGTACCCGGGTGTAACTGCGACCCCGACTTGGGGCCCCCGCAGTGGGTTGAGTCATATAGTCATCGTGAGAGGGCACGGCCATAACTATGGCCTTGTCCGGGGGTGGCGCAGTGTGGCGATCCACCCCCGGGGCATACGGGTAGTCCCCGATGCCCAACCCCTCTCGTAAGACCACACGGCCGTCGTGAAGTTCACGAGCGACCCATACGAACTGACGAAGTGCGCCAGTGTCCTTGGGCCCACGAGTGGGGCGGCGCAACTTGTGGTTAATGCTCTCCCACTCGATGAACTTGTGGAGGCGGAGCATCTCCTCAAGTAGAGTGAGTTGTCCTGACGAGCACCCCTCAGCAACTAGCTGAGGGGTGAGCTGTTCCAAACCTTGGATAAGCCGGAGAGGAGGATGCCAGAGCATCCCCCGCCGCTGGACACAGGACACCCAGGTCGACATGACCTCGAGGAGCCACTGGGTGGCCAACATGGCCCACACCAGATGATCCGGGCTAGCCGTCAACATGACGGAGCCGAAGTGGTCGAGCAACCGTGGCAGCAACGCCGGGAACCCGTAGGGGACCTCAACATGAGGCCACCACTCGGGCTTCTTCGGGTAGTACTGCTCCTTACTGGCAGCGGACTGCTGCGGAAACTCAAGTTGAGCCGAGGTCACCAAGTAGGGACCTCGCCGGAAGTCTTTCTCCATCCGCACATCAAAGTGATGAGTGTGCAGATCGGCCTCGTGAAGGTACGGGGGGCGAGTTGCCACCGCGTCCCGAGTGAAGGTCGGAAAGTCGCCGGGACCCGGGATAGTTCCCCCGCGGTCCATCATGGCCTTGGCCCGCTGTACGTCTTCGACCTCCTCATCGTCCAGGATGGCAAACTGGTCCGTCCTGAAGCCGGCCGGGAACCCGACCCTACGGGGATACTTCTCCCGTAGGCGGTCCCACACCCGACCCATCGCTGTGCCAAGTCGGCCACAGCGAAGAACAGTCAACCCCTCCTCATACAGAGGCCAAGCGGGGTAAAAGCACCGCCCCAAGGCCTCACGCGGGTCAACGTGTCCCGCCTCCGGGGGAGATCCCGCTGTCAACCCAAAGCCGGGTGACGCGGGAGTCCCATCCCCCGGAGCGATCGCGGAGCCCCCGCCGGAAGTCCCGGCGGGCGCTGCACCGTAGAAGGTGTCCTCCATACGTTCATCGAGGGAGTCCGTCTCCACCCCCGGAGTCGCCATGGCTCTCCCCAAGTTGTGGAGAGACGCCCTGGCTACAGCGGCACGAGACCCGCCTCGAGTTGAGGGGGGCTCGGATCGTGGGTAGATTGGTGGCCTCCCCAGCGTGGGGCGGCCAAGGGGAAGGCGAAGGGGATGTGTTGGTGATGGTGAAGAGAGAACCGGGGAGAGCAAGCTGCCGAGTGGGCAAGCTTGAGGAGAGGGGCGGTCAACGTGACCGCCTCCACATCCGCGTTACGTACTCGAGAGGGGACAGCAAGTCGCGCCTCCAACGCCGAGACGTGCGTTTACGCACCCCCTCTAGGGCCGACCGGGTCGGTCGGAACTGAGGAGAGGGGAGTGTGGCAGTATTGACAGTAGATAGGGGGGCAACACGTGCCATGCAAGGGGCGGCAGGCCACTAGCCTGATCCGTTCCTCCCCCTGCATTTGGGTTCATATTCCCTAAGTTTGGGATAGTTAGCTTAGTAGTAAATCCAACTTGGATTTGAGGGTTTTCTGCATTTATCGTCTTGAATTTTCGTGTGGCCCGGTGGGCAGGTGCTGGGGTGGGAGATTCTGAGTGGCGAGATTCTGAGGGGACCCTGGGGGGATAAGGGGAGGGACAGCGGGGCTTGGCCCTGCGTCCCCGTCCCGACCAACAAACTGTTGGACCACACACCATCTTCTTGTTTGTCCGTGGGAGGATTGCCCCACAACAGGGATAGAGTGTGTGCGACTTGCACTTCTTCCGGTTCCCCTGACACGGGAGGCAGCCCTTGCACACCGCCCCAACTTGGGTGTCGGGTGTGTGAGAGGTTTTTGCCACAGCGAAGACAGGAATTCTTTTTTTTTTTTTAGATGAGGTCCTTGGCGAGGTGTTGCCTACTAATCAGGCCATGGGGCTTCTTGAGGGAGCCAGTGATGGAGGTGTCCTTGTGGTTAAACTTGAAGGAGATCTTGTTCTTCTTGTTGTTGACTTTGGCGTCCTTGTCGTCACGCCATTTCTTTCCGAGGATGATGTCGTATACACTTAGGTCGCACGGGAATGATACCCGTCGTGGACAGCTTCGCAGATGTGCCGCTGAGATGCATCGAAGCGCCAGCCTTGGCAGCCTCCACGCGCAGAGCGCCAGTCATGAGGCATTCGAGAACGGAGCAGGTCTTGAGACCAAGGGCCTGCCAGATGTCCGGCTTTAGGCCTCGGGTGTAGCGGTCAATGTTCTCGGCTTCCGTGATGCCAGCGAAGTACAAGAGGACGCTCATAAGAGGCCTGTTGAACGTTCCGACGTCTTTGATCTGGCGCCACGAGTGCAGCTTGTCTCGTGCCGCTGGTGTCTTCTTCAGTGGACAGAAGCGTCGGATTAGCGCAGAACGGAAGGCTTCCTAGTTCGGAACCACTGTAGTCTGCCTGTAGACTTTCCACCAGTGTAACGCTTCACCATCGAGGAAGGTGCAAGCGATGCTTCACGCATCGTCGGGGTCAATCGGTCGCACATAGAAATCCACATGCGAGCTCCACACTTCAACCGTCTGAGGTTTACCGGAGGAAGCCACGGGCTTGTTCGGCCTCGCCGATTGCACGCCACCAGTAGTGGCCCTGGCGTTGGCATCGGAGAGCTGCTGCTTATCGTCTGCTAATTCCATCTTTTGAGCCTCGAGTTGTTTGCTCATTTGCGTGAAAAAGGCTGTAAGCTGGGGCCAGGCTTCCATGGTCGGTGCGTTCGAGCCCGAGACGGGATCGGCCGGGTTGACACCCCCCGGAGTTGGTGTGTCCACGTTGCTTTCGGTCTAAGTCCAAGGCTAACAAACTTGCAACCCAGATTTCACAAGACGTGCTTTGGGAGGACCCCAAAGAAGATCTTGGAGACGTGGAATAGGAGTTGCTCCGCAGCTGCAGTGGTGTACACGATTTGAATAAGTGCTGCCGTACTTGCTGCAACGTTCCAAATGATGAACAGCACTGTTTGCAGCAGCACAAGCAATGCGACTGAAATTACACAAATGGTTTTTCAGATGCGTCCGTGCACGGGCCCGACTCGGGCCGTGTCGGATTTCCAAGCGGGGGGATCAACGGGGGAAAATCGGGCTCCTAGGCCACATCCGGGGTTGTGTCAACAGGTGTCAATCGGTGCGGTGCGCCAGCGTGCGGTGATGATCCTTGCCACGTGTATGCCGCTCGAAATATTCCGCCGCCTCTAATTCGCGGCCACAGGGTTCACAACAAGAAAGAGTTCCGGGCGGTTAACTGCATATCGGTGGCGACAGGATCCGCGGTGATCGCGCAGCACAGTGAAGCTGTTGCACCGCACACCACAAGGTTTGCAGGGGAATTTCCCTTGCGCCCCACGGTGGCTCTTGGCAATTTCGCGTTGCTCAGGCTGCTGGACCGCGCCCGCGGTAATTGGCTCAAAGTGACCAATTACGGGCGGTGGCGGGGCGGCGTAACGGCGCCCCGGCTCTTGGGGGGGTAGTAACAGGTGACGGTTGACGCGTGCTGCCGTATCCTTGGTGGCGGGGCCCTTGTTCTTTCCAGAGAGGGGGGGCTTGGGTGCGGCCCGGCGCACCGAGGGGAGGCGGACTGGGACCGCCGGGGTAGGGATAAAGGAGGCGCCCGCTGGGGGGTTGAGTGCCCTCGGGCAGGCGTGTGCCTGCAGGGGGCCGCGTGCCGACGGCGGGCCGCGTGCCGGCGCGGGGCTGCGTGCCGACGGGGGGCTGCGTGCCGACGGACCGTGGGCCGTGAAGGCGCCGTAGTGGTTTAAGGGTATAGGCGCCTAGCACCCAGATGAAACAAAGAACCTTACCCTGGAAAATAACAGAGAGACCGGTGAGATACGGAGCCCCCAACCGTCTGGCTGTCTAAAACGTGACAAGCACGCACCAGGGCGGCAGTATTCACGCACATAAAAGTCTGCCTTTACGAAGGGGACAAGCGATGAGCACCGCCATGTGCACATATGCCCCCCTCACACCGCACCCAGCGACCCTACACCCCGGGCCACGTGCGAGCCAGTCACATTCCAGGCAAGCGGTGCCAGCAAGAATCTCTCTGCCCTTCTGACGGATCATCCCAGCCAGCGGGGCACTGGCCCCAAAGCAAATACAACAACCAATCACTCAACAATGCAGAAACTCAAAAACAAAATAGCCCCCTATGGGGCGTAAAACCCATACAATTGGATTGGGCTTACGCCCACCAAATCCAGTATCCCGGGGAGATACCTGTGCCGGTCTCGGGTCCCCCCTTTCCCGGGTGAGCCGAAGGATCCCGGCGGGACCCACCGACTGGGGGCCATGCCGGGATAGCCGCGTGGCCACCCAGTGAGGGCTCCACGTGTGCGTGCCTTGGCACCGGCGGCCTCGTATGGCACCGTATCGCCTGGGCAGGGCCCCTGCTCGAGCTTTGGGGGATCCCTTGGATCCCCACATGCGCCACAGGCCGTCGGGGTGAGCGGATTGTCGGGGATGCGCGGGCCGTCGAGAGTGCGCGGACCGTCGAGGGTGCGCGCGCCCGGGGGTTGCCACGTGACGTGGACCCCGTGTCACGCGCCGAGGCCGCCGAGGATGTCGGGCCGGCCGCCAGTGCTAAGGAAGAGTATTCCAAATCTGAGGTGCATCTCACAGGGATTCAACAATCGGTTGACCAAAAGGAATATTACGTGAAAAAAACCACAAGGGTTGTGTCAGAAAATTGCTCGTTCGGTGTGATTCGTGGAACCCGCTACATTCGTATTACAAAGCCCGTGGCAAGCCGAACGCAGAGGGCAACACGACTGCACAATCACAGGGAGAGACAGATCAAAAAGAGAATCGCAAGTCACCGCCAGGTAGAAAGTCGAACTATCTGAAGCTGCCACATGTACGGAGCCACCCACACTGGGGCAGCCCTCAACGTACTCGTGATTGGTGTCAGCGACCCGTTCCAGCCAATAGTGCGACAGAGTGCGTGGAAGATGACGGGGTTGGTGACGGTGGTGGGTCTGGGGAAGAGGACAGCGCGACGTCGGTGGTGATCGAGGGGGGCTCAAAGGGATAAGGTCATTTTTTGTATGTGTCTGTGGTTGCCCCGCAGGTCTCGCCCAGAACCGCCAACACCCACGCACTATATACTCGCGTCGGAGTACCCGAGGTGCCCCATAGCATGCGTTTCCCGTCGCGCCGCCGGTAGGCACAAATCGACCCATTAACAAAGCATGGCTCTCAGAACAAAGCATGGGCGGGAGTGCGCACTAGAGGAGTACAGCCCCAGTGTTCCCTAAACGAAGAGGTCCGGCGTGCGGCGCCTAGTGCGCCACCCCAGACGGCCCCAGACGCCAGTTGGTCCAAAGATCCGAGAGGCGTGTAAGCACGGTTCGATCGAGTCCACCGAATCGGCCAGCCGGCTAGCCAGTCACATCGCTGCAATGCTACAGCAAGGACATTCTAACGGACTCGCTAGCTGCGGCAGATGTGGCTCGTCATGGGTTCTGACGGTGGCGCCCTTCGACACGCCATGATTGGCTGTCGATGGCTGCTGTCGTGCGGCCGGCAGACACCGTAAGACAGCGACGGACTCATCTTGAGTGTGGAAGGTACACAACTGTAGCGTTATGACCACCGCATGCCCACAGGGAACCCGATCCACCGCAGAGGGACAACGGGTAACCACTAGAAGGAACGGGCCAGGGAGCCCCACGCGCGCTTGCCCACGTCAAGGTCCGAGGCAAAGGTAAAAGGCTTTTGCCCAAGGGGAAGGAGAAGCCCAAAGCAAGGTTGTTTTACAAGAGGGACCTCGTTGAGACCCCGGGCCAAGCCCCTAAGAACCCTCCGAAGGGCTCCCCAGGTGACCTCCCAGGCGCCCTCCCCAGCGGGCCCCGCCCAGCGGGCCAAGTGCCAGCATGCACCCGGCCTACCCCGGAGCGCACCGGGGCACCCGCTCCAACAATAATCCCTCGAAAGAAAAGCAAGCGAAAACCCCCCACACACAAGTGCAATCCGCCCATAAAAAAACCAATGGGAGAAAAAGGACGAACAGCACGAAAACACGCAAGGAAAATCGAGAAGAGACAAATGCATAGAGAAACAATCAAATCCCAGGCCACCAAGTCCAGAGGAGTATAACCGCCTCCCTTGGTCAATTCACAACGGACGGCTAGCAAGGCCCGCCATCCCGCGGCGGATGACCAATGATCCGCTGACGCCCCAACGTAGGCCAGCACTCCGCGGTCCCCGGAAGGGGAACGAGGCCACAAACGCCACAACCATGTCATGCCCCACAATACGAAGAGCTGATCCATGTTGCCAGGAGTTGGTTCGGCAGGATCTGTAATGTAGGTCCTAGATATTATTCCTTAGGTATTCGGCATGGGATTAGGGGGTAAAACCTTACATTCCCCCGTCTATCCAGCCGGGTCTCGCTCTTCTAGCATCTCCCGGTACGGCAGCGGGCATGCTCATGCCGGTGAAGGGTGGGGCGTCGCAGCCCGTTGCAACTGGTCCTCGTGGTGCGCCCTTTCATGTCGCACCCGGCCCGGGATCGGGCACTGGCGCTCCTGCCCTCGAAGGGCTCTCTGCCCACGTGTATTGAAGCCGCGCCCTCCGCAGACTCTATCAGTTGCATTCGCCAACTACACGGGGGCAAACGGGCTGGACCAAACAGGGTGTTCCCGAGGAGAGAGAGGGAGAAGAGTGGCGGCAGTTACGCACGCGCGCGGAGCTGAAAGCCTAGGAGGACAATCGGCGCCCTGCCCAGCGCCTCCTGGTGCAGGGCCTCGCTGGTCGGCTTCGAGTCACTATTCTGGTCTCCGCGGTTGTTCACCCGGAGCTTAACCCCATAGAGATGGTGTGGGGCACAGTCAAGACTGCTCAGCGGCGCGCGAACATCGACTTCTCGCTGATTCGTCTGAAGGAACTGGTGGAGGACCGGTGCCAGGGCATCACGGCGGATGTTTGGGCACGCTACAAATATCACGCCATTAAGATGGAGGGCTTATCTTGGGCCGCGGCAGAGGCGGCGGCAGGGGTCGAGGACGAGGTGGAAGCCGACGAACTTGAACTTGATTTTGGCAGTAATAGTTTTGGGAGCGAATATAGCCACTGTGACGGGGCAGGAGATGATTGAGAGAAAGTGGGGAACATGCATTAGAGTCACGCGACAACACGTGCCCGTGTTCAAGTCTCCGACCCCGCCTGCCCCCACCCTCCCGCAAACAAGCATCAAACCGCCTGCCCACAGCAGCCCCCCCCCCCCCTCTACTCTCCCACACGGCCGACAGACACACAGCACCCCCGCCCCCCCCCCCAAGCCCTGCCCCGTCCGACAGGCAGAGAACCACGTCACCCCCTCCCCCCGGCCAACAGACAGAGCCCCGTCCCCTGCCTACCCCTTCATGATGACACGGACCGCCTCCACTGACGCACACACAAGCGACTCCCTTCGCTGCAGACGCACACAGCCTCGCCCCCCCGGGTCCAGTCCCACGTGCCCACTCCCATTCGCCGGCCAGCCTGATCGGCCATCAAGTCTGCGTCCCCGACGGCGCGCAGCGTTTTGTTGTACAAACTTTCGACGTCATGCACGTTGGTACGTCTTCTGCATCAGCTTCAATGATGGCATGAAACGGACGAGAAGAGTTCAGAGTCATGAGCCATCAGAGTGGAGGGAAGCGAGCACATTCAAAGTTGGTCAGGGTGAGCATGCATGGGTAGGGGGCTTTTCAGTAGGCAGCAAGAGGAAAGTGGTGTGGGCGGGCGCACGACCAACCGGTCGACGCTGCAACAATCGACTCACCCCCCGCTGGTCACAGCCCACAAAGCGTACCCCTGCAACTGACTCTGCCGCCACACCCATCATCACCGGATGCAGATGAGAGCACAGTCTTGCGTCGATGGTGGACATGTTGCACAGGGCGGCGGGTGGATCAGCTGAGTCACGGCGCTCGCGTTGGTCTGAAGCGGTGAGGAGGGGCTTCGCGTTGGCGCTGACTTGTCGCGGTCTACATGAGATAATCGTGCTGTCCAAATTCGGAGTGGACCCCTTGTTGTAATTGGACCCCCTGTCACGCTTGGATTGGAGTGAACTACCTCCGCTCTGCGAGAGAGAACTAGACAACGAGATTACAAGGAGCCCCTCTGCGAGAGATAGAGACGCACGCCTAGCTAGTGTCTATTCTACTGCTCATGAGCCTCGAATGAGGCGAGAGCGATCCTCAAGTGAGGCTTCCCCCGGATCACCCGAAATCCGCGACTTTGCCCATCTGGTAAGGTAAAGAGGGTCTTCACCCTCCATTCGCAGCCGCCGCGCGGCGCGTAGCTCCCCCTGTCCCCCTCCCACTGCCCTTCCTTCGCTGCAAACACTGCCCAGGACCCCCTCTTCCCTTTGCGCAGCGGCGGCTGGCGGTCGCGGCAGCAGTGACGGTCGTGGCGGCCTCGGAGGCGGTGGCGCTGGCCTGTCTCCTCAAAGTATCCCCCACCGTGTTCACCATGTGCCTCTGGTCCGCGCCACTTCTTCTCACCTCTGGGAAGCACCAATTTATATGGGTTAGAACGAGAGGTTGAGGCGGTGGATGCGGGCTGGGTTCGCCGGACGCAGCTGCTGGGCAACGGCTGGCAAGCTAGACCCAGTACCCTTCGTGGGGGGGGGGGTGGGCGGTTGTGTGTTGAACAGGGGAGTATGGGGCAGGGGGGGGGTCAGGGATTTTAAGGACGAAGGGGGGGGGGGGTCTGGCATATAGGGAAAGTGCGGCTGGTGGGGGCGAAACCAAGACCAGCTCGTCGGTGCCTGACTAGACCCACGCCCGCGTGCTAGTCTTTTGCAGTCGCTCGCAGCCGCTCGGCCCCCTGCCGTCCGAGCCGTGCCGAACGTCGATCCGGCACCGGATAGCATCGGCGTCTCAATTTTGTCGATAGGGGTACCGGTCCCGGCTCGCGTGATCGCCTCCGGGATTGGTGTCGATCCCGATCCTTCATCTTGCACGTGCCCTGTCTCTTGGGTAGACAAAGTCACAATCAATAAACCGACATAACGGTCACCACGAAGAAGAGAACGAGGGAGGAAGTTGCGGGACGTAAAAACTCAACACGGTCAAGCAGTAACAGCTCAACACATTCCAACAGATCGCAAAACCACGAGTACAAGGCAAGGATCGACTCCCTATCTGTGTGCCAGGGCCGGAGACGGCGCCACCACTGGGGTGACCGAAGCCCGTTCCCTGCTGCTCCACCTATGTAGCACAGTAGGGATGCGTTACTTCTCCACTCTCAGAAAGCACTCAACTGGGGGGATCGGCAGCAAAGTCACCGGGAGGCCAAGGTTCCTGTCCTTGAAGCTCAAGCCACGGGACCAAGATGGGAGCCCAAATGGGAGGGGTTTGTTGTTCTACCAAAGCCGGCGGTGGATTCGCCGCCGGCCACCTCGTTGGAAACCCACGGAGACACCACTAACTACCCTCCACCCATAGGTGCAAGTCCCTTTGGTCATACTTGACTCATTGATACCGCAACCAAAGCGACCTCCTAACTTGACAGTTAAGGATTAGAAGTAGTCCTCCTAAATTAGGGTCGCATTACAGTCATCCATATTGCTAAATAAGGCCGGCAAGGTTTTTTTGGCTCCCTGTGCGGGAAGATGCCGGCGATCTCCAGGGCCCTGCCCGCCGCGTGCTCAGCATGGTGGACCGGTTTGTCGAGAGCGGCCCGAACATGGTGCAGGCTTCACACGCCTTGTGTGGTATAAAACTCGATCCTCTCAGACACGTGTCTATATCCCTCGGGGGAAAGGGACAGGTAACATAGAAAGGGGAACTACGAGAATGGTATGCCTGTTGCCTCACGTGCCTGCTCGCAGAGCAAACAGATACGCACGGTAGTGCACACGGGGAAGAGGAAAGCAAACGCGCAGTTGTCTTTTTCCTGAGGGCGCGGGCCAAGGGCGCCTCGCTGTCCCTCTTAACGTGCATCTGGGGGAACCTCGGCACGTTGGCCAGGTAGCCCCCCCATACCCCCGAGTGGCCCCGACCCGAGTCTAACCTCGTCAGGTCGGGGGCCACTATCACTACTAATTCTATTCCCACTCACTAATCTCACACTCAAATTCTCTCAAATCAAGTCCCTCACAAGTATGCAAAAACCCATCAGAAATCCCTCTCTCACGTGTGGATAGCGTAGTCCACCGCATCCCAGTGCCGGGCACGGGCCACGGCCGCCAACCATCACCACACGGCGGGCGTGTTCTGGCACCTGGTGCCCTCTGGTTGTAGTCCCGGGTCGGCGCCAAGTCGGGGCCAGGGATGCTACACCTTGCTTTCCCGTGCCAATGTGGCGAAAGAGAGAGACCGACCGCCCCAAAGTTCTGCCGGGGTTGGACGCCCCGGTGACAATGCCTCTCACCGGGGGGGGGGGGCAGCGGCAGGCAGCAACGCAGCGGGAGCTGAAAAGCCGTCGGGGCCTGCGGCGGCGGCGCTCGCCGCTGACGATGAGGAGGCAGCGGCTCATTCTCCCACGGACGATACAGCAGAAGCGGCCGCAGCAGCTGCGAAGGCGGCGACGAAGGCTGGTGCAGGAGCAACAGAGGTAAAACCTACCGACGCAGCTTCAGCTGCAGCAACCGCTGCTGCGAAGGCGACTTCCACGGCCACGGGTGCAGCGGTGGAGTCAAACGCCACAACGGCGGCTTTTTTGTCGCCTAAGAAGCGAGCTTCGTCAACCAAGGACGGAGAAAAGGGGGCTGCATCAGCGCCTGCCAGTGCTGGTGAAGCTTCTGATGCTGCTGCAGCTGCCGCTGCTGACGCGGCCGCTGCAGGCAGCTCCTCATTTTACTCTTCGTCGTCCGTGCCGGCGCCGTATCGAAATCGCGCTTTGGGTGGCAGTAAGGCTCGTTGGCGCCAGGCTGCTAAGGTGGGCACGCGGACTGCACCCGTCTGTCCTGTAAGCGAGCACCCGCCTGAAGCTGTTTCTCCCTCTCCTGAAGCATCAGCAGTCGCGCAAGCGCTGTTCGAGAAGTCGAAGTGTCCCTGCACGCACTCGCGGGCTGCGTTAACAGTGGCGTCGGAGGAGATCGCCCAAGACCTGTCGACATGGCGAGCCCGCCTGTCGCTACCACGGTAGCCTCAGCGTCCGGAATCCCGCAATCTATGGGCACTCCAAGTGGTCGTTTCTTATGAGCTTGCTGCTCTCACAGACGGCGAGCATCTCTCATTGACAGGTGAGCAGTCTGTGGTGGTTTTCATTTTCCAGGCATCACGAGCGCGAGCAACGTCGGTCGCGGAGTGGGTTGGCGACCTCCTTTTGCAAATGACCAAGGAGCCGCGGGCGCTAGATGCCGTGAGCAACTTTTTGGATGGTCTGGATCGTGCCCTGCTGCTCAAGACCGGATCCTCGTGAGTGACTCTCGTGGCTGCTGTCTCTGGCTTCGGCGAGAAAGCACGCGATGAAGGCGCACTTGCTGGCAGGTTGGCGGGCGGCGCGGCGGGCCCGTCGGCCTCGGGCGCGGCGGCGGGCGCTGCGGGCGCGTGGCGGCAGGCGCGGCGGCGGGCGCGGCGGGCGCGTCGGCTGTGGGCGCGGCGGCGGGTGCGGCGGCGGCTGCGACGGAGAGCATTCCGCCAGGTGAGCGAGCTGGCGCGCGGGCGGACGGGACGGCGGGATTGCTGGCGTACGAGCTGAAGGAAGATCCGGCAATCGAATCGGCGGGGAACTTGGTGGGAGAGGCGGCGGGTGAGATGGCTTGTGACTCGACGGGTGATGCAGTGGCCATGAACGAGAATCCGTCCACGCTTGGCTCGGTGGTCGCGGCGGTTGGTGCGGCAGCGGCGGTTGTCGCGACGACCGGCAACTGAGCGAGGCCAAGGACGAAAAAAGCGTCGAAGCTCGCGTCCGCGACAGCACGCGCTGCTTTGGCAGTCGCTGCGGCCAAGCGCCGCAAGAAAGAACAAGAAAAGAGAAAAAAGGCAGTTGCGGTGCGCTCAGTCAAGGCTGCGAAAAGACCCGGTGGAAAGGGCTCTCCCCATTTATCCGGGGCAGGAGCAGAAGTCGGCTCATCCTCGCGGTCTGCACCGTCGAGTGACGATGATGCTGCGGCCATGGCCAATATCTCAGCGGAAGAAAGGGCGCGGCAGTCTGCCATAGCGGTTGCAGCTGGAAAACGAGCAGCGGCGGGTGTGCTCCAACTAGAGTTTAATGTACTCTCTCCAACGAAGACGGTCAAGAAGTACCAGCAGCTGGCCCAATCATCCCGGCTTGCGAGAGCGGAACACGCGGCTGAGGGCCTTTCGAAGGCGCCTGCTCGTGCTACAACGACATCTCAAGCAACTGAACAGCCTGGTGGTGCCCGGCCGAATACTGGAAACAGTACTGCTAAAGGACGAAAACGTATACCGCCGCTGTGCAAGCCGCCTAGGTAACCGCGAATCGACGGGCACCCCTTCGGGTGACCTGATTTCTTTGTGCAGCGGCACTATATCCGTCCCGTTGTTTGGGGCTGCTGGTCCCCCGACGTTGCGGGAGGCCCCGGCCCAATTTTCGGGGGTGCCCTTTTCTCCGGGGACCTGGGGGGCGACCGGCGCCGGCAGCTGCGCCGGTCCTGATCAAGGGGCGCGCCCCGGCGCCGGCGGAGATAATGGGCAAGGCGACGGTGATGGCCGCCCCGCTACGGCTGGTGCCTGTGGTATAGAACTCGATCCTCTCAGACACGTATCAAGCATCCCTCGGGGACGGGAACAGGTAACACGGAAACGGGAACTACGAGAGTGGTATGCCTGTTGCCTCAGGTGCCTGTCTGCAGGGCAGACAAATACGCACGGTAGTGCACACGGGGAAGGGGAAAACAAACGCGCAGCTGTCTTCTTCCCTGAGGGCGCGGGCCACGGGCACCTCGCTGTCCTTCTTCACGTGCCTCCGGGATAACCCCGGCACAATGGCCCGGTAGCCTTCCCCTAGCCCTGAGTGGCCCCGACCCGAGTCTAACCTCGTTAGGTCGGGGGGCCACTGCCACTACTTATTCTGTTCTCCCTCACACATCTCACACTCAAGTTTCTCAATTCAAGTATCTCACATATCAGGCAAAACTCCATCGAAACTCCGTCTCTCATACGGGAATGGCATAGCCCGCGGCATCCCAGTGCTGGGCACGGGCCACGGCCGCCACCCACCCCCCCACTGCGGGCGTTTTCTGGCACCTGGTGTCCCCCTGGTCGGCATCCTGGGTCGCCGCCAAGTCAGGGCCAAGGATGCTACAGTGCTGGCCAAAACGGTACCTGTACCGGCGCTCCGAGGACTTCGGTGGATGGGATGGCGGGCGTGCAGGCACGGCGGGGCCAGGATATGTTAAAGGCGGTTGCTGCATTTGCAGTGCCGCCTGTGGGAGCGGCTTTCAACTGCGCCTTGGTCTCTGGGGTTCCCTCGCGGCCGTCCCGTGCGGCACTGGTGCCTCGCGCAGCTGTTTGGCAATCACCCAATCACTGTACCAGCCGTGTGGGTCACTGCTCGGCGCTGCCCGTGTCTGCCCGAGCCATCCCTCCGTCTATGGGCACAGGCGGCCTGCCGGGAGGGGTCGGCGGTGGGCTCGTTGCTGAAGAGTACACCCCCCGGCCTGCGCAACCTGCAGTCGTTCCCTTTTGGGAGGACACCTGTGCCCTGCTGGGGCTGCTGTCTACCGCCATTGCTGAGGTGCAGTCAACTTTGGATGGCGGAGAAGCCGACCTGGACCGTTGGCCGGGGCTGGTCGGTGACGGCGTGTATTGGGCCTCCTTCCTCGAACGCTTCATCGCTGATACAAGACGGACCACTGAGTGTTTGGTGGAGGACTGGTCAAGCAACACCGGTGCTGCATGGTGTGCTCTTGACGTGGTGCGCCTGTGGTCGGCGGCTCTGAGGACGTTGGGACGCTCGCTGGTGCAGACGGTGCAGCATGCGATGCACGCTCTCCTCAGATGCCCGCTGGAGGAGACCAAGCGCAGGGCTGGCCTGCAAGCCGTCTACGAGTTTGTGTTTGGGCTGGACGTCTTGCTGCGGGATTACTCTACCTTGCTGACTCCCCTGGACGTCAAACTTCTGGTGCTGCTGGCAGTGGACTCACCAGTCGCGCACCAGCTGGCGGCTGAACGGTATCTTATACGAGCTGGTCGGCAGCGGGCGCCACGCAAGATGTTGGTGCCGCACCCTGGCCGAGATGCGGGTGTGCTGATTGCGCGGGATGCCGAGTTGGTAGTCACGCTGGCCCACCTGGCCAGAATGAGCCTCACCCGGGTGGCCTGGTACCTGGCTTCGTCCCCGGGCATGGGCATGACGCACTTTGCGTGGGACCTGATCTTGGCGGTGGCGGACATCAACAACAAACGGTACGCCCTGGCCGCCAAGGCCGCCAAGCTACCTCGATGGCACGACGTCGCCTCTACTCTGCGGCACTCCCGGGTGTGCGTCGTGACGTTCAACGGCCTCTGCACGTGGAGCTCAACGGACGTTCTTCTCGTCAATCAGGGGACGGAGGCGGTGCTTCTTCCCGTCTACCTGCGCATTCTTTGGTGCCTGCGCTGCGCGGATGAGTGTGACTTTGAGCGCTTTTGTGACCTCGTTCAAAAGATGCTGGCTTCGAAGGCGACCACGGTCGAGGCCGTCTATTTTGAGACGCTGCAGGCGCTCGCCGATCACCCCACTATCATCATTGTCGAGGAGCTGGCCAAGGTGCCGCCCGTACCAGTTGTGTACGACCGACCCAGTCCTGCGGAATCCGCCTTTGAGGCGGAAGACGCCTGCGGGGCCGGCGATGGCGGCGGGACGCCGTTGCAACCGCGTGCGGCCGCCGTGATGCTGCCTGTGCTGTACCGCCATGAGCTGTGCACCTTGACGCGGTCAGAGAGCATCTCTGTGCTCTTGACGGCCGTGTGCCCTGGGACGCTACTGAAGGAAGTGCGGCTGCTGGTTGACGAGTCCGAGAGGGCTGCGCTCGACGCAGACGTCAACGAGATTGTCAAGCAGCTGCCCAACGCCGCGGAGGCGGCATCTACCTTGCTTGTGACGTCTGTATCATCCAACCAGAGGCCAGGCTCTCCATACTACATCCCGTGTGCCGTCAAGGTCGGGTTCCTGGACCTGCAGGAAGTGGCGGACGCGTACTTCCACCTCTGTTTAACAGCTCGCGTGTCGTGCGCATGTCGGTGCAACACCACTCAACACACAAGCAGCCCGCCCCTCTTTCAGCCCAGGCGTTTGCCTGGCTCAGCGGTGGCCACGGACGCAGCGCTGCTGTTTTATTGGATCACCTAGACCGGGCTGCCGGGCCTGTTTGGTCGTCGGTCGTTGGTCCCGCAGCGGGGGACCTGTCGCTGACCTCCAACGTGAACATTCTCATCAATGACCTGCTGTCGGTGCCGGTCGTCATTCTGGCTGCCGTGCACAACTGCACGCTCAACGCCAAGTTGCCACTCGTCAGCGGCATCGACCTGCGGGGCGTCTCCTTCAAGACCTGGGACGATCTCTTTGCTGTCAACCTGCTGACCGACGCAGTCAACAACTCGGAGGGGCTATACAAGGACCCGTGCATGCCGCCCCTCTTCCTTGTGGTGCTGTTGCGGCTGTGGAAGCTGCGATGGAGCTCCCTAATGGCGGAGTTTGCGACCGCGCAGTACTTTATCCGCTTGCGTGACGTCCTGGACGCACTGCTGTCCGTGTACAGCAGTAGCGACTCTACCGGGGGCGCAGACGAGGTTTGGGATTACGTGTCGCTCTGGGCGGACGTGGTCCCGACGCGGCTCCGTGCCGCGTCCCCGGCATGGTGCTTGCCGTCGCCTGGTCTGTTCCTACCGCACGACTACCGGTCTGTGACTCTGTCGCAGCTCTATCCCGGCACGCGGGTCCTCCATACTGGCGGGCCGCACCCGGTCCTGGACGACGTGTGGGTGAACGCGGTACCCCCTCACGTGGTTGTCAACGACGACGTCGCCGGCAATGGAGTGCCCGCCAATTTGGCGCGGACGCGGGCGGAGCTGGTGACGACGGTCTTCAAGTGCAAGCCCGAGCAGACGGGCTTTGACTACATCAAGTTTCTTACACTCAACTGCTCGTCCGCGGACGGCACCAAGGAGGAGCTCTTCGTCATCTGCACGTCATGCAAGTACACGGGTGCCTCCATGGGCTACCTCAACGTCAAGACTCACGTACGGGACGGCTTGCTGTTGATGAAGGCGTCGTTTGGAGACAGCTGGGAGGAGTGGAAGGGCCGGTCTGCATTGGTGGTGGCGTCCAACCTGAGGACGGCCAAGAACCCGTCGGAGAAGCTGACGCCCGAGGAGTCGTCCAACGTCATCATCATTGGACGGGATGACCACCTGGCCGTTTATGGGAGGGCTCTCAGCGGCTTTGTGGGTCAGGGCCCCACGCTGTTTGGTGCGAAGCTACTGATGCGGGGGCCGCAGACGGCGGGTAGCTGGACAACCCCGGCGATCATTCGGGGCGGCAGTCTGTCGCTGGAGGGTGCCCTCGCCGCCTGGGCCTCGGCCGACCGCGGGGCGGTGGTCGGGATGCTGGTGGCGGCGTTTGGGCTATCTTAGGGGTTGATGGGGGCGGCGTTCTCAGGATGGGGGGGAGGGGGGTCCCTGGCCGTGTGGCTCGCCGTCGTTGCCGTCGTCACGGGAGTAGGGGGGTGTAGTGGCGGCGGTCCTCACGATGGGGGTGACGGAGAGGAGGACGGGGGCAGCGCTACGGCTGACGCTCCACCGGTTCCGGCTGGTGACGGCGGCCGAGGTGGCGCTGGTGGCGCTGCTCGTGACCTTCTCCGCCGCGCTGCCTGTGTCTTTGGAGGAGGGAGAGGAGGGAGCGTGGGTGGGGGGCGCTGCCGCCGCTGCCGCACCCACCCTGGCGGTTGTGAGGCCGCTGTTGCGCGCTGGGGAAAGATTGCGGCCAACCGGGGGTCACCAGGTGGGTATAACTCACAGTGAGGGACGACACATACAACATTTACTTTACCCTGCCTACCGTGCCCCCACGCCGCCTAATCCTCTCCCCCTACCCCCCCCACCCCCTCCCTCTACCAAGCCAACCGCCATTGCACAGCGCGTATCGCCATCGCGGCCACCCGC
The DNA here is from genome assembly GCA_009829735.1 of Pyropia yezoensis. Taxonomy (NCBI): domain Eukaryota; phylum Rhodophyta; class Bangiophyceae; order Bangiales; family Bangiaceae; genus Pyropia; species Pyropia yezoensis. Next base: position 25,149,467 of record CM020619.1, on the reverse strand, counting down.
CCTCCACCAAACACCATCCCCGCCGCAGCCACCTAGCGGACCCCCCCCAACGAAAAAGGCCGTCACCTTCTTCCCCTCCCCCCCCAAAATAAACCGTCGCCATCACCCCCTGACACCCTCTCCCCCCGCCCTCAAACGCCGCCGCTGCCACCACAACACCCTGCCCCAACACCGACGCCGCCGTCTCCACCGACCCTCCCCCCCCCCTCACACAGCGTCACCACCGTCCCCACACCCCCCCTATGTACACCGTCCTCGTGGCCACCTGCTCCCCTCCCCCCCCCTCCCCCAAACACCGGCGCCGCCACCGCTCCCACCGAAAAGCAAAGCCACAGCCGCCTGTGGCGTGCCCCCCCCCCAACCAAAACGCCTACCCGGCCGCCTGCCCCCCGCTCCCCATGGCCTGCCCGCCGTCGCGGCCGCCTCGGAGGCCGCCGGGGCGACCGCCATGGCCGCCGCCTCAGCGACGGTCGTCTCCGCCGCCGCCGCGTCGGCCGCCGCCGCGGTGGCCGCCGCCGCCACCACCCCCACCGCGGTCACCACCGCTGCCGCGTCCGCCGCAGCAGCCGCCACGACGGGCACCGCGGCAGGCGGGGTGGCCGCCACCGCGGGCACCGGCACACGCAGCGTGGCCGCCGCCACCCCCACGGCGGCCGCGCCCGCCGCCACAGCCCACGCGACCGGCGCCGGCGCCGTCGCCGCCGGCGCCGTCCCCCGCCCCCCCCCCCAAAACTCGCCGTCGACGCTGGGGCCTTTGACGTGGCCGCCGCCGCAGGCCGTCGCCGCCGCCATCCTCCCCCCTCCCCACCCCCCCAAACACGCCGCCGCCGCCGCCGCCGTCGCCGCCCCCCCCGCCGCCGCCCCGCGCCGCCACCGCCGCCGCCGCAGCCGCCCACAGCGGCCGCTGCCGCGCGGCCGCGGCGAGGCGCACCGCCGCCGCCGCCGCCGCCGCCGCGGTAGCGCTGCCCCCCGCACACGCCGCACAGCCGGCGGGCGCCGCCGTCGCCGCCGCCGCCGCCGCGTCGCCGCTGCCACCGCCGCCGCCACAACCACCCCCGCCGCCAGCCGCGGCGGCGGCGTCGGCGGCGGTCGGGGGGATGGCGGGTGCGGTTGGGGTGGCCGCGCAGCACCCCCCGGACCCCCCCCGGTCCCGCCCCCGCCCCCCCCGCAGCCGCGGCCGGTGAGGGGCACGACCAGCGGCGGCACGCCGCCGCCGCCAAAGGCGCCCGACGGCACCACCGCGGCAACGAAGGTGGCGGCGGCGGCGGCGGCGGCGTCGGCATCGTCGGCCGCCGCAGCGGGGGCCGCCCGCAGCCGCCGCACCGCCCTGACGGCCGCGTCGGGCCGCGCACACACCCCCCCCGCGCACGCGAGCGTCACCGTCGCCGGCCCGCCGCGCATGCCACACGCCGCCCACCCCGCGGCGGCGGCGGCGGCGGCGCCCCCCCCCGGCCCGCCGCCGGCGGTGCGGCGGGGGAGGAGGTACCCCCGCGGGGCGCCCTTCGCCGCGTCGACGGGCGCCATGGCGGCAGCGAGGGCGGCCAGCGGCACCCAGTCGGGGGGGTACTTGAAGCGCGCCACGTCCAGCACCAGCACGGCGTCGGTGGGCGCGTCGTACGCGCCGAGCGGGCTAAAGTGGCCCGAGCCGGTCTGGCCCAGCGCCCGCCGGTCATGAGCGGCGACAAGCACCGCCGAGGCGACCGCAGAGCCGCTTGCGAGGGAGGGCGGCGGTGGCGGCGGCGGCGGCAGGGGCGACGCATCGCCAGGGGGGTCATCCGCGCCCCCGCCCCCCCTCTCCGCCTCCCCCCGCATCACTTGCAGGACAACCGCAGCTCGTCCCCCGACGGCGCCTGCCGCACCGTCACGTCAGCCCCATTGCACCGCGCCGTACAGGCGAGCGCGTCCAGCCCCACCCCCCGCGCCCGCACCGCGTCGCCCGACACGCAGCATTCGAGCGCCGCCTCTGTCACCCACCGCCACGGCCCCGCCCACACCCGCCTCGGGTCGACGCCGAGGCCGTTGAGGGCGGTGACGAGGGAGGTGAGGCCGCACAGCGCGGGGTGCGGCTGCGTCGCCGCGACGCCGGTGAGGGGGAGGAAAGGCGCGGCGGTGCCGGCGCCGAGGGCGCGGCGCAGGGCGGCGGCGCCGGGGGGGGAGGCAACGTCCGTCGTGCCGGGGGCGAGGCGGCCCAGGGAGCCGGTCGACGGTTGAACGGGGGGCGTGCCGGTCGGCCGACCGTCCGCTCGGCCTCTCCCGCCACTCGTGCCCGGTGGGGCGGGAGCGGAGCGGGAGGACGAGTGACGTGTGTCTGCGTCGGGTATCATCACTGAAGTGGTTCCCTCCGAAAGACGGGGTAGTATCGGCTGGAATCACGAATGGCCGAATTGGGGTCGAACGAGGGGTAGCCTGTTGGTGCCAAGGACAACCCAATGGAGGCCGGCTACACTGAAAGCGCGTTCGCGAAAATGCCCTAGCCTTTGGGGTTTCTTTTCGCAGGCTTTTCAATTGACTTCCACCGCACGCCTGCCGCCGCCTCCGTCGCGCAGCCCTCGCTCTTCCACAAGTCTCGGGCAGTCCATCGCAGACAGCCACTGCAGCCGTCGCGAAAAGGATATTAATACTCCGCCGCCAACACAACAGCAGCTCCCCCGGCCCCCTTGTTCCACCACCGCCGTCCCCATCGTCCCCACTCGTCCCCACTCCCGGCGGCACAGCCGCCATTCCCCCCCTTGGCCTATCCTGCACAACAACCGCTGCCGACACACCCCACCTCCTCGAGTACTGTGCGCCACCGCTATCTCGCACCCGTCCCTCCAAGCCAGCACCGCCGCCGCCGCCGCCGTCCCCACCCGCCCCTCCCAACACCAGAAATGCAGCCCCTGCCGCCCCCTCTATGCCCCTTCCCCTCCAGCCTTCGTACAGTCACTGCTGTCGCCGCATGGTGCCGGCGGAGAGGTACGCGGGCGACCACAGCTCCACAACGCCCTGCGGGCCGCGGGGCACCTGCCCCTCAGCGGTGACGACGGATACAGCCAGCGGCTCAGTCTGCCAAGCGCCTTGGAGCGCCGCGGGCGCCGCGGGGCCGCCGCCGCCGCTACTGTTTACCGTGCGCGCCCGCTCTCGACGCCACCGTCTTTACCGACGCCACCGACGCCTCCTCGTCGCGCACCGGCCGCAGGTAGCGCGCCCACACGTCCCGCGTGTGGAGCGCTGCCACGTCGGCACGGGCGTTCACGGGCACCCCCCCGTGAGTGGTCTCCGCCGTCGCCCTCGGCACCAGCGCCTCGTACTTTTCAGCTGCGTGGCCAAGGTGTGGATCCATTTGCTCGTGTTTTCTTGACGCTGCCTGCCGTCTTTTGACTACTTGGCGCGTGCCCGTTGCTGCTACCAGGCACTGGTCGCCCACTCCCGCCCCCCCTCCTCTCATTCCCCACCTGCCCATCCCCGTTCCCCACTGTTGCGGAGGCCCGAGACTCGCCCACCGCTGCGGCGGTCAAAGTGTCGCTGCCCACGGCGGCCATCGCGGCGGTGCGGGAGCTGGTGGCGGCCCCGACCACCATGGCGGCGGCGCCCGCGGATGCGGTGGTCGTGGCAGCCGCGGCGGTCGACGCCGCCGCGGACGACGCGGCCGCGGCGACCACTCTGGCAGCGGGGGGGATGGAGAATGATGAGCTGTCGAGTGTGCCAGAGGGGGAAGCGGGGGGAAAGGGGGAGAGTGGGGAGGGAGGGGGGGGTGGTGGGGGTGGTGGTCCATTGGGGGACCTCGTTCTCTCGAATCGGCGCGCTCCTCCGCATGAGCTGCCGTGGCCGCTCCCGGCCGGCCGACCGGCCGTGGCGGCGCGGCAGAGGCGCGCGATGCCGAGGCGGGCGGGCGTCGCCCACTGGTGGGAGCGCGCTGCCTGCATGTTCCTTTTTGTCTCGTTCCCAAACGCACCACCGAAAAGTTACTGTTAATGGGCCGTGGCGGTGGCGGCGGCGCCCCCCCCCCCCCCCCCCCCCACGGCGCACGCGCGACGCGCGCTGCGGCGCGCCGTCACCCACCGCCGCTGCCGCCGCCGCGATGCCCGCCAGCGCATGCCGTCAACGGCCAGGCGCGCGGTTGGGCAAGGCCGTCGTTTCCCCTCCCCATCCCGGGTGCGGCGCTCGCGTGTATGGGAGGGCATCGCATCCACCCTCCTCCCCTACTCCTCCAAACCACCCACCCACCCACGCCGCGGGCGAGGGCAGGAGGCCCCGGCCAAAGAGGAGCCGCCACGCCCGCCCTCTCACCACCCCGGCATTGCAGCTGGCGTGGGTTAAGGGGGGGGGGGGGGGGTCCATTGCGGGAAGGGGGGGAGGGGCTACGGGAAGGGAGGGCCACAGAGAGAGGGAAGGGGGGAAGCGGGGTGGGGGGGGAGCGGACGGCCACGCGGGCTGCGCCATCGGCTCGAGGGATGGTGGCTCCTGGCCACCGCGGCGCCACGTGGCTGCTGCGATGACCCAAACGGCAGCACACAGCGACGCGAATGTGCGGGCGGTGTCCCTCGGGGCGCGCGCCCCGGGGCGCTCCGCCGTGGACGCCCGTGCCGCCCGGGGGAGGCGCACCCGTCCCCCGCCACACACGGCGGTCGCGCCCCGCAGCGGCCCCGCCGCTGTCGCCGCGGCCGACATGATTATGGCCGCCTGTGCCGCCGGCGCTGCCTGCAGCGGTCGCCGCTTCCGTCCTCCGGTCGGGGGGGAGGCATGCCCACGCTGGGTGTGAGGGGAGTGACCCCCCCGTCGCCACCCGGCTGTATTCAGGTCGGCCCCGCGGTTCGCCGTACCCGACCGCCGGCCGCTGCTGCTGCTGGCACCGTTTTTTGTTTTTTTTCCCGTCGCCACGCCCACGGGCGCAAAAAAACGGAGAAAAAAAAAAAATAGGCGGCTCCCCGTTTACGCGCTCCCCCGCCCGCGGCGGTGCGGCACGTCAAGCCCGGGGCGGCGCCACCGGCGGCGGCGACACGCCGCCCCCCCCCCCTTCCCCGTTGCCGTCCATCCTAGGCGTACGTTTTTGCGTCTTCAAAGAAGCGCCGCACGGACAGCACCGTCCCGCTGCGGGTGCCCCACTGGGTGCCAAGCAGATTGGACACCTGCTGGCCCACGTCCGCCGCACCACACCGCACAACGGCGAGGCCGTCCACAAAGTTGTGCGCCGCGCCGTCCCGCACAGCCGCCGCAAAGGCGTCGCGGTCAGAGGGCGCGTATGTGTCCGCCACGTAGGCCACCAGCTTGGCCACCACCTTGTCGACGCCCCAGTTGGCAGCGCCTGCGAAAAAGAGAGCGCCAAAGCACCGCGCCGCGCTGTTCCCCGCAGCCGCCGTCAGGGGGACTGCCTCTAGGACACCCACCGTGGGGGCCCTTTGTGCCGGGGACGGGTCGGAGCGGGCGGCGGCACGGCCGCGCATCTGGTCGGCAGCCCTTTCCGCCGCATTGTCCATCAGCGCGTCCTGTCCCATCTCCTTGACTGTGCTGCGTACATTATTCGCCGCTTCTGCCACGGCGGCGATGTGCTCATCCACCACCTCCAACAAGGGCTCACCCGGCATGACCCCTGCCATGCCCGCCGTGACGCCCGCCACGTCGACCGCCGCGACCCCAGCGTCTGCTCCCAACACCCTTGCCACCGACCCCACATCCTCCAGCACCGCCTCCAGCGACTCGAAGGGGCTCAGCATCTTCGCCAGTCCCTCCTGCATATCTGTGGTGAACGACTCTTTTGCGTCGCGCACGCACCGAATCACCTTCAGCGCTGCGGCCACGTCAGCGGGGTCTGCCAGGTGCTGGTACATCGCAGTCGCCCCCGGCGCGCCCTCGGCAAAGGCCATCACCGTGTCGACACTGAGGTCGAACAACCTACCGACAAGGGGAGCCAGACACAGACCAAGCTTGACCGTGGACTTGATACGCGCCACCTTCTTATCGTGCTCTTTCTTGTCCTGGATCTGCCGCTGAAGCCGGTGCAGCTCCTGAACGTTGGCCAACAGGTGTTGCCCCAAGTTGTCTACCGCCGCCTCGAGGTTGTTCAGACGCAAGTTGACCTTGCGCAGCTCGCAGTGAAATGTAGCGTGCAGGCACAGCGCAGTGATCATGTCAGACACGTGGTGAGCTGCCAGGAGATTGTGCCTGGCAGCGTGGCGGACAATCACGGCGACACAGCTTCGTTCGTCCGGCTCGAGGTTGCCAATAATCGGCAGGTAGACGCGCTCGTAGTACCAGAGCTGGCGGGCCTCCGTCTCCTCCGCGGCACACTTCACGAAGCAACCCAGGCGGTCTGCAAAAACCAGTATCTGGTGTGCGCACCGCAGGCCACGCACGTCCACAACGCGCCCCGCCAGTACCGCCCTATTCAAGACGCCTAGCGTCAGCGTCTCTGGTTGTTCCACAAAGCTGTCGTACGCCGCCTGCAGTGCTACCAGCGTGCGGTCCGCTGCGGACGGGAGCGCCACTGCCTTGGACACGAGCTGCGCACCGCGCACCCGCCACTTGGCCTTGGCGGCCTCTCGCTCCTGCTCCGACATCCAGTGGGCGCCGTCCAGAAACTGCCGAAGCTGTCTGCGCTTGCCAACCAGGAAAAACCTGGACTGGTAGATCGTCGGTACGGCCGCGCCCCACCTAAGCAACACCTCCATGGCGCCTTTCCCGACCTCAAAAGTTTGTTCCTTTTTCGCAATATAGGTGACCGCCTTGCCAAGTGCCGTGTTGCCATCCGCATTGGTCGCGTCCACGGCCGCTCCCGCCGCCAGCAGCGCCTCCACCACCGCCGTGCGACCTTGCTGGGCTGCCAGGTGCAGCGGCGTGTCGCCATTCGCGTCAGTCGCGTCCACGGCCGCACCCGCCGCTAGCAGCGCCTCCACCACCGCCATGTGACCTTGCAGGGCCGCCAGGTGCAGCGGCGTGTCGTCATTTGCGTTGGTCGCGTCCATGGCCGCACCCGCCGCCAGCAGCGCCTCCACCACCGCCGTGCGACCTTGCTGGGCTGCCAGGTGCAGCGGCGTGTCGCCATTCGCGTCAGTCGCGTCCACGGCCGCACCCGCCGCTAGCAGCGCCTCCACCACCGCCATGTGACCTTGCAGGGCCGCCAGGTGCAGCGGCGTGTCGTCATTTGCGTTGGTCGCGTCCATGGCCGCACCCGCCGCCAGCAGCGCCTCCACCACCGCCGTGTGGCCAATCCACGCCACCTGGTGCAGCGGCGTGCTGCCATTAGCGCTGGTCGCGTTCACGGCCGCACCCGCCGCCCGCAGCGCTTTCACTACCGCCGTGTGACCTTGCTGGGCCGCCAGGTGCAGCGGCGTGTTGCCAATCGCGCTGGTCGCGTTCACGGCCGCACCCGCCGCCTGCAGCGCTTTCACTACCGCCGTGTGACCTTGCTGGGCTGCCAGGTGCAGCGGCGTGTCGCCATCCGCGTCAGTCGCGTCCACGGCCGCACCCGCCGCTAGCAGCGCCTTCACCACCGCCATGTGACCTTGCAGGGCCGCCAGGTGCAGCGGCGTGTCGTCATTTGCGTTGGTCGCGTCCATGGCCGCACTCGCCGCCAGCAGCGCTGCCACCCGCTCCGCGTCACCGAATCTCGCAGCTGCGAAAAGGATCTCCGTGTCCATCACCCTGTGGCAGCGCTTTCGCCGCGAAGCCCGCCACCCCCGTCAACGGTTGCCTCACCCCGCGCGTCCACCCCCTTTACCTTTCGCCGGCCCCCCCCGCACCAGCTACTCCCACACCCCGCCCTGCCGCGCCCGCCCACAGCGGCAGTCGAGCCGCGACGCCCGCCACCCGCCGCCCGCGGCCTGCCGCCCGCCCCCCGCCGCCCACCGCCCGCCGCTTGCCAGCCGCTGCCGCCGCTGCGCGTGGCCAGCCCGCCGCGCGCCGCTCCCCACGGCCGCGACGCGGGCGCAGCGACACGCCAGCCGCCGCGACGCGGGGACTTGCGGGCGCTCAAGGGCCAGTGGCATCAGCGGAGGCACACCCGGCAGCGACGGCAAGCAGCGAGCGCGCCGGCGCGGCGACAGGCGCAGGTGTAATCGGCGAGTACGATTGACGAGGCAGAATGGCAGTGGGGGGATTGGTTGGGATCGCCGCCGTGTGGGCCGCCCTCAATTGTTGGAAGGGTGGCGCACGCCCACCGCTGGGTGGGTCGCGAAGAGGTGGGCAGCGGCGGCGGGGAAGGGCGCGCGCGACAGCACGGCGGCAGCGCAGCAGCTCGTGGTGTGTGCACTTGCTTCTGCGCTCGTGTCGGGACACAAAAAGGGGGTTGGGTGTCATTTTATCTGCTGAGAGGCTGCGTGGCGCGCGGTCGGCCTACCGGCGTAGCCGGTCAAACACCTACCTACGAGGGAGGACGCCCGCCGCAATGCACGGCGGGCCGCTGCAGCGCGCGTGGCGTTGTGGGTCCCCGGCGGCCACCCCGCTGACCGCACCCGCGGCGCTCCGCGTATGCGTATTGAAAGACGGGGAGTACGGTGACGGTGTGGGCCGGTCAGACAGCAACGATCGCTGGCCTCGCACCCGTGCCTCTCCGCGTATGCATATAGGATGACGGGAGTACGGTGACGGTGTGGGCCGGTCAGACAGCAACGATCGCTGGCCTCGCACCCGTGCCGCTCCGCGTATGCATATAGGATGACGGGAGTACGGTGAAGGTGTGGGCCGGTCAGATATCAACGGTCGCTAGCCTGGTCACGGCCGCTTCCGCGATCATGGACTCGGTCTGAATGGGAGTTTGATAGGACTCAGATAGGGCCGCATAGTCACGAGGTTTCTTCCTGTGGGGAAACACTCGCTTTAGGGTTGGATTAGTGGTTTATAATAGGGGTATCGCGACTTAATCTTCCCACGCCAGCAAGCCCAGGATGAACCTCATCGCAACTCCAGCGCCGAGAGGCTATCCGGCTCATCCCGGGAGTTGTTTCCCGAGCAGGAGAATTTGAGGACATCGTGTGCGCCCTAGTGTCTATTCTACTGGCAGCCTCATTTGATCCTCTTCGACTCAATTGAGCCTCGTTTTCGGTGGCCATTTTGACAGCGTTCCCTCAACCGGAGCGCTTTTCTGACGACGGAAACGGACTGAGCGCAGGCCAATTGCCTAAGGGGTAACTTGGGGGCATCCAAAGACGACGTGTTGCAGCGTTGAGCCTCATTTGAGCATCAGACATGCCTCATTTGAGCCTCGTGTGCAGTAGAATAGACACTAGCCTCAACAGCATCTGAGTTCCTTCCGCTGGGGAACAGTCATTCTCCATTCTTATCACATCCTTTCTGTGCCACAGGTGTCTAAGAACGAAAGTATGGTGCTTTTCCGAAAAATGGCCACCCCTGCGCGCACCGGCGCAAACCGCAACCCTTGTCGCAACTCGCACAGGCCCTGTGTGGGCGCATTCAGGCCTGTCACGCGTCGGGAGAACTTTTGACCAAGGTCTCTACCCAGCTTTGTTTTGCGGGTTGCGGCTGTCTTGCCCGAAGCACTGGCGAAATCAGCACCATCTGTGGCCCCGTGGGCAGACGGTGCCCAGCTTTGCCCAGGGTTAAGGTGGACCGGTGAAATGGAGGCCGCGCTTCCACCCAGCGTTGTTAAACCACCACCAGCTTTGTTAACATTGTGCCCTCACGGCCCCTCAGGCAGCCAGGGTTGTTAGTCAAGTGAGTTTCTCCGCCCAACCCGCCCGGTTTCCTGAAACAAGGCGAGTACTTCCAGGCCGGTTTGCGGCCTCCGAGCCCGGTTTGAGCCGTGTTGTGTGGGATCCCGCAAGACGGGGAAAACGTGTCGTGCGTCTGATTGGCCAAGGGGAACACGAGCCTCGCTCTGAAACGTGGGCCGATATGATTGCGCGACGTGGCTTACGAAATGTCGGCGAGGCGCGTCTCGTGTGTGTGACGCGCAGCTTCGAGACAGGCCGCGGGTGCGCGTGCAGGAAAAAGACTTTGCGCTAGGCGCCAGGCACACACGCTTCATCACCACGCCCGTCGCCATCCTCGTTACCTGTGCAAGCACTAGGCGCCGCTGAGGGCAGCTCGCTCATGCTTGCAATGTGGAGCTGGAGGAGCTCGCTTCAAGCGGTCGTGGAGACCTCTGTTGCGCTGGCGGTGGACGTGGCGGGGCGGTGCCGGCGGTGTCTAGCAGCCGCGGGCGGGGGCCAGCGAGATGGTGCTGGTGGTGACTGCACAGTTACTGTCGGGGCTGCGCTCGGCTCTGGTAGTGGCGACAGGCAGCTGTCGTCGGCGGCGTGTTCGCGGCGGTGGTGACCGGCGCGCGTTGCCAGCCGCCGGCAGGTTGCATCTGTGGGGAAGTTCTGCGGGCGCTGGTAGTTGTAGCAGTGTTGCGAGGAATGCCTGGCGTCGAAATGACAGGCTAATGTCGCCGCTGGGGCAGCAGCTTCGAGCAGTAGGGGCACTGGCGGTCTACCCGGCGGGGCAGTGAGTCTGGTCGCGACCGCCGAGCCGGTGGCACCGCTGCTGCACCGGTTGACCGACGTGACTCTGACGGTGCTTCTTGGGGTGACAGCGCAGCGGGGCATGTCCCCGGTGCTGGTGTAGAACTTGGTGCCGCGGTGGCCGCGGCTCACCACCGTCGCGCTTGTGGCGGACCTGACTCCGCTGCCGCACCGGCTGACCACCGTGACGCTGGTGGTGCGGCTGGGGGCGACGGCACAGCCAGTGCCGCCGCCGGTGCACGGATGCGCCGCCGTGGCGCTGGTGCAGCAGGTAGTGGGCGTCGCGCTGGTGGCGGACCTGCCGCCGCTGCTGCACCGGTTGAGCCCCGTGACGCTGGAGGTGCGGCTGGGGGTGCGGCTGGAGGCGACGGCACAGCCAGTGCCGCCGCCGGTGCACGGGTGCGCCGCTGTGACGCTGGCGCAGCATGTAATGGGCGTGGCGCTGGTGGCGGACCTGGTGCCGCCGCTGCACCGGTTGAGCGCCGTGACGCTGGCGGTGCGACAATGGGTCACCACCAAGCCGGTGGCACGGCTGGCGGGTGGGTGACCGGCGTGGAGCGAACCTGGTCGGGACGGCAGAGTGGGTGTCGCCGTCAGTGCACTGGGAGACTGCCAAGGTCTCCGGGGCAAACTTGTCGTGGCGGTGGGGCTGGCAGTAACGGCAGAGCGGGTCCCCGGAGTGGGGCTGGCGGAGGGGTTGCCAGCGACTGGTGCTTTCGGAGGACCTGCGACTGGCGGCTGTCGGCTGGCACCCGGTGTTGCAGCTGACCGCAGTGCCGTCGGCGGAGGACTTGGCAGACGGCGGGCTTGGCTGCCGTCGGCGATGAGCTAGTGGCGGAGATGCCCGCAAAAAAGGTGGCGGAAGACCTGGCGGTGATGACCGGAGGTCATGTGCGCGACTGCACAGGCTTTGCAGTCATCGGTTGCGGTACTGATTGCAGTGTCGCTGGCGGCGGGACTGGTGGGGGCGAATACACAGTAGGTGGCGCCGATGGTGCTGGGGGCAGTGCAGGGGGCGACAGCATTGACGCTTGAGGCGGACCTCGTGGCTCGGTGCGTTGGAGGCAGTAACCCCGTCGTGCCGATGCGGACGCGGTTTATGGGTGACGCTGTTTAACGCAGTGGTGGTGCCGCAGCGGGTGCACACGCTGTCATGATCGACAATGAGGACGGCCGCGGCGACGTGGATTGGCGGAGAGACTGGGTGGCGTTGGGTGGCGACAATGACTGGCAGCAGGCAGCTGACGGCGTGCCACGCCCGCCTCTTTCAGCACCGATTTAATGAAGAGGTCTTGACAGAACGAGGGGTGGCAATACAAGAAAAAAAAGCACGGTAGCATTGTGAGCGCACAGGCAATCTAGAGACATGGACGGATGCCCGAACGGTTGCCCTGCCATTGGTTCCCGCTATTCTGTGCAAGCACGTGGCATCCCATTTCTGACCGGGAGGGGCTCCCCATGCCCATCCCTGAGCGCATTGCTCGCCATAAAAGGCCGTGCTCTCGTCCCCTCTCTGGTTTCTGTCCGCAGCTCATTCGTCCGCCCTCCCACGGTCGGCGTTGTCGGCAACTGTGGTGCTCTCACGCCCCGCAGTCCCTTCCTGCCGCCACTCTCCTCCTCAGTTACACCTCTTCTACCCCCTCTCCGCCTGAGGTGCCCCCCTCCTCCCTCTTTCCTCCTCAGTTGCGCCCCCCTTCCCCCGTCCCTGTCGTGTAGCACGCCGTCTTTCCCACCACTGCGTCTCCCATCTTTCCCACCTCCTCGCCAATCCACGGCCCCGTACCGTTTGGGTCGCGCTCCGTAGCCAGCTTGGGCCGCTTCAAGAACGCCACGCCGGTGCGATGCCCCCTACCCATGCCCAAGGCCAAGCGCAAGGTCACCTGCGAGTCGAAGCGTGCGCCAGGACTTGACGAGTACCGCCCTCGCCACGTCGGCGGCGGCAGCAGAGACGGTAGTGAGCGCCAGGATGCTCCTCCGTGGCCACTATCATCGCAAAGTCGACGTCCACCTCTCCTCACCAGCAACTTGGGCAACCCGCCACGGCGGGCAGCACCATCACTGTCGTGCCGGCTCAGCGGCAGGTGCCGGCCGCCGTCCGCCCGAAGCCGCACCTCCACCCCTACCGTGGAGAAGACAGCCGCATTGTACCTGCACCATCCTGGAACAGCCGGGAGCACGAACGCTGGCACAGAGATACAGCAGCTGGTGCCGGCCCCCGCTCATCCAGCGCCGCACCTCGATCGCCTTCGTCGTGAACAGTCCGGCCGGGACGGCAAGGATCGCTCTCGCGAGGTACAGAACGAGCAGCAATTCTGGGAAAAGACCCCCTGCGCTCCCCGAAAGGATTTGCACGGATTGTCCTCGCGCCACTTGACGACTGTCGTGGTCGTGTGACTTAGCTGGCGCCATGTTCCGGTCTGGCACGAATTTATCGGCCTATTTTTTTTGACCGAGTTGTACGTCACCGCCCGCCAAAAGCTTTAAAGAGCATTGCGGGCATCCCAGAAGTACTGTCAGCTCATCTTCGAGTCGGAATCGGCAGTCAGGCACAGTTTGGACACCGACGTAAATTCTTATAGGGGGCCACTATTCGGAACTGCGCCAATCTCCAGAAGCGCCCAGAAGAGCTCTCCCTCGGATCGGCCCGTTCTCACCCTGCTGCCGTCGTGCGGGCGTCCTCATGCTGTCCGCTCCGCCCGTCGTCCTACATCGATCGGTGTCTGCCTTTCTCCCCGTTGGACGTGCGCGCGGTGTCGGGACCTTCATGCTGCTTCTCTTCGTCCCCGTCCGCACGACTGGTAAGTCACGCACGTGGGCCCGGAATTGTGCGGGTGCCGCGGGTATTGTGTCGTGGGTCGTGTGTCCGTGCCGATCCATCAGTGGGACAGGGGTGCATGCGGATGAACATGAGTCTCACCCCCCAATATTCCTCGCGTGATGTCTTGCCCGCCTTGCTGTTGATAATTTTGTATGTTTGGTGTGCAGGTCATGATGGGTGGACGGGGGTCCCCGGATCTCCCTGACGGTGCAGGTGCCGTGGTGTCAACCACGCTGAGGACAGTCGCGCGGGCGCTCCACCACTCAGTGAGGGTGTCGAACCTGACGGCGACAGTGTTTTCGGGCGTGAATATATCGCTGGACGTTTGCCGCGAGGTGTCGATGGACCTGCGTCGGGCGGAGCTGGCGCGGGTGCGGCTCGCGATGGCGGTGGATCCACTCTAACAGGCACCAAGCACGGCGAGGGCGTCGTTGGTGGTGGCGGTGGACTTGCGCCCGTTGGCCGCATGCGCGACGCCGGCGGCTCTGGGGCCGCTGCTGTCCAACAGTCACTTCATCCGGAAAGCGGCGCTGGCGTTGATGGTGCATCGCACTCGGGCGGCGTCGGTGGTGCTCTTGCACTCGGCGTGACCGATCGCGCCTGCCAATTTGACGGTGAAAGTGGACGTGCTCTTGGCGGCGGCGCTCATGACACCACCTGGTGCGGCGGCGGCGGTGCTCCGGCTGGTGGCGGTACAGACCGCGCCGGCCGATGGGACGGTGTCGGTGGACGTGCTCGTGGCGGCGGCGCTCATGACACCACCTGGTGCGGCGGCGGCGGTGCTCCGGCTGGTGGCGGTACAGACCGCGCCGGCCGATGGGACGGCGATCGCGAACGTGCTCGTGCCGGCAGCCTGTATGATGCCGGCGGGTACGGCGGTGGCGGTGGTGCTGGTCGCGGCATCTCCTATCTCGCCGGCAGATGGGATGGCGACGGTCGACGTGCTCGTGGCGGCAGCGCTTGTCAAGCCGGCGGGCATGGCGGCGGCGGTGCTGCTGCTGCTGGCGGCCCTGATCGCGCCGACCCACGGGATGGTGACGGTGCACGTGGTCGTGGCGGCAATGGTCATAACGCCGGCGGTTATGCCGGCGGAGATGCCGCTGCTGGTGGCGGGACTGATCTCGCCGACCCACGAGATGGTGACGGTACACGGGCTCGTGGCGGCGGAGGTCATAACAGCGGCGGTTACCGCGGCGGTGGTGGTGCTGCTGCTGGCGGGACCGTTCGCCCCGACACACGGGATGGTGACGGTGCTCGTGCTCGTGACGGCGGCGCTTATGAAGCCGGCGGTCATGGCGGCGGCGGTGCTGCTACTGGGGGCGGGGCTGACCGCGCTGCCCCACGGGATGGTGACGGTGCACGTGGTTGTGGTGGCGGTGGTCATAACGCCGGCGGATATGTCAGAGGTGGTGGTGCTGCTGCTGGCCGGACCGTTCGCCCCGACCCACGGGATGGTGATGGTGCTCGTGCTCGTGGCGGCGGCGGTCATGACGCCGGCAAATACAGCGGCGGCGGCGATATTGCTCGCAGAAGTCGCGAGGAAGCTGGTGGACTCGTTTCCCGTGGAGATGCTGTGGGCGACCTTCGTTCTGCTGTCCATCGCAGGGAAGCCACTGGTCATCGATTTGGAGGGCGTGGCATTGGCGGTCGGCTTGGCGGTGGCGATGGACCGGGTGGCGCAGCTGGAGCTGCTCGTGTTGGGTGGCGTCATACAGGAGGTCGACTTGATGGCGGCGATGGACGAAGTGGCGCGGCCGGACCTGGAGGGCCGGCCAATGACAATGGCGCTGCTCATGCGGACCCGCGGGACCCGGAGCTGCTCGGCTTCCCGCTGTGTGTCGTGCGGGAGCCTCACTCGACGCGGTTGACATGCACCATTTGAAGGAAGGTGCTGAGTGGGCGGGCGCCGATGGAGCAGCACCTGAGCGGCAAGGAGCACAAGAAGCGGTTTCAAGCCGTGCTACACCAACAAGTGGTGCCGCCGGCGCACCTGCGCGAGCTGGACTACGAGCGGTGGTGGTGTGCTGCGTGCAACAATGCCGTGAACTCCGCCATTGCCATGGTGCGGCATTGCACCGGGCGGGCCCATGAACGCGCCGTCCTGCTGCTGCACAAGATGAATGACACTTACTCTCTCACCGACCTCGAAGACGCAATGACGCGGGCGAAGGATAGCTTCACGCGAAATGGGGGCGATATGATGGAATTTCCTCATCTTCCCGACACACATCTCATGCCCGCCCCTGTGCAGCTTGCACGCCACCAAGAGGCGAGCTCGCGAGCAGCCGTGGCTGCCGCAGTCGGGGTCGCCCGCCCGATGTGGGGCGCGGGGGGGTCTGACGACCCCGACACCCTTCGGACGTCCAACCCCATTGTACCGGGCAGCCGCACTCGCTCGCCCAGTCGCAGCCGCAACCACAGCCGCGACCGTCGCCGCAGCCGCAGCCGCAGTCGCAGCCGCAGCCGTGACAATCGAAAGAGCAGGAACGTCGCAGCAGCGGCGGGTCCAGGCGCAAACGCCACCGCTTTCGCAGCTCGAGCAGCAGCCGCAGCTGCCGTCGCACTCGCAGCCGCAGTTGCACGCGCGGCCGCAGCCGCACTCGCAGCCGCAGCTGCAGCCGCTCTTCGCAGTCGAGTTGCTCACGCAGCCGTAGCCGCATGCGCGCCCGCCACTACCGGCACCGCCGTAAGCAGCGACGACGCAGTCGCAGCAGGAGCCGAGGGTCGGGCGAGCGCGGCGCCCGTGCGTCTGCCCCTGTGAGTGGTGAGCGGCCTCGCGCGGAAGACCAGCTTCCCCTTCTGCCCCGCGTGTTGAAGAAGGGCAAGGGGCCCAAGCGCGTGGATCTGGCGCCAGATGGAGTACCCGACAGCCCTGAAGTGCGCATCACGTGCAGCCTGTTTCGTTCCATCTTGTTCACCCATGTTGACTTGGAGTCGCACTACTGCATGAGGCAGTGGAGGCTCGCATGGGGGTGCTGTGACGGGTGTGTGTTGTGTGGCGAGCTTGCGCCTTTGGAGCCGACCGAGCTCGCTGTCCCGTGTTTTGTGCGTTTGGTGCGTTATATTCTTCGTTTGCTTGAGCGTGTGACCATGATGATGTGTTTGCTTTGCGTGGTTCTGTCCGTGCTCGAGGTCGTGCAGAGGGATCAAAGACTTACGTCTGAACGGAGGTCCATCTGCCACTCGAGCCTCGGCTTTCACAAACAACCACGTTTCACAAACAACGAGGATGCCAAAGTCGCCGACGCCGATCTCGGCCGCGGCAACAACGTGAGGCCCATGTTCTATCGCAAGCATCAAAAATCCGCCCACCGACACTGTGACATCACTGGCCTTGATCCTTGTGAGCTATCATCAGCATCAAAACCTCCTAGATACGCCCACCGACACAGTTGTCATCACTGACCTGCAGCCCTGTGAGCGGCAAGCAGCCGATTTAACAGCACTTTGACCACGAACGACGACGCCAATGAAGTACTGCGCGTTCGGCTGCAGCCAGCGGCCGGCAATGGAGCCTCACAGCGTCCGCCGCGTCCACCGCCCTGTGCGCTTTGTGGCGGCAGCCAGCAGACAGCAGCCGCCGGCACAGCGGCACCGATGACTCGGCCGCCACCTATCGGTGCGCAGTGACGGCAGCCAGCAGCCGCCACGCCGTGTGCTGATAACCAACCGCACCAACCCGCTCCCAGGAGGTTGGCAGCCAGCTGCCATCAGAGCAGCCTCATCTCCAGCGCCTCCTCCATATGTCAGCCCACAATCCGCAGCCGCAACACATGCAGGTACGCCAACGCCGCCGCTGCTGATCCGTGAGCGTTATGGCAGCAGTGAGCAGCCACGACACCAGCAGCACGGCTCACGCCGCCACCTGCGTGTCTGTAGGGCAGCGGCAAGTGTGACAGCGTCAGCGCGGCGGCAGACGGCAGCTGCAGCTCCTGCCCCGCCGTGAACGTCGTCCCCACCGCGCTGCAGCAACACCGTCCACGCCGTCGCCACGGATCCCACGCATGATCCGGGCATCCAACAGAAGCTGCAGCAGCACCATCCCAGGTGCGGCCGCCTCATTTTATTGTGGCCGCAAGCGTCAGCCGTCACAGCAGCCTCATCTCCTACGCTCAGCTAATGATCCGGGCACAAACTGTCGGCAGTTAGCAGCCGCTTCATCAGCGACGCCAACAAAGCTATCCTCGCCGATCCGAAGGCTTAGTCACGGCCTGTATCAGCTGACACAAGACGCTGCGGCAGCTGCACGGCCAACCCCACGTGATCGACTCGAGTGCATTGTAGCAGACGCCAGCCGTTGCCACACCGGACGCACTGACAGCTTCTCCGCCGCAGATCCCTGCGCATGATGGCGGGGGCGTGCACCCGCCATACCGGCTACCGACGCCACCACCGTTCTGCTTCCATCGAGCCACCGAGCGGCAGTTGCCACAGACGCCTCACCGCCCACAACGCCGCCACAGATCCGTGAGCGTTCGCATCCTTGTAGAAAGCGGCAGGTGCCGCGTTAGCCTCAACGCCACCGCCCACAACGAGTGCGCATGGTGGTGGGAAGGAGCAGCCGGCACAGCAGCCGCACGAGCAACGCTGCCGACACCGATTTCCAGCCCGTGCATCTGAGAGCGGACACTATAATCGTCACCAAATGGCCGCCACCACTACAGCCCGAGGGGCGGCAGCAAGCAGAAAGCAGCCGCCCCAGCAGCAACACCCGAACGCCTGCACCACCGGTCTGTGCCCAAGTAGGAGCTGTCAAATAAGACGCCCGGCCAACGCTTCCACCGCCGATCCGCGCAATTTGTGGCGGCAGTCAGAAGCCGCCTGCCCAGCTGCCAACGCGGATCCGCGCGAATGGTTTCTGCAGTCAGCAGCGCCCACACCAGCTTCTCCGCCTACGCCACCGCCACCGATTCATGCCCATGGTAGCGGCGGCCAGCGGGAGGCCGCTGCCATCAGCCGCCACATCAGCGACCAACGCTGCCGCCACCGATGTGTGCAGAGCTGGTGGCAGGCAGCAGCTCCCCGAACAGCCGCGCCGCCAACGCTTCAGACACTGATGCGTGCGCATGGTCGTGGCGGTAAGCAGCCCCCACAGCAGCCGCGCCCACAACGCTGACGTCACCCATCCAAGGGCATAGGGACAGCAGCCATCCGCCGCCTCACCACGTCCGCCCATTGAGTTGTGCAACAGGATGTACGACACGACGTCGGATCTCCCCGCCAAGAGCTGCAGAACAGGAACACCACGGTGAGTAACGTGGAGGAAGGCCGGACACCGGCGGTCACCGACGTCGGCATGGGGGGTGCCTGACGACGGTGACAGCCAATCTCGTGTGATTCAACCATATTCGAGAGGGGGCCTCTTCGGTGAGGCTGCCGAATTCAAAGAGATTTGAGAGAACGGCCACCCAGAATATACTGCACCGGTCGATTCAGTGGTTTCACGTCAATCCACGTGAATCCCCTGCGGGGCGGTCCCTGTCGAAAACATTGGCGGTGCCACCACTCTGCCGCCCCAGCTCTCTCAAAAAATCGGCGCTCCTTTCACTGCGGTACAATGGCAGGGCAATGGATGCAACGCCAAAAAGGGAGTTGGGACATCAGTCACACGGATGGATTGTAAAAAAATAATTTTCTTCCCGATCGGGTGACGAGGACAATCTGAATGGAGGCGTCTGAGGTTAGTGGGCATGTTGTTTGTTTGTGCCGTTTTTCCGCGCGTGCCGCACGCACCGCGAAGATCACACCGCTGATCAACGTGAGGACTCTGACAAGCGACCGGTCGGCTGTGGACTGTGCGACGCCGCTGCCGGCGGCAGGCAGCCATGTTTTCGGAGCAGTGTAGCATCCCTGGCCCCGGCTTGGCGCCGACCCGGGACTGCAACCAGAGGGCACCAGGTGCCAGTACACGCCCGCCGTGTGGTGATGGTTGGCGGCCGTGGCCCGTGCCCGGCACTGGGATGCGGTGGACTACGCTATCCACACGTGAGAGAGGGATTTCTGATGGGTTTTTGCATATTTGTGAGGGACTTGATTTGAGAGAATTTGAGTGTGAGATTGGTGAGTGGGAATAGAATTAGTAGTGATAGTGGCCCCCGACCTGACGAGGTTAGACTCGGGTCGGGGCCACTCGGGGGTATGGGGGGGGGTTACCTGGCCAACGTGCCGAGGCTCCCCCAGATGCACGTTAAGAGGGACAGCGAGGCGCCCTTGGCCCGCGCCCTCAGGAAAAAGACAACTGCGCGTTTGCTTTCCTCTTCCCCGTGTGCACTACCGTGCGTATCTGTTCGCCCTGCGAGCAGGCACGTGAGGCAACAGGCATACCACTCTCGTAGTTCCCCTTTCTGTGTTACCTGTCCTTTTCCCCCGAGGGATATTGACACGTGTCTGAGAGGATCGAGTTTATACCACATATTTGGTGGAGCAGCAGGGGATAGGAGTGTTTGAGAAGAGACATTTGGGAGCAGCGGTTGGGTTGTTCCTGTTCTGTCTTTTTCTGTGGTTCGGGAATTATTTGCACCCGTTCACGGGAATCCCATTCCTGGCTCTCCAACCCCTCTCTTGTGGTCCTGCGATCTTTGGACACGCAGGCAACTGGACTGTGGCTGTCAAGAGACCAACATGGCTACCCTCCCTGGCACGGCGGTGCCCGAAGGGGTAGACCCCGCGTCCCTTGACGCATCCCTGGTCACCGCGGGGGACGGTGCCCAACCCGGCATTCTCCCTACGGGTGAAGCAGACCTGGGCGTGACATCCGGTAGCGGACTGGAGTCTACAGGCGGCCAAGTACCTCCTGCTCCCGTTCCTTCGGCTGTTCCTCCTGCGGGAGTCACCCCGGGGTCAACGGCGTTTGAGTCCGCTCGCAGCAGACGTCTCCCTCCTGTCGGTTCTACTCTTCAGCCTCCAGGGATAGCCCCTGGTGTGTTTACTCCGGGACCTACACATGGCAGCTGGGTGTATACACATCTTCCTGTGGGCACTAGCAGTGCCAGAGGCACCGCTGCAACTGGTTCTACGGGTCACCCCGAGACCTCGACTCCAGGGACCGGCCAAGCTTTTCCTCCCCTTGCGTCCTATGGGGCAGGGAGCTCCAAGACCGGTAACCGGAGCAGCCGGAGGCGTCAGCGTCGTCGCCGTCGCTCTAGCACCAGCGAGACCAGTTCCTCCAGCTCTGAGGAGGGATATGACTGGGACGCATCTCCTGGTCCCACCCGGCGCAGGCTAGTCGAGTTTGACTTCCCTGCCCACCAAGTGGGAGATGCCACCCTGAACAAGGTCACGTATTGGGGTAACTACCGGCTGGAGAAACAAGACCAAGGTTACACCCGGAAGATGGCCAAGAAGATGGCATCCCTGAACCGGCGAATGCAGCCGAGCTTCGGGGGACATCCTAAGTTTTCCGGGAAGAGACCGGCGCTTATCTTTGCCTTCCTTCGCCGGTTTGTCAAGGCATGCAACGACAACGATGTGTCCGAGGGCAAGGCTCTCTACCTCCTGGTTAACTTCATGACCGGAGAAGCGGAACAGCGGTTTGCACAGGATCTAACAGACTCTGCCGGACACATTGCCGGGCGTACCGTTGGGAGTTATCCGGAGGCGGTCAACTGGCTCCTGTCCACCTACGCTGACGCGGACTCCCTGCGTAAGGCAGTCGGTAGGCTGAACCGGGCAACCATGGAGAGACAAGAGACTCCAGAGGCCTTCGCCCGTCGTGTCCGGGAGATGAGCGAGGCTTGTGGCAACGTTTACCCTGAGGACAGGCTCAAGGTGATCTTCTCGGAAGGGCTTCCTGAATATCTTCAAGTGGATGCGGAGAACTACAACCAGGAACATCAAGAGAATACCTTCCAGCAGTTGATGGCCTACACCCAGGGCAAGTACCGGCAAGCCAAGGCCCTCCAAGCTCCCATGGTATCAACTCCCAAGCCGTTGTCGCGAGTTCGTCCCAGACCCGACAAGTATAAGGGAGGTGATAGCCCTGTACCGGTACTCGCAGTTGGCGAGGCCTCACCCGCGGGGTCAGGGGACAAGTGGGGTGGCTTCGTTTCTAAGGAGCAACCTTCCCTGGTCGCCCCCAAGCAGGTCAAGAACCAGCGGTTCCGGTCTTGTTGGCTGTGCCAGAAGGAGGACCACATGTCCTACCAGTGCCCGACCATTCCCAAGGATCTCCAGGAGAAACTCAGGCGTCAAGGACTGGTGTTCGCAAAGGCGGTCAACTGGGCTGACCGGCGAGCACCCTCCAAGATGGACAAGGCTTAGGTACACGCAATCCGGGTGGCCACCTTGCAGAGCATCACGGAGGCTCTGACAAGGGAAGCCCCTACGGACTTTGACCTGGAGACCGAGACCTTTAAGGACTACTCGGACCCGGGAAACGAGTAGGGCAGGCGCTCTCCCCAAGTGTCTTCCCGAATCTCCGACGGCAGGGTACTTCTACCTGTTCTCCCCTTGCGTGCCGGGAGAAAGGACGGCAGTTACCTGCTCAACTGGTAGCCGCCTGGACACCCTGTTTGTTCAAGGGGACTTTGCTTGTCCTGCGTAAGGAAAACCTCAAGATTATTGCTCGTATGCGTGTGGGGGATAGCCTCCCCCAAGCTGTTACGCCGGTGGCTGACACGGGAGCCGGACCAAGCGTCATCACTGAGAACCTGTTACCTCCGGGTTGGCGTCGACAAGCCTGGAGAGCGCCTACCCGGACCCATATTGTCGACGCTTCGGGTCAAACCCTACGACCGCTGGGCCGTCTCCCTGTCGCCATCTATGTCAACAATGAACCAATGCTTTTTCCCTTTCTAGTAGTCAAGACCCTATCAGTCCCCCATATCCTAGGCTGGGACTTCCAGAAGCAGCATGTCAAGAGTATCCTGCCCCGAGAAGGAAAGGTGCAGTTCAACCATGGGTTTGTGTCACCAGTGCTGGAGCACCTGGACGCCAAGGTTCGTGTAGTCAAGAACAAGAAGGAACGCATCCCACCCTCTACCTTGACTCTCTTCAAAACGGTGCTCCTGCCTCCTCGTTCGGAGACCAAGGTTTAAGTCACGACCCGGACTGCAGGTCAATGCCTGATCTACGGACGCAAGGATTTTCTGGTGAAACACCGATTATACTTGGCCCACGGACATCACAAGAAGGTAGAAAGGCACACCTCGTTCTCGGTGCTGATCGTCAACGTGAGCCGGAAGCCAATAACCCTCGCTAAGGGCACCCGAGTTGGTACAGCAGAGCCTTACCGGGAGTCCGCCCGTGCTATGAGCAAGGAAGACCTCTTGAACCTGCAGCAAGAACTGGCATCCAACTTAACGGCCTTGGACGTACCTCCGAGACAAGAGCAGGATAGCAGCGTCACCCCGAAGCCCGATCAAGCACCATCCGGGATGCCGAAGGTCAACCAAGAAAATAATCCTCCCGACTTGAAGGAGGCACTGGAGAAGCTTCTCCAGGAATATCGACATCTATGGTCTGGAGAGCAGGGCAAGATGGACGCCACTCTACACCGGATTCAACTCAAGCCAGATGCCAAGCCAGTGCACATGCAACCATACCGGGCTGGACCTCATCGCCGGGATGAGATTGAGAATCAGGTTAACAAGATGCTCAAGATGGATGTTATCGAGCTGTCTGATGGCGAGTGGGCTTTCCCGGTGGTAGTCGTCCCGAAACCTGGCGGTCACTTCCGTTTCTGCGTTGACTACAGGCGCCTGAACGAGATGACAGTCAAGGATGTATACCCGATACCCCGGATGGACGATTGCATCGACTTTCTTGGTGATGCCACCCTCTTCTCAACGCTGGATTGTAATGCCGGTTACTGGGAGATCCCTCTGGCTGACCAGGACAAGGACAAGACTACCTTCACGTGCCACTTGGGACTATTCCGGTGCAAGCGTCTCCCTTTTGGTCTCACCAATGCGCCGGCAACCTTCCAGAGAGCCATCGACATCATCCTGTCCGGGCTAAGGTGGAGAACATGTTTGGTCTACCTGGACGACATTATCGTTTTCTCCAAGACCCCGGCGGAACACCTAGAGCACCTTCGAGAGGTCCTGGCTCTCCTGTTTAAGCCTGGAGTTACCCTGAAGGCCGAGAAGTGCCACCTGTTTGAGACTGAGGTAGAGTACCTGGGGCACGTGCTGAGTCCGGGGGAGCTCCGAGTCAATGAGAAGAACATCAAGGCCCTCCGGCATGCACGGCAACCTAAAACCCAGACGGAACTCAAGAGCTTCCTGGGTATGTGCAACGTCTACCGCCGGTTCGTACGGGACTACGCCCTGATTGCCCGGCCATTGACCAAGCTCACCAGCAAAAAGCTCCCCGCACAACTCCCGGTGTTCGACGAGAAGCAGACCACGGCCTTCGAAGAGCTCAAGAAGCGCCTGACCACCACTCCAGTACTGGCGTTACCCAAGCGGGAAGGCCAGTTTGTCCTGGAGACTGATGCCTGTGGCGTCCAGGTGGGGTGCTCTCTACTCCGGCAGCAACCTGATGGGCACTTCCTCCCGATAGGCTACTATAGTCGCGTCCTGACTCCAGCCGAGAAGAAGTATTCCACGACGGAGCGCGAGTGCTTGGCAGTCTTCTGGGCTTGCTTCCTGTTACGGCCATATCTTGAAGGACAAGAGTTCCTCATCCGGACGGATCACGCCAGTCTAAGGTGGCTGCTATGCATGGACAGCAGCCAAGGAAGGGTCGCCCGGTGGCGCCTACGCCTTTCGGAATTCAAGTACAAGGTGTGCACCAGAGCAGGGAGGGAGCACCACTGCGCCGACACCATGTCCCGGCTGGAGACTCCTGCAGCCGATACCGGTCCTATCCCGGAGGAAATACCATGTTTCATCCTCCCGAATGTCGGACGTGGCTGGCATGCTCCCCTGTATGAGACACCTGAAGCTCATCAACCGGTAACCATTCACCGGATGCTGGAGGCACAACTGACGGATCCTCAATGCTTAGAGCTTCGCCACCAAATGGACCTGAACCGGAACAGTCGCTTCTCCGAGTCTACAGACGGACTCCTGGTACGGGTGGCACCCTTCGGTGGGGCAACTCAAGTCTACGTACCCCGGAGTCTACGAGCTGACATCCTACGCCTGGAGCACTCGTCTCCCCAGGCCGGACATCCTGGTATCAATCGGATGTATGCTTCCATGCGACGACACTATTACTGGGAAACCATGGCCAGCGACGTCCATAAGTACCTGGAGGCTTGTGTTTCTTGTGCAAGGAACCGGTTGTCCCAGAGGAAGAAGACTTCTAAGCTACGCCTATTCCCTGCGGCGGAGCCCTTTGCAAGCTTAAGCATGGACATCCTGGGGCCCCTACCTGAAACATCCAGTGGCAACATATACCTGCTCATCACTTGTGACCGGTTCTCCAAGTTCACTCGAGCGATCCCGCTGAGGACCATTACGGCCCTGGATGTCACGTCAGCCTTCTGCGAGTACTGGATAGCTGCCTATGGCCCTCCAGACTCCGTCTTAACCGACAATGGTCCCCAGTTTGCATCCCTGTTCTTCCAAGGAGTCTGTGACCTGATGGGCATTAAGAACTTGTACACCACGACGTACCACCCTCAAACGAACGGCCAGGTGGAACGATTCAACCGGACCCTAGTGGACATGCTACGGCACTACG
Organism: Pyropia yezoensis; assembly: GCA_009829735.1. Classification (NCBI taxonomy): domain Eukaryota; phylum Rhodophyta; class Bangiophyceae; order Bangiales; family Bangiaceae; genus Pyropia; species Pyropia yezoensis. The sequence goes on along the minus strand of CM020619.1, from coordinate 25,124,579 downwards.
TGGAGGAGCATCAAGAAGACTGGGACGAGCTCCTGGCTGTCCTCACTCTAGCCTACAACTCCCGAGTTCACCGGACAACGGGAGTCGCTCCACTCGACTTTGTCACCCCAAGGCGGCTGACCAACTTCTCCCTGGAAAGAATACCAGATGGTCTCCAGCCTGCACTAAAGTCAGGTCCCAAGGCAAAGGATGAGTTCCTGGAACAACTGAAGCTCCTGCTCCCAAGAGTCAAGGAGTCAATCTCGAAGACCCAGGAGCGATACAAGCGGGACTATGACAAGGGCGTTCGGGAAAAGAACAAGGAACTAGGTGGTGGCGACTGGGTTTTTGTGGACAACCATAGCAAGACCCGGGGGAAGCTGGACTCGAAGACGGATGGACCTTATGAGATCCTGAATACGGACGGTTGGACCTTTCTTCTAGACGTGGATGGCTCCCCGTACCGGGTGAGCAGCGATCACGTTACCCGAGCTCCACCGCCAAGCAAACGGGACTTGAACCGGCGCAAGCGGACCGCAGTACCCTGGCTATCCCAAGAAGAAGGCCGAGAATATGTCTACGTCAAGTTTGTCGACCACGCCTGGAGGGACGGGCGCTTGTACCAGCGAGTACGCTGGTTCGGTTTTAACCCGGCAGATGATACCTGGGAACCCTCAAACCGGTTACCCATCGCGGACGTCTGCGCCTACACGCGACGGACCGGGATTGAGGGCACTCCGGTGGCCAGAGCCGGGAAGATCCTGGAATCGGACTCAGAGGAGGACCAGGAGGACGGGGCTGATCAAGACTCTCGGGACGAGACGAGCTCACCCGCAACGGACGCGGAACAAGAGGATTGAGAAGAAGAGAACGGGTGTATCAAGGAAAACACGCAATGCAAGCATGGAACAATCAAGGAAAACAAGCACCCGCTCGAGCAACCCTTCCCTCCGCCTCTTCCCTCCTCGCTTCTCCCAAGACTCTCACCCTCCTTGCCTCCAAGTACTACTCCCGGCGCGGACGCTGCGCCGCGGGAGCGTCCTCCAGCGCTGCCTCCGCGGCACGACGGGAACCGGAGGAAGGCGGGATGACGTAGTGCGGTGGGCGCGGCGCTTCCAGGTATGACGCCATTGGAGTAGTACCGGTAGTGGCCGGGCGCTCCCGCTTATCCAGATATGCCTGTCGGCGCCCCTGGAAGCCAGTGAAGGTCTCTGACCACTGCTAGTCCAAGCCATGCCGCGTCAAAGTTGCCAGGAGTTCGCCAACCACCGGGCTGTCCGACATCTGGCCGCTGTCCGCGCAAGCAAACACCAGGTCAACCACGTGGTTCAAGACGCTGGCGTAAGTACCCAGCACCAGGGAAGACCCGGCGCCTTCAACCTGCACCGGAAGACGACCCAGCTGGTCTTCAATCATACCGACGTCATACTGGTCGCATGTCGGGCCACCTTGGTTCAGGTACCAGTCAGGCACCCGGAAGCGGGTAAGGCGTAGAGTCGGCGCCGGGATCTCGAATCGCCCCGAGGATGCCACTACCGGACGGTCCACAACAGCCCCGGAAACCGGAGTCCCCAACTCAAGAGGAGGCACAGGGCAACCGGCGTTTGAAGAAGGCGCCCGGGGTAGAACGGCCGGAGTAGTCGGCGACCGGACGGCCACGCCAAGACTCGCTGCAGACAAGCGCGGTGCCGAAGGAGCTTGAAGCACCGGCACAGACGGAGCAGAACGTAAACGCGCCGGCGACGGTCCAGGTGAAGCCACCGGGGCGACAGGTACAACCGGAGCAAGCGGAGCCGCCGCAGACGCCCGACCGACCGCCGCGGCCCATCCCGACTCTTGCACCGGCGGCCCAGTCGGCAGGAGATCAAGAGCAACAGGAGCAGGAAAGCCACCTAGCTGCGGCCACGCCGGAAGCGGCGTCGCCAGCTGCACCTTGGCCGGAGAAGACTGGTAGACCACCTGCACCCAACCGGAGCCATCCCGACGCGGGCTGTTCTGGTCGGCAATCGCGTTCAAGAAGCTCCGATCTTGCACCGGCAGACGACGCCGGAAGTCGATCATCGCCTGGAAGAGCTCCTTGTACTCCTCGTCCTGGCTGCACAGGAAGTCGACGGTCAACTTGTCAACGATCCAGACCATCAGGAGGTCGGGGAGGAACCAAAGCCGGTTGGACACTAAGACCTCGTGGAGCCAGTGGTTGGCCGCCAAGACCGTCAACTCAGAGGTGTACATCATGTACGGGATCGAGTGGAAGAAGCCCTTGATCGACGCCTGGGTCAAGGCGTCCAAAAAGTACCAGGTGAAACGGATGCTGGATGGAGCAAACCCGACTGGGATCTCGATTTCCTGCTGCTGCCGGATGACCTTGGGGTAGTACGCCGCCCGGTTGGCCTTGTCCAGCTTCCAGAACTCCTGATGATTGCAGCTCACGATGTAGTCACGCTGGCGGCCGCGTCGCTCGCCTTGCTCCCGCACCGGCGACAACTTGGAGTACTTCCGGGTCAGGAAAGGCGGCTCCAGAGCGACCATGCTCGGATGGGGATCGCAGTTCAGGCTCCCCGACCCCTTGAGCGCCCCGTCCCAAACCTTGAGTGCCCGGTGGACGTACCCTTCCTCCTCTGGCCACCGGAGGACGGACGCAGACACACGACGCTCGGTCAAGGGTAGATCCAGTACCAGCGCGAAGAGGAGATCCTCCAGGCGAGCAACCCAAGAGGAACCCGAGAAGCTCTGGGAGCGGTCTTGTGCCAGGCGCATCTGGTCCGCCGCATGAAGACGAGTCTTGTCCATCTTGGTCAAGACCCCGCGCTGGAGTTCCTTGCGCCAGATGTCTAAGCAATCCTGTTGGCACTGGGCCGCACTGGCGTTGCCAACCACCATGGAGTAGCGCCGGCCCGCCAGAGGACCCTGCCCAAGGAGCAGCTCCGGGAGACCCCCCGGGGGGGTCTCGACCGGGCGCAACACAGAAGCCGGGGGAACCCGATCCGCCCCCGCCGTGGCGACCGGCGCCGGCACCCGAGGAACCGGAGGCAGGTGAGGGGCGCGACTACCCGAGTTCTCCTCCGCAACACTCGCTGCCGGAATCACGGGCCCAGCTTGGATCTCGGAACTGGACATCACGTCCTGAATCCGGGGGAACGAGAGGGCCAAGGTGAAGGAGAAGAGGGGGGGGAACAGAATCGGAGCAGGTGATCGTTACCGGGGTGAAGACGCTCAACCTCGGCACCGGTGTGGACGTGCTCGAGGCTGTGCACGGTGGCACCTGGTTCGGCCCGAGGACGTGCCGGACTAGGGAGGGAGCTATGTAGCATCCCTGGCCCCGACTTGGCGCCGACCCGAGACTGCAACCAGAGGGCACCAGGTGCCAGTACACGCCCGCCGTGTGGTGATGGTTGGCGGCCGTGGCCCGTGCCCGGCACTGGGATGCGGTGGACTACGCTATCCACACGTGAGAGAGGGATTTCTGATGGGTTTTTGCATATTTGTGAGGGACTTGATTTGAGAGAATTTGAGTGTGAGATTGGTGAGTGGGAATAGAATTAGTAGTGATAGTGGCCCCCGACCTGACGAGGTTAGACTCGGGTCGGGGCCACTCGGGGGTATGGGGGGGGGTTACCTGGCCAACGTGCCGAGGCTCCCCCAGATCGTCGGCGACCGGAACAACTGTATTTCACTGCATGTTTTCCTGTATTTCAACGCCTGTTTGAAATGCAATAGATACAGGCAGATGCTTGCAACTCAGGCAGGGAAACAGGGCAGCAAAAATGGTGTGATGCACCATACACCACGTGTATTGCATCCCGTAACACACCTCAATGCAAGCCAGATTGCAGTGTGAAACACACAGAGTTGAATAGGCCACTACAGTGCGTATCCGGCACAGTCCGGATGACGCCGGATGACGGCCCCTTTTATTCCGGTCCTTGTGGAATCGCTCATCCATTTTTGTTCACTTTCGTAGTTACTCAGCACCTTCTCAAAGCATTTTGACACGTATTACAGAGGCGGGCCACCTGGAGCTGCCTGATCAGGTGAATAGACACAGGCACAGACACACACCAGAGACAGACACAGTCACAGCCGCTTGCCGCATCGACGTAAATGCCTCGCCGCAGTGTCTGCGCCGCCCCAGACACCCGCCGTCCCTGACACAATGGGCAGACACACCGTTCAACCGATCCCGCCAGACACTCCGCACGCCTGCTGGTGCTTCCACGCGCGGCCGCCTGTACTCGCCGTCACACGACGGACACAACTACGCCCGCGGCCTCCCGCCCACATGTCCTCCCGTACCACAGCAGACGCATCCACCCGCCGACGCACCCACCTAAATCACCATAGCAGCTGCGTCCGGCTCATCCATCCACATGCACCACTCACGGCATACTCTGCGCATACCTGATGGGTACACAGAAAGACCACGTGAAGGAGGGAGAGGGCGCCGGGGGGTGTGAAAGCGCGTGGAGGGGAGCCGAGAAGCCGGGGGTGGAAGAGAAGGGAAGAGAGGACACCAGCGCGGTAAGGATCACATTGAGAAGGAACTGCGAAAGGTACGTAGCGGGCAAAAAACTCGTGAATATCAAAAACATGCCGGTAATTGCAAGCCAACGCAACGCACATGCAGGGAAATGCAAGCCAAGGTAGCGCATGACATGGAACTGTGCATGTATGGCACCCCCATGTGTATCGTCTTCCTACCGCCACCACCACGGCAACTGCCACCCTCCCACGCGCCCTCTCGTACCACCGCGCGAGCAGCCCCCCGCGCACACACCCACGTGCATCACCAGAGCAGCTCCGTCCAGCCGATCCACCCACATGCACCACCCATGGCATCTTCCGCACATACCTGAGTGATGGACAAGAAGAGTAAGCGGAAAAGGAAGAGCGTGGGTGCGGGGAAGCGGGAGAGGAGATGGAGGGAAGCGGGGGGGGCGCGAAGGGTGGAGAAAGGGGGGGGTGGGGGGGGGGCATGGGTGCGGGGAAGTGGGAGAGGATATGGAGAGAAGGGGGGCGCGGGGGGTGGAGACGAGGGGGGGTGGGAGGGGAGCAGGAAAGGAATGGGACACGACACGGTGGGAGAAGGGGCAGTCCGGGAGAGCGCTTGCAGGGGATGGAGGAGAGTGCGAGCGGGGCGTGGAGGGGGGGGTGAGGTGGAGGCAAGGCGGTGGGTGGAGAAGGGCAATGTGTGGCAAGCCCGGTTCGTGCTCCACACGCATCCAATGGCGTGCGGCCTCCAGCGCAGCGACGGTGGCCACCAGTTCATTCAATGGGCGCCAAGTGGTGGTGGCGGATTGCGCTGATTGGTCAAGCAAATAATCTTCATATGAAGCAAGCCCGTGCAAGGATCTGCCCACTCTGTTCAGAATTTGTGAGAGTTCAACAAAAGATCCTGTACTTGCGCACACGGAAAGTTCAAATATTGACGAAAACGTTCTTGAAGCATCCCCAATTTCGGAGTGCTCGAGCATTCTAACGTAAGTCATCAAGAGAACATGCGGAAATGCAACGTTTTCAAAACTTATCATCACATCGACCAACCAGAACGCGATGGTGCCCCCATGCAAATTCACGATAGTGGTGTCGAATGAGACTTATCATGAACAATTAAGGTCTACTAACTTTCTCGAGAAGAAATCTGAAGTGAGACCGATTTGGTAGCTTGCCAGTCCTCCATGCCCCTGCGGGATATTTTTTTACGTCGCAGTAGCTTGTCCGGGAGCGGGGGATCACGCTGTCGAATAAGCCCAGCGTCTTGCTCCCGTCGTCATTCGTCCTCCCGAACAAGTTCCAAGAGCTGAATTGATGTATTGAGAGCCCTTCTTGGAGGGGGGGTCAACATGAGCAACTGGGAGGGCTGGAGGGGGCGCGGGGGGGCGGGGAGGCAGAGAGCTTCCGGAGCTGCGATTGACTAGGATTTGAGGAGTCAGATGAGAATTCTGGGAAAGAGGGGTGGGGATTGCTCAGGACGTGGCAAGGAGAGGCGAATCGGTGAAATCTTCAATCATGGACACGCAGACGTACAGGCTCTTGCTCTTCGCTGACTGCACCAAGTCGACAGTCCTCTGATTTGGGCCCAGAAGGCACCGTGCCCCTCCCCAAGGACGATTCTCGGGAGGTGCTTCGCGTGGTGATGTGGGAGGGGTGTGAGCCGGGAATTGGATCATCACTTGTGGAGGATCTTGGTGGGATTTAAGACAAGCTGAGTCCAGAATCAGCTCACTGGCGTCGGTAGATGCGCAAATGAGCATGTTGAGGAGGGGATGCCAAAAAGTAGCCTGCGTGAATGGAGGCTCGGGCGAGGCTGTGTGGTCAATCAGATGTCCTGCAACGTCCGGACCGCGCGATCTGGTCGGGTCGAAAGAATTGGTGGACTCTTCAGCGATGTATTATGAACGAAGACGACACTGGCGGCCGGGCGTGTAGGCGTGGAGAACGGAAGGTCGATGTTTCGTCGTCCGTGACTCGACCAGCTTGTCCGATGCGACTGTCGGAGTCACGATGGCCAGTGTGTGAGGAGCGGTGATGTGCATGAGGGATCTGTGTTGCAGGGAAATACGAGAAGATGCGGCGATATACAAGTCATGACATGTATTGCAGTGGTGCTCTTTTTTCATCAGTGGAAGGTCTTTGCGTGATGTTGCAGTACGTTGCAGTGGAAAATTGTGAAATACAACGCCATGCAGTGTGTGTGATTGAGTTGCATGTGGTTCCGGTCGCCGACGATGCAGGTTAAGAGGGACAGCGAGGCGCCCTTGGCCCGCGCCCTCAGGAAAAAGACAACTGCGCGTTTGCTTTCCTCTTCCCCGTGTGCACTACCGTGCGTATCTGATCGCCCTGCGAGCAGGCACGTGAGGCAACAGGCATACCACTCTCGTAGTTCCCCTTTCTGTGTTACCTGTCCCTTTCCCCCGAGGGATATTGACACGTGTCTGAGAGGATCGAGTTTATACCACAAGCAGCAGCGCATGCATGCGTTGGGGTTGTACGAGGAGGGATTCGGCCAGGAAGAGGTGGCGCGCATCATGCAGCGCTCCACCAGGTCTCTGCATCGATGGGGGCTGCGGTGGGCAGACGCGGGCACGGTGTGGGAGAGCGAGGTGCGTAAGAACGCTCATTTTGACGCTGCCATATTCTCGTCCTCCCTGTCGGCAGCGGTATTGCACTTGGTGCAGACAGAGCAGGCGGCGTTCCTCAAGGAGCATGTGCACGTGCTGGAGACTCTCAGGAACATGTCTGAGGAATATGCGGACGTGCATGCGAGCGCGCCCACAATCTACCGTGTCTTGCGCCATCACGGGTACACCAGGAAGAAGATCGTGAGGTTGTTTCAAGAGCGGAGTGAGCAGATGCAACAGGTGTTCGCTCAGACGATGACACAGATACCCATGCGGAGCGTCGTGAGCATTGACGAGACGCACAAGTCAGGAAACGACGCCTACCGCGTGTACAGCAGGTCTGTGCGCAACGAGCCCTGCTTGCTGTTGGACCGGAATCCTCGCAGCATCCCGCGCACAAGTTCGATGATGGCGGTGAGCGCAGTGGACGGTGTGTTGTGGCTGCAGACAGTTGTGCTAGGCCCCGCTCAGAGCAGCGACGACTGGCGCTTGTTCCTACAAGATCTGTTGGATAGCGAACACATGGGAACGTACTCGCCCAACCTCCCGTGGGCCTTGCAGCCCTCGAACTGCGTGCTGCCGTTCGACAACGCTGGCGTTCATGACCAGCTCGGCGACGACTTCCTGCAGATGAACGGAGCGTACCTTATCCGCCTGCCCCCGTATGCGCCCAACCTGCAGCCCATTGAGGGTGTGTTCAACGAATTGAAGAGGCACATCAGAGACATCATTGACCACGACAGCCGCTACTTTGACAAGCCACGACGGTTGGTCGCGAAGGCGGCCGGCCGCCTGACGCACGCCCAAATTTACGGCCAGTTTAGAAGAGTGTAGAAGGAGCTCGACCGCCTGGTGCAGAACCCCGTCGCGTGGCTATAAATATATCGTTGATGCAGTTGTACAACGAAGTGACCCGCAACACTACACGGTCACACCACGTCCGCATTCGTGCCTATGCACAGCATAACTCGCGCCCCTAGCAGCAGGGACACGAAAGAGAGAACGCCCAGCAGACCCAGATCGTGCTCAAGTGTCGTCCTTTACTCAACCGCCGGAGGTGCGCTTGACGTAGACACGTCCACGGGCCTGAAGACCGTAACGCCAGCCGGGAAGCCACTCGCAGCTTTTTGGCAGGATGCGTCTGATTTACCGCTCCCGCTGCCAACACCGTCACGACGGCGCGCACTAACACCGCCGCCTACAGGGGTATTCACGACCGGCACAGTACCTACGGCAACGCGTCCCGCTTGGAAGGCACCGCCAGCACGGGGAGGAATTCCCAAGGGTGCGCCTCCAACGTCGTGGCGGTCAGCCTCAGCGGAACCCAAGCCCAAAAGATGCGCGGACCCAGCTCGTGTGGATGCTGCACCACGGCCAACTGAGAGACCACGAGCACGAGTGCCAGCAGAGACGGCGCCGAGGCCTGCCTTGTGCGCGGCCGCTGCGGTCGCGGCATCCGAAAGAACTTCAACAACTCCACCTGCGACACATGGTAGGTAGGTCGCCTGCATGCGGGGCGGCAGCGACAGGCACAGGAACTCCGCGATGTAAGCCGCGCAGTACTGGCCACACGAGACCATGAAGCCGCGCAGGCCGTTCTGCAATGCCCTTTTCTGCATCATTCGTTGCACGTCCTCATCCGTCTGCTCAATAGGCAGCTGGCTGGCTGCCACCAAGACCACATCGACCAGGCCTGTCGACGTCAACGACGCAAAAGGCGCCCACGACACTGGCTGCAGCAGCTGGAAGAAGCGCGCCCACGTGCCCAGCGGCCACCCATACCCTCCGTCCGCAGACCCGCTGGAGTCGGACACGACGTGCACGTCGTCAAACTTGGATGTCTTGATCCCCTTGCCTTTGCGGCTCCCAGACGGCGTAACAGGTGTGCGGCCGCGAGGTGAACGCTGTGAGGGAGAGCGATGGGATGAACTTCCACCACCACCACGGCCAGAGAGAGATCCGCGCTTCTTCAGGATCGCCCTCGCCGACGCTGACGCCGGCCCTTGCCGGCTTGACTTCCCCTTCACGTTCTTCCCGTTCTTCAGCTTTCGTGAAACACCCGTGTCGCGCACCTTGCCCAGCGCCGCTTCGGTTGCCGCGCTGACGCAGTTCTCCAAAATCTGCCTCACGTCCGAGTCCTTCACAAAGTCACACACAAAGTCAGCACCTGTCAGGCTCGGTTGGTGGTCAGACCGCGCGGGCGTGCCCTTCTTCATGCGCCATCGGATGCGGGTTACCGCTGCGTGGTGTTCGAGTGCCCGAGCTTGTGGCACACGGTGCAATTTACGTTGTGCGAGCAGCTGCCAGAAAGACACGGTCCAAAAACATGGTAGGGGCTGGTGGTCGGCTCGAGAGCCCGGCACTGCATGTCGTTGAGCGCGCAGTTCTTGGCATTGTGACCAGTGGTGCCCGTCTTGTACGTGTAGCGGCAGATGCGGCAGGTGCGCGTGGAGCTGGCCGGGCTCACTGCCTCAGGATTCTCATCGCCGTTCATGGTGACAAAAAGATGCCACGGCAGAGCCTCAACCAGCACGGATAGCAACTCGCGCACGCAGCAGCCACACTGGCCCACAGACCGTGCGACCCACACACTGGCACCGGCACGCGCAGCAAGCAGCAGTTACAGAAGATTGAGATCACCGCCACCGACGCCGTCAGAAGCACGTCCACCAGCAGAGGGAACAACTCGCGCACACACACTGAGTCGTCGACGTGCGCAAAAACCGGCGAAAACAGCACCAACCGCGCCAACCGCAGCTGTCGTCGACGTGTGCCCCCACCAGCACCGACCGCACCTACGACACCAGCCGCCGCCGCGGCCGCGCGGGCCCACAGACCGTGCGGCCCGCACACACCCGCACGCGCAGCGAGCAGGAGCTCAAGAAGATGAAGACCACCACCACCGGCGTCCACGGAAGCACCTCCACCAGCAGGAGCGCACCCAACGCCCCGCCCAGCTGTCGTCCACGTGGGACACAATTGGCACCAACCGCACCTACGACACCAACCGCCGCCGCGTTCACGCGGGCCCCAAGACCGTGCGCGACGACCGGCACCAACCACCACCAATCGCACCTACCGCACCAACCGCCGCCGCAGCCACGCGGGCCCACAGACCGTGCGGCCACCAGACACCCGCACGCGCAGCGAGCAGGAGCTTAAGAAGATGAAGACCACCACCACCGGCGTCCACGAAAGCACCTCCACCAGCAGGAGGAGCACGCCCAACGCCCCGCCCAGCTGTCGTCCTTTTGCGACACAGTCGGCACCAACCGCACCTACGACACCAGCCGCCGTCGCAGCGACGCAGGCCCTACGCCGTGCGTGACCACCGTCACCAACCAGCAGCAACCGTAGTGTAGCAATATGGTTGTCCGTATTGTGACCCTAATATTAGGGGGGCTACTTCTAACCCTTAACTTTCAATTTGGGAGTCCGTACTGGTCACGGTATCTATAAGTCACGCATGACCAGCGGGACTTGCATCTTGGGGTGGAGGGTAGTTAGTAGCGTCTCCGAGGGTTTATAACGAGGGGGCCGGCGGCGAATCCACCGCCGGCCAAGGCAGAACAACAAACCCCTCCCATTTGGGCTCCCATCTTGGTCCCGTGGCTTGCGCTCCAAGGACAGCAACCTTGGCCTCCCGGTGACGTTGGTGCCGATCCCCCCTGGCGAGTGTTCCCTGAGAGTGGACGTGCAGCGGATACCCTATTGTGCTACATTGGTGGAGCAGCAGGGGACGGGTCTCCGTCACCCTTGTGGTGACGCCGTCTTCGGCCCTGGCACACGGATAGGGATCCAGTCCTTTTTTTGTACTCGTGGTGCTGCGATCTGTTGATTGTTTTGAGTAGTTGCGTTTGACTGCGATCTACGGTTACTCTCCCCCAACTACCCCCTCGCTCTCTTATTCGTGGTGACGGGTACGTCGGTTGAATGATTGTGACTATGTCCACCCAAGAGACGGGGAACGTTCAAGGTGACGGATCGGCGTCGACGCCGACCCCGGAGCTGAACCCGGGAACCGGGATCGGTAACCCGATCGACAACATTGAGACGCCAATGCTTTCCGGTGCCGGATCGACGTTTGGCACGGCTCGGACGGCAGGAGGCGGGGGCCCGCCTCAACTGTCATCGACCGACCTCACTCCGCCGCCTCCTTCACCAGGGGATTCCCTGATGGCATCATTGGCTCGCATCGAAGCCCGGTTCACCGGGCTCGACGCCCGTCAAGAGCGTACGGAGGACGCAATGGCAGTGTTGATGTCAACACGCCACACGACGGGACCCCGTCGTGTTCCTCCCACACCGGTACGGTTCGAACTGGCCGGACTACTTTCGGAGGCCACCAGGGTCAACCCCGGTGTTGCTACTCCTGGACAACCCCCGGATACGGCGGGTTATGGATCCGACTCGTCGGTTGAGTTGGAACGTAGCCATACGGAACGCTACACACGGAGCACCCAGAGCGGGCTCCGCGGACATGGTCCGGCGGACACTTACGCCGGAACAGAGTCGGCGATGGGAGGAGACGGTACCGTCTCCCATTACCCCCTCGACGACGGAAGCCAGGCAACTCGGGTACCCGAGGCGCCGACGCCGGAAGCTCCAGCGTCACTGGTGCAAGCGATGACAGCGCAGGTTACTGCGAGCTTACTGAAGCGGTTGGAGTCCGATGAGTTCACTCATCAACTGGCGAAGCGACTGGATATCCAGAACGCGGACACGGAGATTGTCAACGAAGTCTTCAGGTCGGTACTGACTCACGAACGTTACCGTTTGGAGGACCGATCCACTGCCGTATCGGAATCGATGCGTACGACCTCGCACCGAGCGATCCGCTCTATGCAGACCCTTATGAAGGGAGTCCCTATGTTCGGGGGCCCCAACGGACGCCCGTTGGCAGTCATCGGCTTCTTGACTAGCTTTAAGGCAGCCGCAGACAAGGCACTCGTCAACGAGGGGCTGGCGCAGGAGATTCTCCCGTTCTTTGTTGACGAGCGCGTTCGAGGCATCCTCCGCCAGGCATCCCCGATGCCGGGAATGAGGGTTGCAGACACCCCCATGGATTACCGTGGGATTCTCAAGGAGCTGCTGAGCAGTTACCTCAGTGAGGACAAGTGCGAAGACCACTATCGGGCCCTGCGCACTGCCACCGCCCAGTCCTGGGAGGATGAGGAGATGTTTGGACGCCGGATCCAAGAGCTCGACTACGAGCTGGGGAAGCTCCTCGGTGAAGGGGAACTACGGGCCATCCTGTTCGCAGGAGTACCCAACTACGTGCGGATATCCGCACGGGGAGCCAATACGGCCCGGACGAGCTTCAGTCGACTGATGCATATGTGCAAGTCCCTAGGGGACGCCTACCGGGTGCTACACCCGGAATGCGCCTTGGCCCCGAAGTCCAAGGGTGAGGGAGGCAAACCCAGTCTTACCCCGGTACCGGGGCAAGAGAAGGTGGAACGTAAGGCCGCACCAGTACTGGTAGCGACCGAACATCCCCCTACCGGTGAGGATGAACCTCTAGTCGACCAACAGGGCCACCTGTTGCTACCGGCGACGCCGGTGATTGATGAGCATGGTACGGTAGCGTGCATCGCACCGGCTGGGACCCAGTTCCAGGTCAACGAGGGAGCGGGTCGGCGCGTCCCGTATGTGCGGACTATGGGGTATGCCCCAGTTACGGGTAACCCCCACCAGCCCCTGCCGACATGGGCAGTACGTACGGAGGCACCTCCGCACATCGCTGGTAGAGCCAACCGGTCGGGGGAGTCCATGTTCCGGCTGGCACCGGGACCCAAGGCCTACCAAGGGGCGGGCACTCGGGCGCCCGAGGCAGGCAACCGGACCTATGGAGCCAACCCGACGCGGACGCCCGGGACGGTCGGCACGTCCGGATGTATGTTGTGCGGAGACCCCCAACACTGGGTGTCCGCATGCCCACTCATCCCGGAGGAGTCTCGACGGGGAGCGGCGCAACGCAAGGCATCCATGGGTGGGTATCCCGCCCGAGGCCCGGCACCGGGTAGGCAGCAAGCTCTAGGAGGAGTACTGGCAGTCGAGGAGGCACCCCCTCCCTCGGATGCCCCGGAGGACAGTACCCGGCCGAGCACGGGAAACGAGTAAGAGGAAGGACGACACGGGGTCGCTGGGGTAACCCGAGCAAGCCACCCCGGAGTACCGCGGGGAAAGCCCCACGGAGAGCGCGGTTGAGCCAACGCCGCATCAACCCCCGGGTACACCTTCCGGCCCCGACGACACGGCGTCAGGGGATTGATGACCAACCACCAAGGTTGGGAGGAGAGGACGGGAAGCCCCGTCACATGGAACCAGACAAGGGCCCTGTTCAGGATGCTCGAGCTACACCGGATATCGGTGTAGGCCATGTACTGTTCACCTTGGAGAACTTCAAGGTATCAGCCACACTGGGGGTAGACCCCCAGTCGACCCGGTCGTATTACCCCGTACTGGATACAGGGGCTGGACCTTACTTGATCCGGAAGGATACTTTCCCGGACAAGTGGCTCCCGCGAGTCAGAGTTGCTCGGGGACCCACGATCAAGGATGCGAATGGTCGTCTCATTCGTACGACCGCAGCGATGTCGCTGCAGGTCACCATCGGGGAGCTTACTACGGAAGTTGACTTCCTGGTATGTGAGACGCTATCGGTGCCCTGCATACTGGAGTGCACCTTCATCAACGTTCACGTTGATGCAATCCGGCCGGGCCGGAGGACCGTCGAGCTGCAAGAGGCCGACGGGACGAAGAGAGGACAGACAGCGATCGTCAGGGGCCTGACGCTACAAGGGAGCCACGTTAACGTGGCTGAGGTATACGCAAGCGTAGAACCGAAGACACTCCGGCTGGCCAAGCGGACTCGCTTTGAGCCGCTATCGGAGACAGTCCTCCCGGTTAACTGTGACCTCGCAGGCATCTGCAGAGTCCAGTCCAACCTACGAACCTACAAGCGCCATGGGTTGACCATGGCCAATGGTATCGCTGACCTCCCAGCATGGGGGTCATCACTGCTGGTGATAGCGAACTATCGCCGTAAGGCAGTCACCCTCCCGAAGGGAACTATCCTCGGGATTGCCGAGCTCTACGAAGGAGATATTCTTACCCCTGATAAGGAAGGTCAAGTGGAACCACTTGAGGTGCTGGCGGTCGCCGAGACCACCGAGCGACAGCAACCCGATGACGGGAAGCCTAACCCATCGGCGGCTCCGGCGGACATGCCGCCAAAGGACCAAGAAGCCTTGAAGGCACTGGCCGAGGCTGACCTCGACCACCTTCCCCCTTCGGTAGCTGAAGAGGTACGACGGATGCTAAGAAAGCACGACGTCATGTGGACCGGCGGGGCGCTGGGTACCATTGGGGCAACCCAACACCGTATAGACCTGGTACAGGGTGCTCGACCAGCGCGGTCGCAACCGCATCGTGCGGGACCTATGCAACGAGAGATCGTTGATGGGGAAGTGAAGAGGATGAGTGAAGCTAAGGTGATCCGACCTTCGATGTCGAAGTGGGGTGCCCCAGTCGTGATCGTACCGAAGAAGGATCAAACCCCTCGGTTTTGCATCGATTATCGACGCCTCAACTTGGTTACCAAGAAAGACTCATACCCTTTACCAAGGATGGACGAGTGTATCGACTCACTGGGGGAAGCCACAGTGTTTACCACTATCGACTGCAATGCCGGGTACTGGCAGACCCCAGTGGCGGAAGAGGATATCCCCAAGACGGCATTCGTCTGTCACAGTGGCGTGTACGAGTTCCTAAGGATGCCCTTCGGATTGTCCAACGTCCCCGCCACATTCCAACGGGCCATCGACATCATACTGTCGGGGGTGAAGTGGCGTAACTGCCTAGTGTACTTGGACGACGTCATCGTCTTCTCGTGTAACATGGATGACCATGTGCAACATGTCGACGAGGTACTCACCCTCTTGCGGAACGCCGGGGTAACCCTGCGCCTCAAGAAGTTCGCCTTCTTCCAGCAGACAGTCGAGTATCTGGGTCACCAGATCACACCAAGTAAACTGGGAGTGTTCGAAGCCAATACCCGGGCACTCCGGGATGCGCAATACCCAACCACCCAGACACAGCTGAAAAGCTTCCTGGGAATGTGCAACGTGTACCGACGGTTCGTCAAGGACTTCGCTCGTATAGCCAAACCGTTAACGGTTCTGACGAGCAGTGCCTTGCCAAAGGTACTCCAACCTCCCTCGCTCAGCGAGGGAGAGGCATTCGAGCTGCTCAAGCAAGCTCTGCTAGCCCCACCCGTGCTTGCGTTGCCGCATAGACGCGGGACCTTCGTCATCGACGTCGACGCCTGCGACTCCCAAGTGGGATGCACCCTGCTACAGGGAGAGACCATCATCGGTACCGATAATGCTATCCCGGACCTACATCCGGTAGGGTACTTCAGCCGGACACTCAACCCGGCTGAGCGTAACTATAGTGCCACCGAGCGCGATGGCCTCGGAGTCATATGGGCAGTGCAACTGCTCCGGCCATACCTGGAAGGTTCCAGGTTCATCGTAAGGTCCGACCACGAACCTTTACGATGGCTTCTCAACCTTGGTGACAAGGATTCCGACAGCCACGGTCGGCTAGCTCGGTGGAGGCTGAAGATGGCCGAGCACGACTACCGGACCATATATAAGGCCGGCTCCACCCATCATCTGGGGGACGCGCTGTCGCGACTCGATACCCCAAGCGGGGATACCCGACAGGTGGACGAAGACATCCCGGTGGTACCGGTGTGCATGGTGGGTAATGCTACCCAAGGTATGGTCGACCATACCATGGCACACCTTGCGTGCCCATTGACCCTCGCGGACTTCCGCGAGGCACAGGCCAATGACGATGACTGTAAACGCCATCGTGCTAACCTCCTGGCCGGCACGGCCGGCATCTTCTCCGAGAACGAGGACGGACTCATATACCGGCGGGCACCCTCCGATGGACGGCATCAGGTCGTAGTTCCCGTGTCCTTACGGCAGGCCGTCATGGAACGAGAACACGAGAGCCCAACAGCCGGACACCCGGGGGGTTTGCGCATGTACGCAGCAATGCGAAGGTTCTTCTACTGGCCAGCAATGGCCGTCGACGTAATCGACCACGTGCGGGGATGCCACCCGTGCGCACGGAATCGCATGAGTCTTCATAGGCGGGCATCCGCTATGAAACTGTTCCCCCCGGATGGACCCAAGGAGCAAGTCGCTATCGACATACAGGGACCGCTTCCGGTAACGGAAGAAGGGAACAGGTACATCCTGGTCATGTCGGACCGCTTTACTAAGCTATCACGGGCAGTAGCAATCCCGGACGATACGGCCTACACCATCATGAACGCAGTGGATGACCACTGGATCAGTGCTTACGGAGTAATGAAGCAACTCCTTTCCGATAACGGAGCAAACCTTACGTCAGCATTCTGCACTAAGGTCCTGGGCATGTTCGGTATCGAACCCCGTCGGGCATCCGACTACCACCCACAGTCCAACGGGCAGGTGGAGCGGTTCAACCGCACCATCGTCAAGATGCTCCAATGCTATGTGGCGGAACACACGAAGACGTGGGACAGGCTTCTGTCCGTCTTGACCCTGGCATACAATGCCAGGCCCCACCGGAGTACCACCATTGCCCCCCTGGAATGGGTCATGCCGATGGGCGTCGGTAACCTGACGCTGCCACCGGGCAGATGCACTCGGTATGATATACCGAAGGGCCGACCGGCCGAACGAATCCACTTAGCTTGGTTGGCCAAGCTATCGTGGATGATTCCAAAGCTCAAGGGTGCCCTTGACCGTCCACAACTTCGGTACAAGAAGAACTTTGACGCCCGGCTACGGGTACGCAACGCAACCCTGGTAACAGGTGACTGGGTCTATATCAGACACCAGAAGTTCCGCGGGAACAAGCTGATGCAACCGGTCAAGGGACCGTACCAGATCTTACACAAAGATGATCACTCTGTAATCCTGCACTCCGATACGGAGATACAACGCATCAACCTCAACGATGTGACACCTGCGCCAAAGCCGGAACAGCCTCAGCCGGTACCGGCTGGGTTGCTACATGAAGCTCTTACAACCCACCGGTCAGATGACCCAGTGGGACCGGATAGTATTCCATACCAAGTAGAGAGCGTGGTCGGACACACCGACCCGGACCTACCAGGACCCTCGTACGTCAAGGTTATGTGGGTTGGATACGACTCACCCACCTGGGAACAGGCGGCGAATATACCCCGCCAACTTCTCATGCCTTACATGAGGCGACGACGCCTACTGTAACAACCCAACCGACACCGACTTCGGCTGTTGGGGGGTGAGGCTTATACCTACTAAGTAGGGTGTCACATGGATTCGTCAAGACTTAGGTTCACTAAGTTGGAGCGGACTTAGGCAACCTAAGTAAGCTACTGACTTTTACAAGTTTACTTGAAGGAGATGACTAACTCCGAAAATCTCAAAGTAACGTAAGGCTTACACCAAGGTATGCCTTCAGCCAGGAGGCAAGTGACGGACCAAGAAGGTTGACCTTTATGAGTATTAACCAACCAGGATGGGTTGGGGGATGCGGGAGAGAACCGAGGCAAGCCACGACTAAGTCAGACGGGGTACTCCCCAATGGCAGGCATTGGTATCATGCAAACGCCCCAGCGGGGGATGAGTTTATACTCACTACTACCCGGCCACCATAAGGGTCACCAAGGCCCTCTCCCTCACATACAATAGCACTCCTCAGTGGCTAGACCCACTGCCCGAGGGAGGCCACTCACGCGTAAGCGCGTATACCTCCATGCTCCACCGGTCGGCAATCTCACGACGGTCAATCACCCGAGTTACCTCGGTGCATAGCTGAACGAGGGTGCTGCGGCCAGCCTCCACGTCCTCCAGAGCTGTCTGGAGGCGGTCAAGTACGCCACCGAAGCAACGCACTGACCCAACCAGCGCAGCACCTGGGGGGATATCCCCCCAGCTAACAGAGAGACCCTCCCGCATTGCGCGGGCAACAAGGGCGTCAACGCCCTCATACCAGAGACGGGGACCCCCGTCATTCATGACAGGGGCGGGAGGTGACACTGGCGCAGCCAGAGGAGCCACAGGAGCCGACACGACTACCACCGGAGCCGGTGGCACCTGATACGAGGCCCGGTAGCACCCTACTGAACGGGCCCCACCGTAAACCCGGCGGGGCTCGGCCCGACGACGGGACACCTCACGCTCCCCACCGGCAGAGCCCTACTCTCGGGGACGACGGCCAACCGCCGCCGGTATCGGGTTACCGAACCACGGGGCAAGGACCTGAAGAGGGTCATGGATAACCATGGAAATACCCAGGTCAGCAACAGCCTCGGTGGACGCCCACCCATGGCAACTAGGCTCACCCGGCTGAGTACGCCGGATACGCAACGAGTGACTAGGCAAGGGGGTAGCCCCAGCCTGCGGGTCCCGGTACGGGGGAAGGGCCGACACCCCAGCCCAGTTCAAGGCATCGTGAACAGCCAGCAGGGCCTTGAACTCCCGGGCCAACCCGGTCTTGGCGGCTATCATGTCCACGCCCAACTGCGCGATGTGCCGACGGACACCCGTCGGAGGATGGAACAGGCGCCCCTGCCGGCGGACGGACAGCAAGAAGGAGGAAGCCTGCCCGAGGGTAACCTCAAGGGTGAAGGTACCCTGCAACGGGTGGACCGGCCGGGAGGCCAACACACTCCCGAAGTATCGGAGGCAGGAGCCGGTGTCAAACCGGAAAGCAGGGGCGGGTTCCCACCCCTCCTGCCACAGAGGCGGGCGCACGGCAGTGTACACCGGCGCGCGACCGTTACCGGTCTGCAACGCACACGTTATATCGGTGCGGAACGCATCCGCCATGACACCATGGTTGCGTCGCCAGCTCGACGCCGACTTCAACCCCGCCATAGGCGGGTACGGAGCCGTCAACGTCAGGTACGGGGATACCCCCGGGAAGTACTCAAAGCCGGGATACCGGCCGGTATCACCCACCGTCTCCCCGAACGCAACCGGCGCCGCCGCCGCCGCAATCCCCCGAGCACTAGCCGGGTAGTCAACCTCCCGCGGCAACGCGGGGGCAATCAGGTCGCATATCCCGAAGGCGGAGTCGAGGTAGACCTCACCCCGCCCAATCCGGGTGCGCCAGAGCTGCGCATGCCGGTTGTCCGGCTGGCTCAGGATAAAATGATGCTCCACTCGCACCGCGTTCGGCTGGTTGACCAGCCGCACCAACTCCCGCTCCCAACTCGGGTCCACCTTGACGCGCCGGGAGGTCTCTCCAGGGAGACGCGGCTGGTGGAAGTCCACCCGCATCCGCCCAGCGGACTCCATTGACTCTTGCACAGTCAAGCCTCGAACCCGAGCCACCAAGTCGAACATCGACATGGCGGGTTGACCCGCCGCCACGGCGACGCCGCCACCCAACGGGGCAACCCGGGCAGGACCAGGAAGAATCGGGGGCGCCGGGGGATGCCCCACCGGCAGATGGGCCGGTGCCGGAGGTGCACGGGGCCAAGGACGAAGAAGAAGGGCGGGCGCCCGCCCGGAGTAACTACCGGAGTCCACTGCCATCGGGGTAGACACTTCTTGACCACCAAGCGTCCGCGGCACCGCGGGCAGAGCATCGCTGCCACCCGGGCCCGACGTGGGCACCACGGGGGCAGCAGGGGTAGACCCGTTACCCGCCGCCGCGGACACACCAACCGGGCGGGCACCTGCGCCGTCTTGACCCGCCGTCCCGGCCGGGGTGCCGCCACGCCCATCCGACACGCCGGCGACGGCGTCTCGAGGTAGAGCCACGCCGGCACCGGCGACAGAAGCCATCCGGGCCGCCGGAGGAGTAGGGGTAGAGGCAGCCGCTACACGCGGTTGCCCGCCACCCGACGGAGCCGTCGTGCCGCTGCACACGGACGACAATCCAACCGGCGCTTCTTCCGGGGCCACACGAACGGTCACCCGGGCGTCCTCGTCCTCCGACGAGCTCGCCAAGAAGCACTCGGCAGCAGTGGCGGAGACGGGAACGTCGTCCACCATCACCTCTTCCTCCTCCTCAAGCAGGAGGTCGTCCTCGCCCCCGGGTACCTGGGGGTCCGACATGGTGAAACCGGGGTAGCAGGGGCGCCCCTTGCAAAAAAGCCGAGGCCGGCTCGACCCGGTACAGAGAACGCTCGCACGGACGAGCCAGGGAAGCGCGGGCACCCGCGCTTATAACCACACAGCTGAGCACGAGCGATACGGCAGCGCGGGACGACCCGCGCCAGCCGAGCTACGAGGGCGCTCCACCCAGGCACCTGGACCGGAGCCACGCCCCCCCCACACGGGGTAACCAGGGGGGTCACCCCCAACCGCCCCCACGCAACGCGGGCAACCCCCGCCACGCACTCAATCGTCTCACGAGAGGGGCCCCCCTACCACCAGACGCCTGGTGGCGGATCCGCTTGCACCACCCCTCGGAAAGGGGGGTCGTGAACAGAAACCCGCATCGGGAATTTAACGGTCCGGAAAACGGATCGTGTGTGTGTACCACACAAAGGGGGGCACCCCCCTCAGACAACCTCGAAAAGGGGTGTCTGTCGCGACAGGGCGCAAAGCCCCACCCGACTGGTAAACGGTCACGCGACCCACTTACATTTGGTAACCCGAATGCAACTCGACCCGGGGACGGGCCGAATCTAAGGGGGGGATATGTAGCAATATGGTTGTCCGTATTGTGACCCTAATATTAGGGGGGCTACTTCTAACCCTTAACTTTCAATTTGGGAGTCCGTACTGGTCACGGTATCTATAAGTCACGCATGACCAGCGGGACTTGCATCTTGGGGTTGAGGGTAGTTAGTAGCGTCTCCGAGGGTTTATAACGAGGGGGCCGGCGGCGAATCCACCGCCGGCCAAGGTAGAACAACAAACCCCTCCCATTTGGGCTCCCATCTTGGTCCCGTGGCTTGCGCTCCAAGGACAGCAACCTTGGCCTCCCGGTGACGTTGGTGCCGATCCCCCCTGGCGAGTGTTCCCTGAGAGTGGACGTGCAGCGGATACCCTATTGTGCTACACGTAGCTACCGCACCAACCGACGGCGCAGCCACTCGTGCCAACAGCCCGTGCGGCCTACTGAGAACGGCACGCACCTACCGCCATCTTTCAGCACTCCTGAGAGTCTCCACCGGGTTGCGTGGACGTCTTTACTTTTCGACCAGCGTCCGAACTAAAGAAAAGTGTAAAACCCTACATTTTGATGTAGAATTGCTGAAAATTGCGTGTCACGAACAAAAGCTAGTGTCTATTCTACCGACCGGATCATTTGAGCCTTTTAGGATCAAATTATCCCCTTTTCCAGGGCCTGTTTTCTCTTATTTCTGTTTGTCTCCTGCTCATTCTGACACCAGAAATGGACTCAGCGACAGCTGTTTACCCTTGGGGGAGCTTGAGTGCATCCCATTCAAACGAGAACACCACAGCAGGCGGGCTTTTCCTCGCCTTTTCTTGGCGCCATTGCGGCCGACGAGGACCGTCCGGGAGCTCGGCATGCGGCCTCCGAGTCGCCCGCGCTGGGCACAATGGAGCATAAAAAGATGACCTGCTGCTCCTGCCTGCCGCCCACTCCCCCGTCGGCAATCCCCCCCCCATCCTCCAGCCCACTGCACCATGAGACGGCGGAAGAAGAACAATGGACGGGCTGCAGCTAAGCCCGCCAACCCCCCCCTTCCCTCCCCTCCGTCCACCCCCTCTCTCCGGACCCCCCCAGTGCCCCCGGCAACTCCTCAAGCAGCCCCCCCGGCGCTGCCGCCGCCGGCTACCCCGCCACCTCCTCCACCGCCTACCCCTTCCCCGCCGCCATCAACTACCCCTCCCCCTCCTCCGCCCCCGCCCGCCCCCCCCCCCCGCCTTTGGCTCTTCCCTCTTCCGCCCCCCCCAAGACCAAGAAGGCCAAGGGCCCTGACGTGCGGCTGAAGGTCGGCGCCCAGGTGCACACGGACGCCAACAACGTGTCCAACGTTTCGGAGTGCGCCCGCTTCTTCGGCTCTCAAGCCAAGACGACGTGCGTGAGCGGCATCGTGCTGGAGGTGCTTTACGGCAAGGACAAGGGCGGCAGGAACAAGAAGGACCTGCGGGTGCAGTGGGCGTGGCTCGTCCGCCAGGTTGAAAAAACCCTGGCGCTGAGGAGCGTTCGAGCTGGACCCCCCCCCGCCCCAAGCCCCTCGTCAAGCCTGCCCGAGGGGTCACCAGTTACGCAGGGGTCCCAACCATTGGCTCTTGGGTCGGCCGCGGCGCTACCCGACCCAAGCCCTCTCCGCGTCCCCGCGGCGGGTCAAGCTGGGCCTGCTGGGGCGTCCTCTGCGGTGGACGGCGCGGGCCTCCTCTGTGGCAGTATTGACCCCCAGGTAGGGGGGCAACACGTGCCATGTGTAGCACAATAGGGATCCGTCGCACGTCCACTCTCAGGGAACACTCACCAGGGGGGATCGGCACCAACGTCACCGGGAGGCCAAGGTTGCTGTCCTTGGAGCGCAAGCCACGGGACCAAGATGGGAGCCCAAATGGGAGGGGTTTGTTGTTCTACCTTGGCCGGCGGTGGATTCGCCACCGGCCCCCTCGTTATAAACCCTCGGAGACACTACTAACTACCCTCCACTCCAAGATGCAAGTCCCTCTGGTCATACGTTACTTATAGATACCGTGACCAGTACGGACTCTCAATTGAAAGTTAAGGATTCGAAGTAGCCCCCCTAATATTAGGGTCACAATACGGACAACCATATTTCTACATATCCCCCCCTTAGATTCGGCCCGTCCCCGGGTCGAGTTGCATTCGGGTTACCGAATGTAAGTGGGTCGCGTGACCGTTTACCCGTCGGGTGGGGCTTTGCGCCCCGTCGCGACAGACACCCCTTTTCGAGGTTGTCTGAGGGGGGTGCCCCCCTTTGTGTGGTACACACACGATCCGTTTTCCGGACCGTTAAATTCCCGATGCGGGTTTCTGTTCACGACCCCCCTTTCCGAGGGGTGGTGCAAGCGGATCCGCCACCAGGCGTCTGGTGGTAGGGGGGCCCCTCTCGTGAGACGATTGAGTGCGTGGCGGGGGTTGCCCGCGTTGCGTGGGGGCGGTTGGGGGTGACCCCCCTTGCTTACCCCGTGTGGGGGGGCGTGTCTCCGGTCCAGGTGCCTGGGTGGAGCGCCCTCGTAGCTCGGCTGGCGCGGGTCGTCCCGCGCTGCCGTATCGCTCGTGCTCAGCTGTGTGGTTATAAGCGCGGGTGCCCGCGCTTCCCTGGCTCGTCCGTGCGAGCGTTCTCTGTACCGGGTCGAGCCGGCCTCGACTTTTTCGCAAGGGGCGCCCCTGCTACCCCGGTTTCACCATGTCGGACCCCCAGGTACCCGGGGGCGAGGACGACCTCCTGCTTGAGAAGGAGGAAGAGGTGATGGTGGACGACGTTCCCGTCTCCGCCACCGCCGCCGAGTGCTTCCTATCGAGCTCGTCGGAGGACGAGGACGCCCGGGTGACCGTTCGTGTGGCCCCGGAAGGCGCGCCGGGCGGGTTGTCGTCTGTGTGTAGCGGCACGACGGCTCCGTCGGGTGGCGGACAGCCGCGTGCAGCGGTGGCTTCTACCGCTTCTCCTCCGGCGGCCCGGATGGCTTCTGTCGCCGGTACCGGCGTGGCTCTACGTCAAGACGGTGTCGCCGGCGTGGCGGATGGTGGTGGCGGCACCCCGGCCAGCCCGGCGGGTCAAGACGGCGCGGGTGCCCGCCCGGTTGGTGTGTCCGCTGCGGCGGGTAGCGGGTCTACCCGTGCTGCCCCCGTGGTACCCCCGTCGGGCTCGGGTGGCGGCGTTGCTCTGCCCGCGGTGCCGCGGGCGTCTGGCGGTCAAGGTGGGTCTACACCGATGGCAGTGGACTCCGGTAGTTACTCCGGGCGGGCGCCCGCCCTTCTTCTTCCTCCTCGGCCCGGTGCGACTCCGGTGCCGGCCCCTCTTCCGGTGGGGCATCCCCCGGCGCCCCCTATTCTTCCTGGTCCTGCCCGGGTTGCCGCGTTGGGTGGCGGCGTCGCCGTGGCGGCGGGTCAACCCGCCATGTCGATGTTCGACTTGGTGGCTCGGGTTCGAGGCCTGACTGTACAAGAGTCAATGGAGTCCGATGGGCGGATGCGGGTGGACTTCCACCTGCCACATCCCCGTGGAGAGCCCTCCCGGCGCGTCAAGGTGGACCCGAATTGGGAGCGGGAGTTGATGCGGCTGGTCAACCAGCCGAACGCGGTGCGAGTGGAACACCATTGGATCTTGAGTCAGCCGGACGACCGGCATGCGCAGCTCTGGCGTACTCAAGTGGGACAGGGTGAGGTCTACCTCGACCCCGCCTTCAGGGTATGCGACCTGATTGCTCCCGCGTTGCCGCGGGAGGTTGACTACCCGGCTAGTGCTCGGGGGATTGCGGCGGCGGCGGCGCCGGTTGCGTTCGGGGAGACGGTGGGTGATACCGGCCGGTATCCCGGCTTTGAGTACTTGCCGGGGGTACCCCCGTATCTGTTGGTGGCTGCTCCCTACCCGCCTATGGCGGGTTTGAAGTCGGCGTCGAGCTGGCGACGCAACCATGGTGTCATGGCGGATGCGTTCCGCACCGATATAACGTGTGCGTTGCAGACCGGTAACGGTCGCGCGCCGGTGTACACTGCCGTGCGCCCGCCTCTGTGGCAGGAGGGGTGGGAACCCGCCCCTGCTTTCCGGTTTGACACCGGCCCTTGTCTGCGATACTTCGGGAGTGTGTTGGCCTCCCGGCCGGTCCACCCGTTGCAAGAAACCTTTACCCTTGAGGTTACCCTCGGGCAGGGTTCCTCCTTCCTGCTGTCCGTCCGTCGGCAGGGGCGCCTGTTCCATCTTCCGACGGGTGTCCGTCGGCACATCGCGCAGTTGGGCGTGGACATGATAGCTGCCAAGACCGGGTTGGCCCGGGAGTTCGAGGCCCTGCTGGCTGTTCACGATGCCTTGAACTGGGTTGGGGTGTTGGCCCTTCCCCCGTACCGGGACCCGCAGGCTGGGGCTACCCCCTTGCCTCGTCACTCGTTGCGTATCCGGCGTACTCAGCCGGGTGGGCCTAGTTGCCATGGGTGGGCGTCCACCGAGGCCGTTCCTGACCTGGGTATTCCCATGGTTATCCATGACCCTCTTCAGGTCCTTGCCCCGTGGTTCGGTAACCCGATACCGGCGGCGGTTGGCCGTCGTCCCCGAGAGTAGGGCTCTGCCGGTGGGGAGCGTGAGGTGTCCCGTCGTCGGGCCGAGCCCCGCCGGGTTTACGGTGGGGCCCGTTCAGTAGGGTGCTACCGGGCCTCGTATCAGGTGCCACCGGCTCCGGTGGTAGCCGTGTCGGCTCCTGTGGCTCCTCTGGCTGCGCCAGTGTCACCTCCCGCCCCTGTCATGAATGACGGGGGTCCCCGTCTCTGGTATGAGGGCGTTGACGCCCTTGTTGCCCGCGCAATGCGGGAGGGTCTCTCTGTTAGCTGGGGGGATATCCCCCCAGGTGCTGTGCTGGTTGGGTCAGCGCGTTGCTTCGGTGGCGTGCTTGACCGCCTCCAGAAAGCTCTGGAGGACGTGGAGGCTGGCCGCAGCACCCTCGTCCAGCTATGCACCGAGGTAACTCGGGTGATCGACCGTCGTGACATTGCCGACCGGTGGAGCACGGAGGTATACGCGCTTACGCGTGAGTGGCCTCCCTCGGGCAGTGGGTCTACCCACTGAGGAGTGTTATTGTTTGTACGGGAGAGGGACCCGGTGGCCCTTATGGTGGCCGGGTAGTAGTGAGTGTAAACTCATCCCCCGCTCGGGGCATTGCTTGCCTCTGTTTGCTGCCCTGGGGAGTACCCCTTCTGGCGCAGCTGCGCCACTATGTGAGTGAGCATGTGAAAACGTGGGACCAATACATTTCTATTCTTACGACCGCCTACAATTCGCAGGTTCACTCATCTACCGGGGAAGTACCCCTCGCTTTTGTGACCCCCCGTCGCGTGCGGTCTATTGCCGTGCGGCGGCCGCTCCCAACTAGGGAAGATGGTGGCAGTACGCCTACTCCTACTGAGAGTAAGGCGGAGTTCGCTGCTAGGCTTGAAAACCTCATCCCTAAAGTCAGGGCTGAGATGGACAAAGCACAAAAGCGCTACACGCGTACCTTTGACAAAAAGGTGCGCAATGCTAAGCATGTCTTCGAGCAGGGTGACTGGGTATTGGTACACTCACACACCCCAACTGGGGGTAAAATGGTATTCCAGACGAAGGGACCATACCAGGTCCTTCGTACTGACGGGCGGCGCTTCACCATCGAAAGTGACGATGGGGTCCGCACAGTAAACGGACAGGACGTGGTCAAAGTTGCATCACCGCCTGCAGGCGACCCAGCTTGGGCGCGGGCGCTGGAAGCGTGGCGCCTCCCCTCGCTGCCTGCGGCCAAACAGGGCCCGCAGGAGTACGTGTTCGATAAATTCATCGACCACGGCTGGGATGAGGACACTAACCGCCTCATGTTGAGGGTGCGTTGGTTCGGCAACAAAGCCAAAGATGACACGTGGGAATATGTGGAGGACCTTCCTGCTGAGAAGGTCCGGGCATACTGTGCCCGGAATGAGATAGACCCTAACAGCCCCCCCTCAACGTGAGGGAAGGCCGAGTAACAGTGCCAAGAGAGTGCTTCAAGTCGAAGTGGTACGCAGAGTGGCTTT
Organism: Pyropia yezoensis; assembly: GCA_009829735.1. Lineage (NCBI taxonomy): Eukaryota > Rhodophyta > Bangiophyceae > Bangiales > Bangiaceae > Pyropia > Pyropia yezoensis. The sequence goes on along the minus strand of CM020619.1, from coordinate 25,097,766 downwards.
TAACTACAGCCCTAACCCTCACACTCTCTCAACAAAGGCAGCGGCCAACTAGGCATGCATGCTAGACTCTCCGACTCCACGGCCCTCGCCCTCACGTGGAGGCGAGCGGCGAGACCCCCGTCGATATCGCTCCCCGCCAGTCGGCAGGGCCGGCGGCTCCAAGTCGGAGTCGTCGTGCCCCTCACGGTCGCGCAAGTGGCGACGACTGCGCCTACTCTTCTGCTTGGTCTTGCGCGCAAGTTGGCGACGCAGACGCCGGACCGACTCCGACTCTGACGGAGTGGAGGACTCCGAGACGGAGTAAGACAACTCGTCTTCCGACACGGAGGGAGAGCGCCGTGAGTGTCGACGACGACGGCGAGGAGGCGAGTATGCCCGGCTCGCGCGACGTTTGCCACGCCCAAGTGGGGCTGGCTGGGGCATAATAGCCCCGATGCGAGCCAACTCGGCCGTCATAAACTCCGCCACCGGCTCGCAACTCGCGGTCGCCACCGCAGTACGAACGCCCTCCTCAAGTTAAGGAGTCTCGGAAGTTTGAAGAGTCGCGGTCGACGCGGCCAACCAGGAGATGGTGCGCACCAACGTGGTGATCATCATCTCTGAGGTCAGAGGCGTGGCCGGTAACACCAACTTGGGGTATACCGTCAGAAGGGTGGCCCCCAAGTTGGGAGACACCGGGGTGGACGACTCAACAGCCACGCTAATCGGGATGTCCCCGTGCGGTTGGAAGGGGACAGGAGGAGGTGGAGGGGCACGCCGAGGTGGCGGTGCCCTAGTGTAACTGCGACCCCTACTCGGGGCCCCCGCAGCAAGTTGAGTCATATGTTCATCGTGAGAGGGCACGGCCATAACTATGGGATTGTCCGGGGGCGGCGCAGTGTGGCGATCCACCCCCGGGGCATACGGGTAGTCCCCGATGCCCAACCCCTCTCGTAGTACCACACGGCCGTCGTGAAGTTCATGAGCAACCCGTACGAACTGGCGAAGTGCGCCATCGTCCTTGGGTCCACGAGTGGGGCGGCGCAACTTGTGCTCAATGCTCTCCCACTCGATAAACTTGTGGAGGCGGAGCATCTCCTCAAGTAGAGTGAGTTGTCCTGACGAGCACCCCTCAGCAACTAGCTGAGGGGTGAGCTGTTCCAAACCTTGGATGAGCCGGAGGGGAAGATGCCAGAGCATCCCCCGCCGCTGGACACAGGACACCCAGGTCGACATGACCTCGAGGAGCCACTGGGTGGCCAACATGGCCCACACCAGATGATCCGGGCTAGCCGTCAACATGACGGAGCCGAAGTGGTCGAGTAACCGTGGCAGCAACGCCGGGAACCCGTAGGGGACCTCAACTTGAGGCCACCACTCGGGCTTCTTCGGGTAGTACTGCTCCTTACTGGCAGCAGACTGCTGAGGAAACTCAAGTTGAGCCGAGGTCACCAAGTAGGGACCTCGACGGAAGTCCTTCTCCATCCGCACATCAAAGTGATGAGTGTGCGGATCGGCCTCGTGAAGGTACGGGGGGCGAGTTGCCACCGCGTCCCAAGTGAAGGTCGGCAAGTCGCCGGGACCCGGGATAGTTCCCCCGCGGTCCATCAAGGCCTTGGCCCGCTGTACGTCTTCGACCTCCTCATCGTCCAGGAAGGCAAACCGGTCCGTCCTGAACCCGGCAGGGAACCCGACCCTACGGGGATACTTCTCCCGTAGGCGGTCCCATACCCGACCCATCGCTGCGCCAAGTCGGCCATAGCGAAGAACAGTCAACCCCTCCTCATACAGAGGCCAAGCGGGGTAGAACCACCGCCCCAAGGCCTCACGCGTGACAACGTGTCCCGCCTCCGGGGGAGATCCCGCCGTCAACCCAAAGCCGGGTGACGCGGGAGTCCCATCCCCCGGAGCGTTCGCGGAGCCCCCGCCGGAAGTCCCGGCGGGCGCTGCACCGTAGGAGGTGTCCTCCATACGTTCATCGAGGGAGTCCGTCTCCACCCCCGGAGTCGCCATGACTCTTCCCAAGTTGGGGAGAGGCGCCCTGGTTACAGCGGCACGAGACCCGCCTCGAGTTGAGGGGGGCTCGGATCGTGGGTAGATTGGTGGCCTCCCCAGCGTGGGGCGGCCAAGGGGAAGGTGAAGGGGATGTGTTGGTGATGGTGAAGTGGGAACCGGGGAGAGCAAGCTGCCAAGTGGGCAAGCTTGAGGAGAGGGGCGGTCAACGTGACCGTCTCCACATCCGCGTTACGTACTCAAGGGGGGACAGCAAGTCGCGCCCCCCCCAACGCCGAGACGTGCGTTTACGCACCCCCTCACAGGGCCGACCGGGTCGGTCGGAACTGAGGAGAGGGGAGTGTGGCAGTATTGACCCCCAGGTAGGGGGGCAACACGTGCCATGCGAGGGGCGGCAGGCCACTAGCCTGATCCATTCCTCCCCCTGCATTTGGGTCCATATTCCCTAAGTTTGGGATAGTTAGCTTAGTAGTAAATCCAACTTGGATTTGAGGGTTTTCTGCATTTTATCGTCTTGAATTTTCGTGTGGCCCGGTGGGCAGGTGCTGGGGTGGGAGATTCTGAGTGGCGAGATTCTGAGGGGACCCTGGAGGGATAAGGGGAGGAACAGCGGGGCTGGGCCCTGCGTCCCCGTCCCGACCAAGAAACTGTTGGCCCACACACGATCTTCTTGTTTGTCAGTGGGGGGATTGCCCCACAACAGGGATAGAGTGTGTGCGACTTGCACTTCTTCCGGTTCCCCCGACACGGGAGGCAGCCCTTGTACACCGCCCCAACTCGGGTGCCGCGTGTGCGAGTGGTTTTTGCCACATCCTCCTGCTCCCAGTCGCCACGCCGCCCCCCGCTCCCCAGCCCCTCACCGCCCACGTGCCCCCCAATCTACCTCCAGCCGCGGGCGGCGCTCAGGCGCTGCCGCTTGGCGCGGGTGGCGTCCCCGAGGGGACTGCCAGCGCTGCTGTCTCAGCCACTGCCTATGCGCCCGGTTACGCATGGACGGCGCGGGCTGTGACGGTGCCCGTCGGTGGCCCTGTGCCGCGGAAGGCCTGGTCGGTGCGGACGATCACCGGGGACGTCATCCACGAGGAGGGCGACGTGGTCGGGCCGGGGGCGTCACGCAGGCCCTACGACTACTTCTTGGCGATGCTCCCCGCCGACCAGCTGGTCCGCATGGTGCGCCTGACCTCCGCCAAGGTGCGGGCGCGGGGCATGCAGCCCACCACCCCCGGCGAGGTCCTCAAGTTCATTGGGGTGGTCGTGCTGGGCACAAGGTACGAGTTTGGGTCGCGGGCGGACCTGTGGGCTACCAAACCACGAAACGAGTACCTGCTTGCGCCTGCCTTCGGCGAGCGTACCGGCCTGCCGCGCAGCAGGTTCGATGCGCTGTGGTCCTGCATCACCTTCAGTGCGCAGACGGTTGATGGCGACACCTCCGAAAAGGGCCGATGGGAGCGGATTGACGACTTTGTGGCGTCCATCAACACGCACCGCGCTGCCCGTGTCTCGCCAAGCGAGGTAATTTGCGTCGACGAATCCATGTCGAAGTGGTACGGTCAAGGCGGACATTGGATTGCGCACGGACTTCCTATGTACGTGGCAATTAACCGCAAACCCGAGAATGGATGTGAAATCCAGAACGCTGCCTGCGCCCGGAGCGGAATTATGCTGAACCTGAGCGTCGTGGTGACGGCGGAGCACCACCAGGTGAGAGCGGCGGACGAGGACGCGGGTCTGCCGCATGGAGCGGGCGTGGCGAAGAAGCTCCTCGGCCCTTGGGCTGGCAGCAAGCGGGTCGTTTGCGCGGACTCCTACTTTGCCAGTGTGGCAACTGCGCTGCTTCTCCTGTCGATGGGGTTGCGCTTTATCGGGGTGGTCAAGACCGCCACGCGCGGCTACCCCATGGGCACCCTGTCTGGCATCCCGCTGCAGGCACGTGGCGAGCACGTGTCATACACTCACTCCAGCGCGGACGGGCTCGTGCACATGATGGCGGTCGTGTGGGTGGACAGAGAGCGTCGGTACTTCATTGCCACAACCTCTACCACGCTCCCTGGCACCCTCTGCGAGCGCGTCCGGTGGCGGCAGGTGGGCGACCGCGCCGAGCGGGTCGCTGTGACGGTGGAGCAACCGCAGCTGGCGGAGGTGTACTACATGGGCTGCGCGTCGATCGACCGCCACAACCGTTGCCGGCAGAACGACCTCCAGCTCGAGCACAAGTACGTCACACACGACTGGTCCATGCGGGTGAACCTCTCGTTGCTGGGCATCTGCATCGTGGACGCCTGGATGCTGTACGCGGGTGCGCAGGGGGCGGCTGCGACGCTCACGCAGGCCCAGTTTTACGAGGACCTTGCCGAGCAGCTGATCGACAACACCCTCGACAGCATGGGCGCCCGGAGCCCGGCGTCTCCGGCGGACGCGGCCGCGGATGGCGCGGCGGCTCCGCTGCGGTACGGTCTTGGGCTGCACCTCACCCCGACGCTCAAGCACCGCAAGGGGGCCACGCCCCAGGACGCCAATCAGTGCGCCCAGCGGTCGTGCCGCGAGCGCAAGACGCACCGGACAACGGCGGTGTGCTCTCGCTGCCGTGAGTCCAATGTCGGCGAGGTAATTTTCTGCGGACCCAAGACTGGTCGCCAATGCTTTGACATCCACATGAGAGAAGTGCATCAAATGGACGTGTAGTTGCTTCGTTCCGATTTTGGGACTTTGTGTTTTCTCAATTTATGTAGTTTATCTTCCTGAGTCGGTTGTCCCACCGCATACGCCGCGGCTCGGCGTCCGCAGGCAGGAAAAAGGTACTCACCGTGCAGACCACGCTCCCAGGACCCCCCCGCCACGCCTCCATGACGAAAGCCGTTCTCTGGGTGGTCTTCATCCCAGTTGGTGCCAAGCACAACACTTTCGGAAGCGCCCCTGCGTGCACTGCCACCTCAGCATGCGTGCCTACTCGTTGCGGTGCCGCCGCCCCGGGCGGCCTTTGATGTCTGCGCCAGCGCCAGCTCCCTTCCCCTCCCCGCCCTGGGGGGGCACCAGGAGGAGCGCCGTCAGGTGGGAGCCGCCGCCACAAACCACGCTGCCGGCGCTGCCGGTCAGCGGATGGGGCCGCCATCATCCGGAAAGCATGAAGAGATGGGGGTGCCGCAGCCCCTTGCGGAACCAGCTCCCCCCCCAACTATACTATACTGTGGCTGCCCCATCTCTGCGCTTCCTACCCACCCCACCTCTCCCCTCCCTATCCTGCCCCTCCCCCTGCCGCCCCTGCAGCGCCGATGCCCCCCGTCCCGTCCCCGACCCTCACGCCTCGCTCTACTCCCACCACTCGTATCTCTTAGCGTCTCGGATTGACGCCTGCTGGCCCACCCGCGCTGCTGCTGCGGACACCATCCCCAGTGCGCCACCGCCGTCGCCCTGCAAGCGCCTCTCGCGCCGCCCTGCACGGCGCTCCCGCCAGAGCGTGGTTTCAGAAGAACAAACGATGGTGGGATGGGGGGGGGGGAGTTGGCAGCCGTCGCTTAGTGTACAGGGACAGCGACCGTCGAGCGACAGCGCCAGGGAGGGTCGGCGGACATCGGGTGAGGCGCCGACCACCAGCCTGGGGGAAGGGTGGGACAAAGCGGATACGGACGGGCTTGATAGGGTGGGGCGGGGGAGGAACGGCAAGATAGTCGTGAGGGCGGGCTGGAAGGGTCGTCGCGGGAGAGAGGTGGGCATCGGAGGAGTCGCACAGGTTGGGCGTGCCGTGGGGAGGCGGGGGGACGAGACGGGGAGGTCGACGGCGGGGGAGTGCGGAGCAGCCCCAGGAATGGGGCCCCACGGGGTCAAAAACGCCGGTTTTCTTGAGGATCATTTGATCCTCAGGCGAGGATCATTTGATCCTTTTTTGCGGTAGAATAGACACTAGTTCAATCGAAAGAGCCCGAGACGGCGGTCCTGGCGGTCTGTCTAACTCCAATTTTACGATAGCCGAAGAAAATGAGAGTTCCATCTACATGCGCCACATGTGGTCTTCTGTGCGGTCAAAAAAGCGCCGCAACTGTCTTTCGCCATTTCTTCTCAGAAGCTTGACGTTTTTTACTGTCAAGACCACGTTGGCGAGAGATCTTGGCAGAACCACTTTCTTCTCGGGAGATGTGAAGAATAGTAGAGGCAATTCCATCCTTTGGGAGCACATCGGCCCGGGACTCGGTTCCAGTGGCGTATCTGCTTGGCTAAGAGCCCTTCTGAGAGAGTCAGTCTCAGGGTCGAGAGGTAATAATTATCATGTCAATTTTATTGAGTAAAGTATCGCGAAAAGAAACGATCACGAGGCTGCGTGTTCATAATTATCAAACTGTCGACTACGTGTCCCTGGATCCGTGTGAGCCATCCGTTGAGACATCGTGCTCGTCGGGAAAGACGCGATAGCCATGAACGCGACCATCGTGGCGGCGACAGTCATCTGTGACAGCCCAGTCCCCCACTCGAAGGCACTTCGCAGCGAAGGCGAGGACGTGCCTCTCAGCTATATGGTCGCCACCGATGTTGGCGTCCTTTCCACCGCCGACGTTGTCCCGCGCATCGCCGGCCACATCGGCGAACAGGCTGCACTCCGCGCGAGGGCGGCGAGGCCCGATGCCGTGCGCGTGGCAACCTCCCTGAAGGCGATGCGCCCGTCATCGGCTGGGAAAAAGGGCGGTACGTTGGTGCGACTGTCGGGAGGGCGGTCGCAGTCGCCATCAGGCGGCTCATCCTCGTCACAACGGACAAGGTCAGCCATCTCCAGTCGGCCTGTGCATCAACTTTGGAACACGTGTCAAGAATCGTGGCGATAATTATCTTTTGATAAGTTTGATCATTATCGCATAAGTTCATTAACGATCGATGGTTTCTTGAAATATAACAACCCTGGTCAGTCTTGGTCGCCTAGTACAATATTCAGAAAACAGCGATACATGACTGCTGTGATATGTTCATAAATCCACGATCGTGGGGAGTTGGAATGCCAGCTGTGAAATCGGCGAGGGTGTGTCAGGCGACTTGTGACCGACGCGCGGCTGTCGGTCGTGAAAACACGAACGATTTTCCACAATGCGTGGCACGTCGTTGCTTCAGGCTTTGTCGCGCTATCACTCAACCCCCTTCACACCATGGTGGTCACAGGAAAAACGTCCCGTTTATCACTCTTAATTAATCTACAGACTAGTCTATAGTTTAGTCTATTAGATTTCTTACGTTTTATAATTAATCAAATCAACAGGACTTCTTATACTTCACCATTTTGAATTCCTGGAGGTGAGGAGACAGCTGCGATTGCAACCTTTCGGACCGACCCTCTCTCTCTATCCCTAAGAAGCCCCCCTCGGAGCTGAGTTTGCGAAGGTCGCCAGTGGGATATCGGCGGCATTACAGAAGCTCAGGCGAAACAGGCAATTCAATCCTCTTCGGAATCCAGACGGCGCCGCTGGCCCTCACCCACACCATTTGGCTGCCCCATTGCTCTCTTAATTGTCCGCAGCATCCCCACCTCAGAAGTAATGGTCGTCCTCACTCATGTCAACGCCGTCGATCAGTTCTTGTGCACCAACATGAGCTTGGCCACCCTGTCATGAGTCGACCTATCGCGAATGAGGAAGTGAACTGACTTCTGTGTAGAGAAGGACTTCTCGACAGCACGGGATCAAGGGCTGGGCGAGAAACCCACGGGTCGGGGGATGTGGGAGAGCGTCGATGATGTGGGCTAGTAATGTACTCATATTGTTTTGGGCCTCATTCAGAAACTAGCTGATGAACATAATTATTACGGTTGGGTCTAACACAAGAAAACAAACGAATCTGAAAAAGGTATTGATTTAATATATTGCGAAAAGTGCGTACGCGGTCATATGACAGGGTCGTCCGAGAAATTAGCCAACCGATGTTCCAGCCCGTGTTCCGCCCGAACAGCACCTTACCGCATGTGTGTACTCAAAAATAGTTTAAATCAAGAGTATTTGAACGTTGGCAATACAGGGGGATGGCAAGCAGACGACCGAGAGTTCCGACGGAGTCAAAGCAAGCAGTCGCTACAGTACGTGCGGGACGGGGGTGCTGGGGCAGCGTGTTGCTACGCCTGCCACGGATGAGACACGAAGTCGTCGAAGTTTTGAGCAGCACACCAGCTGGGCTCACTCTCCCTCCTCTACTCCACTCAGAACCATAAGCAATCGCCATGGGTGCTCGCTGGGGGGGCACAGGCGCGGGGGGGGGCAATGGCGCGTGCTGCAGGTGTCCCGCCGACGGCCCTGTCGGCGCGCGCGATGGGTCCTCCCCCCCGCCGCGCGCCCGGCCGAGTGCCATGCTCGGCCGCGATCCCCGCCGAAGCGATAGGCTGATAATCAGGAAAAGGTGGAACGGCGGCAGTGAAAACCGTGGTAGCCGAGTCGGGATGGTGGTTGGAGGTGAAGCGCAAGGGAAGCGTTACCAAAGAACGAGGGTGGGTACCGCGAACTTTGCGTGGCAGGTGGGATGCGGGTGGCCGCCGCGCGTCGTGCCATGTGCGTCGGACAACAGCCTAATATTTTAGCTGTCCTGCTGTGTCAGTCCAATAATGTATGCTGGGAAATACGAGGCCGTGTTTGATGCGGAATATTGGGTCGAGCTGCTCGCCTCTCGTCTGATGTGCGGCTCGGTTATGTGACAGGGGTCACATAACCGAGCCGCACATAACCGAATACGCACTGTAAACAAACCGGAGAGCAAGTACGTTACATTTTTGACATTCATGCTTCACACAGTTGGTCGGTCAAATCCGCGAGCAACCGTGTGCAAGTACGCGCTAAAGCGAACAATTTATTTAGCACGCTAAATAAATTATGTTTTAGCTAAAGTTCTGCATTAACCAAAGCCGCGATAAACTTTGCGAACCCTGGTTCAAACGACGGTAAATATGACACAGTTCAGCTCAATCCGAGCGCAAATGCATTGCTCCTTTTTGTGTGAATATTATCCGTCTCGGTGTACGCAGTACAGTACGAGGCCAATAAATGCCTCTCTAGGTACCAGTACCGAAGCCTTACACGGTTTCAACCTCCGGCCCGTACATGAGTCGGCCATGACAATGGGAGAGCATCGTGTGCATCTGCCACAGATGCTGCGGGAAAGATACATACGGCACTCAAGCAATATGAGCACACCATCTGTGTCTTGATGAAGAAGTCGTATGCTCAGAACAGCACTGCTACAAGGCTGCAGGAGTGGCACTGTCCAGATTTTCCTGTGCTCGACTCTGTCCAACCTGAGGTCAGCTCTACACCGTGAGGTCAGAGGAGGTCGCAATGTGTTGACTCAGAAAGATAGAAGACGTCCTCAGCAGCACAGCAAGCCCAAGAAACCCGTGGGGCGTTGCCTTATAGCCGAGTATGAGACGCAAGAAGGGGGGCGGTCGAGACCAAGTTTGGGGGGGGTGGAAATTTTATTGGCCTCGTACTGTACTGTACACCTCTAAAGTTTAGTCCTCTAGCTCGCTAGCGAGCCCTTGTGCGGAGGCCACTCTCCGGTTTGGGGGGGCGACATGGAGCGGCATGGTGGACAGCGCGAACGGACAAGGAACAAAGATGCAATACCAGCGAGGGAGCAACAAGACCAAGCGAGCAGACGCCCTCACTGACTTTGTCACGCAACAGAATTCCCATTCAAAACCGACTCATCTCGCGCTACGGCGTCGCCGGTCCAGTGCCTGCCCCCCCTCCCTCCTGCTTCGCGCCGAAGGCGGCGGCCAAGTCACCCATCACCCCCGGCGTCGCCCGCGAGGCACGCACATGATGGTAGGGGGAGTAGAGGGTGTCGAGAGGCCGCACCGCGAGGGACTCGCGGCGGTCTCGCCGGCGGAGCAGTTGGAGCAACGGTACAACCATAATGGAGAAGAGAGAAGCGCCCGTAAAAAGGCCAATGTAGCCAGCCTGAGACCGTGTGGTGGTGAATATGGTGGCGTACGAGGGACACATGCCCAGAACAGGGAGACGCCACGCAACAAAATGAACAGAGGACAGCGCAGGGGCACTCAGTTAGCGGATTGGCCACGTAGATCAAGGAAACGGTCGGCAAGAGAACACCAATTGGGCAGAAGCGTCAAGTGTGCACGTCGAAGTATCAGACCGCACAAAAACGTCAACTTACAACATCCACCAGCCACTGCGTCACCGGATAGGTGTGAACTGCTTTGAGCTCCTCTTCCACAAATGATGCGTATCCCAAGTGTACAGCGTACTTGAGCCAATACCCTGTTGGAGGCCAGCCACAATGAAGAGAGGTATGAGGACGGGTCAAGGAGGCCTCGAATGGAAAAACCGAGCAGTTAGCAAGAGATGTCCATACGAGGTGAGAACATGGCGGTCATTCATAGCGTTAATAGTGCTCGCCACAAGACCACACAGATGAAGTGATGCGGGGAACAGTACCAGAAAAGTCAGCTGGCTCGACCTTGAGGTTGTTGCTGCTACTGATCGACGAGATCGTATACCGAAGCTCGTCGTTCTCCCGTCGACGAGTGAAGAGGATGTTGGCTTCTGAGTTGGGCCCAAGGAGAGCCGTGTCCGCCAGGGATGTCACGCCGCCTTCGGGCAGCTTCGCCCCGCGAGCTGTGATGAACACCTGGAGGCCTTCCTCCGGTGTGCCTTCGCGCACGTTGGTCGTAGGAGACTTGAAGTAGGGGCCGTCACCGACCTCAAGCCAGGCAGAACCGTCGAACGAGTACCGAATGTCGGGAAGGTCGGCCACGTTGGTTCCATTGACGTCCCGCGGAAGCCCCGCAAAGAAGATGGTGTTACACAGCTCCTTGGTTGTCAGGTTAGCGATGGCAGCTGCTTTCGAGCCCGGAGGAATCGTGAGGATGGGAGGCGTGCCCCCAAAGTAGAGTGCATCATAGACAGGATTGGCAACCGTCCCACGCATCACTTGTTCAGCAGTTTCGTCCGCACCGTCTTTCCTGAACATGCACTGTAGGATCCACCAGGAAACAAGAGAAGGAAACACGAGGCCACGACAAAAAGCTCCGTTCAGCAAAACAAAAACAAGCCTGCGTTAAAGTGACCAGCCCACGGCCGTATGAGTTGGGCGCGCGCCCCTGCCCAGCCCCGCAGCCTTGCTGTACGCAGAACCACGACAGGCAGGACCCAGAAAAGCAACCCGGACAAAAGAACGGCAAGAGATATTAGCCTTTGCGTACCTGAAAAAAGGCGTGATCTGCCAGCACCACAACCCGAGTGCAGCCCGAGTGGATGAGGTAGGTCCCGTACAATCAGAGTCCAGGACGTACGAACATAGATTCACCATTGCACGCGCAGCCGTCGTCAGTATATATACAAAGGGTCGTACACCTGCCGCCGACGACTCCTGCCCCCCTGTCCTCTCCCCAATACCCCCAACTCTCGCCTCCCCGCCCCCCCCATCCCAATGCAAAAACACATACCAGTAAAAAGGGACAGATACGCCGAGTCGGAGAACGCCGTTGAGTTGGCCACCACCTCAGGCCCATTGGAGCCAATTCGGAAGCATGGACGACACTGGGTGGACACCGAGCCGTTTGAGATTTGCTGCAACTGCACTACCGGCAGCGGGAAAAAGTTACCGCACACGCGGTCGCAGTCCTCGTCATTCGGGTTGTCCCAGAACCGCTCAACGACGTTCTCAAACTCATCAGAGCCGGTTGTGGTGTTGGGTTGTGCGCCGCCCGCCTCGACTCCGCGGGCGTTCCGGAAGGAAGAAAAGTGCAGCCGTCGCAGAGGCACGCCCGTCTGTGAGCTACAGACGGTAACCACAGGCATGGGCAGCCGGTCATGCCGGATCAGTTCAATTCCACTCTCGGGGTTCCGCACGTCGTCCGCAAACTGGATGGTGATGACGACAATGGCAGCGACAGACGCGATCGCCAGAAGAATATAGAGAAAGGTCACTATGGAAGCGGTCTTGCTCACCCGCAAAAGCTCACAGGTCAGGAGACGTCGCAAAAACATCCATCGGACAGAGCCGACCGAGCGGCCGCCGGCACCATCGGCGCCCCGTCCAGCGGCGCCCCGCTTGGCAGCCCCACCCGTTGGGTCCTCCATATCCGAGTCGTCCTGCCCATCCACCGCCACGACGTCCTCCGTCTCTTCCCCCACACCGCGTCCAAACGACGGCTGCGCCGCCAGCGCCGCGGCACCCGAACCCACTGCGGCGGAGGCGCCGGGCCCCCCTGCAGGCTGCCCAGAAGAGCCCTGCCCCGGGACTGTGAGAACAAATTGGTTGCCACTCCCCACCGCCTGCTCGAGAGCCTCCTCACACGCGAGCGTCAGAGCACGGACCGCCGGCGCATCGGCCGACCGGACTGCCTCAAACAGCCGCGCCTTGGCGCGGAGAAGGTAGGGCACCGCCGCCGCCTCGGCGGGGGAGAACCGCCCTGGATCGTCCCGACGCACCGCTGCCGCGAGCTGCTCTGCGGCCGCTACCGCCGCGGGCGCGCGGCGCCGGCCGTCGGCGCCAGGTGTAGAGTGCATCCCATCAGACCGTGTCGACCCGGCCACACTTGCCCCCGCGTCGCCACCGCCACCGCGACGACCGCCGGACGAGCCGGTGGCACTCCACCGCAAGGAAGAAAGGCCAGAGGTACCGGGACGGCGGCCCGTTGAGAGGCGCTCGTTGCTGTGCCCCCCCCCTCCCGGGATGTCCAAACCATCTCCGTACAGGGCATCGATCGCGTGAAAGACTGCCACCGCCCGCTGAGCAAAGGCGGCCGCCTCGACCGCTACCGCCACCGCCGCGGCGTCATCGCGCGCAAGCGCGCGACGGTAGGACCGCTCCAACGACGCCATGTACGGCCGGGCGACCGACACAAAGAGCAGCGGCGTCGGCGGACCAGCCACCGCGTCCGCCGCCCAGTCCATGCGGTCGACGGTAGCGCGGTCTTCGCCAAACTCCATGCTGGGCGACCAGGCAGGGGAGCGGGTGGACCAAGGTGGGGAAGCCGCCGTACGCGCTCAGCAGCGAGCGTACAGGTGGGGAGAGCCAAACACAAAGGAAAACGGAGAGCCCCGCGCCACGCTCAAGGCATAGGCGGAACTCAACAAAGCTTCATGCGCACGACGGCGGCGCGCCTTGGCGATCACGTCGGTGGTGCATCGGTAAAAAGCCCACAGACAGCGGATATGGGTGAGGCGAGTGAGACCATGTGGTGAGCGGTGGCGTGCTGGCGAGCGATGCGGTGGCAAGCGCCCTCGTTCCAAAGCCCGACGCCAACAGCTCCCACGAGCGTGCCCCGCATCTCTGTGCCGCAGCGCGCACGCCGCCTCAGAGGGGACGCCAGGAGCTCTCTCAAGGTGCAGCCGTGTGTCGGACATCGAGAAATCCTTTCCTACAGAACACGCCACTGGTGGGACGCCCTGCGCGCGAAAACAGGACTTTGGCAGCAGGCTGTTGGACCCGCGCCACTCGCCTGCGCCCAAGACGGACGGTCGGTCTAGCCAGTGGCCCAATAAAAATCCAGACCAGCCGAGATGTGCGACCGGCGTCAGGAGCGCCTCGTCCGAGGGCTGACGGGACGCCCTCTCGGGCGAAGGGGGGGCGTGTGTTGTCGCGAGGTGAAGAACAGTCACCAGCTACGGGCTTCGCTTTGGCCGTTTCTCCCTATCCGGATACTCCCCGTCGGCGCGCGGCTGGCCTGACAGCCGGATGTCAGCGTCTCAGGCTTGGGGGCTCGCGCCAACGCACACTTGGCGTCTCAAATATCCCACTCCTCCTGCCCTCTGGCTGCAGCGCACGACTGGCTCCCTCGAGTGATGGCCCGCAAGCAACGTCCAGGGGGCGTCATGAGAAGGATTGCGTGAGGGCGGCCGCGGGGTCCACTAGATTACCCAGCGACACGTGCAACACTGCTGGGGGCCTGGCCCTCTCCCTGCCGCGGCGCCGTGCGCCCCCTATGTGTCATGGCGGGACTTCTCCCACGGGTCTTTCCTGCTAGCAAGCCAGACACGTTCGCAACCTGTCCTCCGCCTGCTACTGTGGCCCGGCCGCGCCCCCGCCGGGAGATACATACCTCTGTGGCCAGCGCCACCCGCACTGCGGATAGCGTATCCATAACCGGCCGACGCTGGCCCCTCTGCCCAACCAACGCCGCCAACACCGCCGGGTCCTCCCCCAGCGGGAATCTGGTCTGCCGGCAGGCTGCCGCTCGCCCCGAGAGGAGCAAGTCACGCAGCATCCATCAGGGAAAAATAGAGGAGGGTGGCTGCCGGCCGCGGCCGCCGCCTCCCGCTTTCCATGCCTGCTATGGCCTTCCGGAAGGCGGTCCCTCAAAGGAGCTCAATCGGCCGCCGCGGCGTGCTAAACGGGGAAGTGCGGCCGCCCCGGCCGTGCTACCGCCGGGCGGCTGTCCGCATCCGGGGGACCACAAGAAGAGAAGTCCATGCCCCGCTACGCTGCGAATGCCGACGGCGATGGTTCTCGCTGCTCTGGGGGCGACGGTGCACAAAATGACGGCAGTTAAGAGGGCAGCTGGCAAAGGGGGGAGGATGGGGACGGGATGATGATGGCCGTTGGCGATGAAAGCTGCGGTGATGACGGCGGCAGTAGCCAGCGCGGCGAGCGGCCTCCGCCCATTCCCCCACCGCAGCCGCCGGTGGACTCTGCTGCGGGCCGGGGGGTGCTGGCACCACTCGGCCGCGCCGGCCACGTCCGCGCCCACCGTCCCCCTACCCTAGCCCAGCTACGCCGCGCCGTCGTCGACGGGGGGGGGGTGACTGCAAAGACGGCAGCGGGGCCGCCACGGACGCTTCCGTCCACGCCACCCACGCCAAAGTGGCGCGAGAGTGTGTGCGGGTGGGAGGCACAACACCGCTGCCGCCCGCACCAGCTGCCCGTCTCGACAGCTTCGCTGGGCCACTGGGCAAACGCAGACAGAAGCCGCCGCGGGGGCCGCCATACCGACCAAGAGAGGAAAAAAAATAAGTGTTTAGCAGGGGGACACTCAATCAAGCAGAGCAGCAGTCATGGCTACCGGCAACTGTACAGTACAGTACAAAAACACACACGCGCGATGAAAAACAAAAACAGGACGGCGGGGGTACCCCCACGGGAACCAAAACGTCACAAGCGCACCCACGAGAGGGGGGCAAGCAAACAACCTGCATGCGGCTGGGATCCGCTGCGAGCTCACCACCCCCCCCCAACCCCCCCCCCCCATCATTCACACCGAAGGCGTCACCTTCCCACCCCCCCCCTCCCCACCGCCCGCAGCCGCCCCTCGGCGGCGTGCATCGCCTTGCGCTCCCGCACATACGCCGCAAGGGCCGGCGTAAAAGCGCCCGAGCCGTCGAGCACCGCGGCAGCGACCACGTCGGCGGCCGTCTCGGCCGCTGTGTGGCGGGCGACCAGCACCGCGACAGCGGCCGCCGCAGCGGCGGCGCGGCGCTCAGTGACGGCTGCCTCGGCGGCCGCCACCGCGGCGGCGTCTTCGGCGGCCATCTTTTCCGCTGCCGACAGCTCACACACGTGGCGGACGTGGGCAGCTTCCGCGGCGGCCGCCGCCTCACGCGCGGCGGCGGTGGCGGCGGCGGCCTCGGCGGCGGTGCCGAGGACGGAGAGGTGGGCGTCGAGGAGGGTGGGGTCCGCCGCCATGGCCACCAGGTTGTCCGTCGGCAGGTCCGACAGGGGGAGGTAGGTGTGGCCATCGGCGGTGGTGGCGGTCGCAAAGGCGGAGGACCCCCCCCCCGCCGACGCTACGGTCGCGTCCGACCCATCTGACGTAGACTGGACAACGGGGCGGCCGCCGGTCGGCGACGGTGGCCGCGCCGTCGTTGCAGCCGGCGTCGTGGACGCGGACGTGGACCGCACTGTCCGAGACGCCCGCCGAGCGTCTGTCGCGGCGGAGGCGGCCGCCGCCGCCGCAGTGGCGGCGTCGCGCGGCGGCACCCGCGGCCGCGGCGGTGGCGGGCGCGCTGCCGTCGACGGACGGCGGCCGGCGGCGGTGGCGGCGGCGGCGGGCGGAGGTGGCGGCCTCGTTGGCGGCCGCCCCGCCGCGGCGGGGGCGCACGGCCGAGGCCGGCGGGGCCCGCTGTTGCCGCTGCCGCCCACCCTGCCGCTACTGCCGCTGCCGGCGCCGCCCCGGGAGGTGACCGCCGCCGACGCGCGCGCCGACAGGGACGAGAGGCTTAGGCCCGACATCCGCCGGGGGGACGCGGCCATGGCCGTGGGCATCGTGGGGAGCAACAGGGGGGGGCGGGGGAGGGGGTGGGGGTGCACGTGAACGTCGAGGTAAGGACGGAAGGAGAGCAAATGGAGGGGTGTGGGGGGGGGGGATGGGGAGGGTGGGTAGGGTAGGAGGGCGAGCGTCGGGGAGGGGAAGGGACGGGCGGCCGACTAACAAAAAAAAACAGGACGGCGCGGGGAAGGGCGGGGGGTGCCTTGGGAGGGGGGGGGGGAGGGACGAGGGGCGAGCTCGCGGCACGCGAGCCGACGCGTCGCGGGTCAAGGTGGAGATGGGGGGGAAGCAGACCGCCGGCGGTCGCGGAGGGCGGTCGGGAAGGGTAGCGGCGGGTGCAGGTGATCTCACGCACACCGAGTAGAGGGGGGAGGGGGGAGAGCGGCGGGAGGGGGGGAGGGCGGGGACGAGGCGGGGGCGGCAGTGGGAACAAGGCACGACGCCGCCTACGGCCAGCGGTGCCTCGTCGTTGGCCGGGGTGGGGGGGGGGCGGTTGGTTGGGCGGCTACCGAAGGAGGGACGGAGGCCCGTGGGGGCGCCACAGGGCAACGCGGCGGCGGGGTGCCTCGCCAGCGGAGGCTCGTTGCGGGCTCTGCGGGCGCGCTTGTCGAGGACGGCACAGATGCCTGGCGTTGGCCGTGGAGGAACCGGCCTTGTTCCCGCCACCCCCTTCCGGTCGCCTGCTGGCTGGCGGGCGCGCCCCCCCCACCCCCCCCCCCAGCGCAGTGGGTCTGAAACTGGGTACCTTACAGACGGCCGATTGGACGTACACAGGGCTGCTGGATCTCTTTCGGAACAGAAAAAGCAACAACCTGGTCGTGAAAAGAGACTGCCTCTGTCGGGGCGGCGTACTATAGGGAGACACAGCAAGGCCCAGCGAGGATGACCCCCGCCCAGTTGTGGGCCTCGTGACAGGGTCGGCCCGCGTGACAGGGTCTCTGGTGCTGGAACACAGCGCCCCGCCAAAAGCGCCGTACAAAAATTCAGAAGGCAAATAGTCCAACGAGCGCACGCGGACAACTGCTGTGGCTGGCTACTTTGTGAATCGAGTACTTAAGGAGACGCAATCTCCAGACGCCGCGAGGCGGTAGAGGCCTCTATCTCTTTCGACCGACCTCGAGTAGAATGAGAGTTCTATCTATAGTTAGCCGCCACATATTTACTTCCGAGGCGGACCGTGACCGGTTCTGCGAGGCGTGCTTCCGTGGCGGACCGTGACCGGTTCTGCGAGGCGTGCTTCCGTGGCGGACCGTGACAGGTTCTGCGTGGTCTGCAGCGTGGGAGAAGAGGCGCGTGACTGGATTAGAGCTGGTCGCCTGGGCTGCATGTGCACGGCTCAGTGTGCATTGCCTGGATGCACCCCCGCCCGCTTTTGGGCCGTGGTGGTGGGTCTGAGGGGGCCGGGCTTCCCTTCGTAGTCCTTTCCTCTCTCGTGCTGCTGGTGCTTTGTACTTGAGAGAGGAGGGCGCCATCGCGCTTTGACGCCGCGAAGCTGCGCTGGGATGCGACGGTCGTTGTCGTGCCCGGACTGTCCGTCGCGGCCGCCGGGCGTGCCCGCCGTCACACCTCTAGTGGGTCACCCCAACACCCTCTTCCTCATAACCCCACCCGCTGCGGGTGGTCGTCTTCTTCCACCCTCACGTTTGGGCTGCGAGCGACTCTGGCCATGTCGCGGTCGGGCTTGCCCCCGATGGCCCCACCTTCCGCCCCTGTGCCCTGTCGCGCTCGGCCGCCCCCCACCACGGCGGGTGGTGCTGGTGGGGGTGGGGCGTCGGAGATCCAGCCCGTCCCGGTGCCGCCAAATGCGATGGCCACTGGACTGCCCGCCGGCGGGGGTGGTGCCCCACTGCCTGCTGCTGTGTCGGCCCAACCACGCCCGCCTGTTGCGAACGCGTCTTCTTCTGGCCTTGACGCACGGCGGCGGGGAAACAATGAGCGCCAGACACGAAAGCAGAAGCGGGACAAGGACGAGAAGGCCTCTGTGAAGAAGCGCCTTCTTGACCCGCAAGCTGGAGGAGCCCTCCCGCAAGCTGTGCAGGATGCGGCGGCCAAGGCGAAAGCAGCCGCGGTGGACGCGTGGAGCCGGTCCCCTGCCCCTCTGGCGGCGGGTGTGGACAGCCGGGGGGAGGAGGCTGCCGAGTCGAAGGGTACCCGCCTTGAGCGCCTGGAAGCTGACGTTGTCGACAAGCGCTTTGGACAGGAGGAACGTAAGGAGCTGTCAAAGCAACTGCACAACATGCGCAACCAGCGCTCTGCACGCAAGATGAGGGCCTCCAACAAGGCTCTCGCAGAGCAAGCTGCCCGCTTGCGCGTCGCGCCGATCATTGCAACACCAGAAGAACCGGACCAATCGGGAGGTGACGGTGGCGGGGGGGGGGGTGGCGATGACGGCGCTGGCGGTGGCGAGGGCGGCGCTGGCAGTGGCGGGGGTGATTTCGGCGCTGGTGGGGGCTGGCCAAGCGGTGGTGGGAACTGGCCCGGTATTGATTTCATAATTTTCTGGTGTGGTTGGCAACACGAACCTTACCGGACCAATCGGGAGGTGGCGGTGGCGGGGGGGGGGGTGGCGATGACGGCGCCGGCGGTGGCGAGGGCGGCGCTGGCAGTGGCGGGGATGATGCGGGTACTGGCGGGGGCTGGCTAAGCGGTGGTGGGAGCTGGTCGCCCAATGACGGGAGCGTCTCTTCCAACGGCAGCAGCGGCTCGAGGGGCGGCTGTGGGACGGGCGGGGCCGAGTGGTGGGACGATTCCGGCACCTTTCGGGATGCTTCGGCCGGGGCACCGCGCGCCTATTGCTGGTGGGCTTGCGCCCTTATCCTGGCCGCAGCGGCGTCGTACACACCAGCCGCTACCCCGTCTTGTGTTCACGAACGGCCCCGGCATCTCTCCCATCAAGCGGCCACGGCCACCCCGGCGGCGGCCCGCTGACCTGACCTCTGCCGGTCGCCCCCCCGATGGGCGACACGGCGTCCTCCCAGGGGGCACGCTCAGTTGGGTGGCGGTTGTGGGGGAGGGGGCGCCATCGTCGGCCGTGGCGACGCGTACAAGGTGCCATCCTCCGTGCAGGCGGCTTGCTAGCGCCTCTTGGGTGAGTGCGGTCCGCCTGGCTGCAGCCAACGCTATGTGATGCCGTGAAGAGGGGAAGGCGCCTGCTCCCTTGCACCGTTCTTTCTGCAGCGGGGGCACCTGAGGAGGGGGGGCGCGAGCGAGCGGCGGGGGCGCATGCTCTCACTGACGCCCGCCGTCAAGGGCACTGGCCGCGCGGGCCGGCCCCTTGACGGTGACCACCGACCGCGACACGGGTAGGGACGAAAAGGTGGAGGGGAGGCAGGCACGGACGCGGGAATAAAAAATCGACCACTAGGAAAGAGCGCTTGTTCGTTGCCAGGCGGGCCGCAGCCAAGCCACGTGCGCCACCCCCCCCCCCCCGCCTGCCTCCCATTGCCGTTCGGTCGCCACCCGACCGTCGCGACCGCCCACCGGCGCCTCCATCCAGCCTCCCCTCTCCTCCCTCCCCCTCCCCATCCCCCCCCCCTCGGACGCAGAGCCCCCGCTACGCCCCCCGAAGCGTGGACACAGCCGTCTCGAGCGCCCACGCCTCAAACACGACGCACTCAAAGCGACGCTCCTCCCGGGGCGGGTCGAGGATGGTGTGGCTGCCGACGCGGGCGCCCGCCAGAGGCGTGGACGCGCCTCCCCCCTCCCTGCCCCCCTCCAAGCACAGCACGGGGGAGCCAAACGTGTCACTCGCGGCGGTGGTGCCCCGGAACTCATCGTCCAGCCACAGCGCAAACCCGCCGCCGCCGCCCACGGCCAGGTGGCGCTCCGCCCCAAGCTGAAAGTAGGGGTTCTTGCGCGTCCACCTGTAGACGATAACCCCCGCGGGGTGCACCTCTCCGTCTGACGCAGCAGGGGGGGCCGCACCAGGGGCAGCTCCCGCCGCCGTCGCCACCGCCCCTGCCTGGTCGCTCTTACCACCACCCTCAGCCTGGCCACCGGGCGTGATGGTGGAGGTGGCAGCGGCGCCGGCGGCGGGGGGGCCTGCCGGGGTGCCTTCTCCATCCGGCCCGCCGGCCCCCGGGCGGCCCACCCGAAACACAAAAGCCTCCCCCCGCCCCACGTACCGGGGGCCAACACGCCACTCGGCAGTCGTGTAGGCGCCGAACACCCCCCCCGCACCGTCGCGGGCAACGAGAAGAGCCGGTACCGCCCCGCGGGTGCGAGCGTAAAAGGTCGACACCGAAACGCCATGGACGGCAGTGGAGTAGGCCAGCCGCAGCGCAGACGTAGTGAAGCGGGCGGGGACAGCGGCGAGGAGAGAGGCCATGACCGCGGGGCTCGCCGCCCGGGGGGTAGCGCCGCCGAGAAAGACAACGGAGGGGGGGGGGGGGGGGTGGGGGGCCGGGGGGGGTCAGCGGGAGGGGAGAGAGATGGCTGGGGGGGAGACTGCGCCCCGCCGCGGTCGCCGCGGTCGCCAGGCCGCCCACGGCCACTTCCGCTCGACAGGCGTGACAGACGCGCCGACGCCTCCGCCACGGCGCTGCGGAGACGGAACGACACGCCGCCACCACCGCCGCCACCGCCACCACCGCCACCGCCACGACTCCCACCACCGCCACCGCCACCGCCATCGTCAACGCCACCGCCACCTCCACCGCCACCCCCACCCCCCCCGGTGTACATGTTGCCCCCCGGCCGCCCGCCTCTGGCCGCGCCAGCTGGGCGGTGGCGCCCCCCCCCGTCCCCGTCGAGGAGTCCCACCTCCTCCACCGCCGCCGTCACGGCGGCGCCCACCACGCCTGCCGCGACGGTCGCCGCGCCCGCCGCGGCCGACGCGGCCGCGGACGCGGCCGTGGCCGCCGACGACGCGGCCGTGGCCGCCGACGACGCGGCGGCCGAGGCGGCAGACGACGCGGCCGCAAAGAGGTCGGATGCAGAGGGGGGGCTTGCAGGCGGGGGAGGCTGCCCCGTCGGGGGGGATAGCTGCGGCAGCGGCAGCGATGGCGGCGGTGGTGACGGGGACGGCCGGCGGCGGCGGGGGGGGGAGCCACCACCCGCCGGTGACGCCGCTGGAGGCGCGTCGGCGGGAAGGTTAGACCGAGGGGGGGTCGACCGCGGGTGAGGGGTGGGTCGGACAGAGACGTTGGGTGAAGGCATAGCGGACGGTGGCAGGGGCGGCGTGGGCGGGGAGTTGGGCGGCAGAGAGAGTGGGAGGGGGTTGCGTCGGAGGGCGACCGCCACGACGACTGCGACCGACGTGCGCGCACCCGGTCCGCGTGCAGCTGACGAGCTCTGTGCTGACGCTACCACGTGGCGGTGAGACATCACCCTGCGCTGATGGCACCTCTTGGGTGTCACCAAAAGTGACACCCCAGATACCATACACATTGGGTAAGGTGTCAGGGAGTTTCGGTTTTTTTTGCAGCGCCCCGCGACCCAAAGAGACAGGAGCTCGTCCGCCTCCCAGTCCCGACCCGACGGGCCGATATCCCATGTCGATTCATATTTAGCTTCCCCGTCCCGTTATCCCATGTCGATAGCGTCTGTAGGCTGATATCGAGGCTATCGCCGCTCTCCTTGCAGACGTCGGACGCTGGCTGCTTTCTCTTGTCTGTCGTCCTCTTCGCTCCTCCCTTCTGCTCCTACCTCTTGTGGCGGCTGCGTCTGTGCCCAGTTCTTACGTGCCCACTCCGTCCCCCCCCCCCATGGGGGGCACACGCGAGCCCCAACCCATGGCCGCCGCCGCCGCCCTCGCCCGCGCTTATGGCTACCCCTACCCCCGCCCAGAGGCGTCGTTTGTCTTTGCCGCCGGCCGCGCGTGGCCACTTCTGGGCGCTCCATCACTGGCGGAACTGCGGCGCCCACTGCCGGCGGTGCGGTTGGGCGCGCCACTGGACGCGGCGGCCGGTGGCACTGCCGACCCCGGGGGGGGCAGCGACGCGGGGGCCGATGCCCTGCGAGATGCTGCCACCCCCTCTACCACCGACGGCGGCCTGCTGGGCGACCTCTTTCCCCTGCGGGCGCCGTCCCGCCCCTCTGACGACGACGCCCCGCCGGCCAACGCGACCGAAGCGGCCACGGACGCCCCGCACGGCGGTTGGGTGGCCCACGAGCCTTGGCACAGCCGGGTGGCCATCCTCGGCATTGGCAGCAACGGGGCGCCCGTGCAGCTGGCCCGCAAGTTTGGGCGCACCGCCCTCCTCCCCGTCTTGCGTGCGCGCCTCGCCGGCGCGGCGGTTGTCTACGCGCCCGAGGTGGCGGCCTACGCCTCCATCCCCGCCACGATTGCCGCCGCCCCCGCGGGTGCGCCGCCTGCATCTGTTGCGCTGACGCTGCTGTCGCCGGCGCAGCTGACCGCCATGCACGCAACCGAATCGACGTACGGGCTGGTGGTGGTGCCGGCGGGTACAGTGTCGCTGCCCGACGTGGAGGGGCAGGGCGGAGTCACACTCGACAGTCCTTGCCTGGCCTACGTGCACCGGGGCGGGGCGCTGACGCGGGGAGTCGGGGAGGGGGGGAACCACCTGCTGGTGGCAGAGATGCTGCGAGCGGGGGGTAGAGCGGCGGCGGAGGAGGGGGACGCCTTGAACCAGCGGCAGGTGCAGCGGCTGGTGGCGAGTCTGGTGGCGGCTGCCGCCGCTCTCAGGCATGGCGCGCCGGCGGCGCCAGAGGCGGCGGCCTCCGCAGCAGCCACGGCTGTAGCAGCGATGGCAGCGCGCTCTCCCGTCGATGCGGCCACAGACGCGGCGCTGGACACGTGGGTGCTTGGCAACCTGGCCGGCGCCGCCGGTCGGGCTTCCACCCTCGACGCCGTGCGGGCGGCGGCGGTGCCGCGGGTGCTCATCCCCGGCCACGTGGCCGTGGAGGACGCGGCGGCGGCGGCGGCCGTCGCTGTCTGGGCGCCCCGGCGTTAGCAGTGAGGTGGAGGGGGGCGCGCGTGGAGGGGGGGGCGCGGGGGGGGGGGGGGGGGAACGCCGGACCACTGCCTGTAAATAGCAACATCGACGATAGACTTACTGGGAGGGCGATAGTGGGACGAGATGGGCATCAGCAGTCGCTGCGCCTACTCGGCATGCGGCGGCGGTTTGTCGCGGCGGTGGCGAGCGTGCAAGGTGAGAAGACTACCTCGGCCATTGGCCCCGCCGACGATGTGATCATGTTCGTAGGTGCTCACGGGTGCTTCTCTGGTCACCACATTGAGGCGACCCATTCATGGCAGTCCCTCCGGCTGTGTCCGGACACCCCTTGCATCGTGTGCCACTCAGCAAGGAGCGCACCCGTCAAACGTGCTCTTCTCGCCTGCCGTCGTTGTAGGCTCGGGTGCCATGCACATACAGTCATTATTCGGTTATATGCGGCTCGATTATATGACATGGTCACATAATCAAGCTTCCTCGCCCGAGGGCGATTCCTGTTTTCCAGAGAGTTGCCCCATAATTTTATGCGTTGCGCAGGACTGACCGTGGGAGCGCCTCACCGATTCGGCTCATCCCTCTCGCTGACGCCGCCGCCGACCAACACCATCCGGAGGGACGCCGCCAAGATTATCGCTGAGGAGTGGGAGAAGGTCACTGCGGTGCAGCTGGCTAACTGCTGGTTTCACTGCAGAGGTCTTGCCGGACGAGGCAGCCGCGGAAGTGCGCCGGCAGCTGCACGGGGTCGTACCTGTGGCGGATAACGTCCACACTGGCGTTTCTGAGGTGGTAGCTTTGATGGCTAACAGCCGCTTGTGGGACGATTTTCAGGGTGTGTCTGACAGTGAGCGCTCCGTTGCTGTTGAGCAGTGGTTTGCTGCGGAGGATGATGTGGAGGCGTTGGATGAGACGGTCGACATGGCGCTAGGGGAGGGGGAGGACGAGTGCGAGGAGTAGATGCCGTCGTGCTATTATGGTTGTGACTGGTCGTGCGTAGGAAGCAACTTGTGCGCCTGACTGGTGCGCCCTGCTCGCCTCACCCGATGACGCGGATTTCTTGCGAGCGTGTAATTTGATCGGTCGACACTACTGCGACGCCCGGCGGTGTTTGTCAGTCCACGCACTCGTTGCGAATCCGCTGTAAATGATATTCCGATTTAACCCCTAGCCCCCCTTCATATAGTCGAATAATGGCTGTACGAGATTTGTGTTTTGATTAGGGACGCTTTTGAATTTTAATTAGAGCTTCCCGTGATATCTGAGAAGTTAAAATATTTGAATATTTCCGGCTCGCCATGTATCTGCCTGGCATGCGGTGAAGAGAGCGGCGTGTAGGACTGACATTCTTGGACCTCCAAGAGGAGCACTTTAGTGGAGACATACAATGGTGGAGAGGGAGGGCTGAGGGGGTCGGGAGGGGGCGCCATTTTCTGAACGGTGTTTGATGGCGGCGTCGGCGTGCGGCTTCCTCGGGCAGCTCTCGCAGATGACTCGAGGAGAACGACGCGAGCAGAGTGAAGGCGAGGGGAGGGAGTGGGGGTGCTTTTCAATGTAGAAATAGGTGAGGCTTTGTGGGGAGCGGGAGCGTGGGGTGTGTTTGCGTGGATCGCGGCCGTCCCGCCGCCTGGCACACGCTGTCGACGCCGCCGTGCTCCGAGAGCGTCACCTGCGTTATGCCTGGGAAGGTCATCACGGCGAGCCAGGCACAGCTGGCTCGCCTCGGCCGCGCGCTCCTCGAATCGAGGGTGATGGTGCTGCCGGAGCGGCCGACGCAGCCGCTCAACTGCCGCAAGGTGCTGTCCTACGACGCGCAGGGGGGGAAGGAATGACTTTTGGGAACAGCTTGGAGGAGGGGGAAGGGGGATGGGTGAGAGGGGACGAAGGTGGGGAAGAGACGGAGAAAGTTCCCGGAGGGCTGGTTATCAGGGGACTACCAGCCGCTGCCGGGGTATGCCTTGGTCGGTGGCTGTGTGAATTCAGTCTCACACTAAGCTGTGGACGTGCCAACGACTCTCGGAGGGGTGGCGGGAGAACAGGAGCCTCCTCGCATGCGTGATGCGGGGGGGCGACTGGGGTGCCTGTGGATGAAGAGCGCGAGAATGGACCAAATGGACAGTGAGAGAGGGGGCGGGTGCGGGGGCGGAGAGATGGGCGTAGCCCAGGTGGCAAGACGGTGACGGGAGGCGACTGCTCGAAATCTACCCGAGGCCATCATGTGTTCAAAAAGTCGATACTATATTATATTTCGTAATTTTTCACGGTGGTCGAGGTCATGAGGTGAAAGTGTTATCCCAAGGATTCTATAATCTGATGCCCGACGACCTTGCTGCGGTGCGGGCCATCCGTTAACACGCGCGGCCAGGATAGGTCGAGAGCTCGGCACGAGGTCCCCACGTTAACAGAGAAGTCAGATTCTATTGGCCGGCTGAATTGGAAATCTCGTATGTGCATGGCACGTGAGCCTCGTTGTATTGTGCGTCCCGTAAAAAGTGGACGTGCACAGGTCGTGCAGTGTGGGTTTGATTGGTCCAGTGGCCGATATTTGGCATGATCACGACACGTGCACGTCCACTTTTTACCGGACGCACTATACTCCTCCCGTGCGTCATTTTGTCGCGATTTCAGACGCGAGTCGCCTTGGCTCCACGGTTCTTGCCAAAATATCCAGGACGAGACGTGCCATGCCATGACGCGATCCTCCCTCCTATTGGTCGACAATCTCATGAACCCATACATACTGTACCGACAAACCAAAGGAGCCGCGTGTGTACGCCTCCCAGGACTTTCTCAGGGAAGCACAGCGCACCATCCGTCAGGCTGTGCGGCGTCCCCTCCTATCCGGATATGGTGCGCTGGCACTGGATGCGAGGCGGGGCTTCTCCCCCTCCCAGAAGATCCTGTTGCCCCCCCCCTCCTGCATGCTCCTTGAGTCTATGCCCGCCCTTGCTATCCACGGGGATGCTTGGTGCCCGTCTTTTCGCGCACTCTTGTCAAGCCTCTCGCTCCGAAGACGGTGTCGCGCTCTGACGTCGGCCTGGCCGTTGCGGTCTCGCCCTCGCGCTGCTTTCCGCTGCTGACGAACTGCTCAACGCTCGCCCCCCCTTCCATCCGCCCGCTTCCAAGTGGGTCTGTGACGGACTGACGATGGACCCTGTAGACAGTGCAGCCCGTGCCGCGGGCGTCAGCGAGATGACCTCACCCGCTATGCTCGTTGGGGTCCTCCTCGTAGCTGCTTTGGCCGTCGTGTTCATCCTCGCTGTGGGGCGTCCCCCCCCGAAGGGCTCCTCTCTTCCTCTGCCGGCCCCGTCTTGGTCTTCCTATCTACCTGGTGGCGTCATGTTCCGCTTCTTCACAGCCCCCCACACGCTGGGCGACGTCCTCTTTGAACTTCGCTCGGCCCTTGGCCCAACCTTTCGCTTCCGGATTGGGTTGCACACCCTCATCGTCACTTGTGACCCGAAAGACTGTTCGCGTATTGCTGGGCGACCGGCGGAATGGCGGCGGCCGCCCGCGATGGACATGATCATGAACACCATTGTCCCTGGTGGATTGTTCAGCACGACCCTGCCGGACCACGCGGAGCTCCGCCGCAAGCTACGGGGCGTGTTTGGACCGGCCATGCTACCAGAGTTTTGGCCTGCGTTCCAGAAGGAGATGGCCAAGATGGTTGAGCGGATGGAGCGGGCGAGCAAGGGGGCAGACGGCATTGGCGGCAACATCGGCCAGGGAGGGGGCGTCGGGGCCGTGTCGGGGCACGAAGTGGATCTCGTTACGGCATACGGCAACGCCGCGTACGGCTTTATCTTCAATGTAGCGTTTGGGGCTGCGTACGACCAGGCGACCATGGATCGGGTGATTGCGGTTAACGCTGCGCTTCTCAAGGCTATGATGCCAGACATTGTTGGCTACCCGGTGCTTCAATGGAAGCTGTTCGCGCCGCTCCGTCTGCGGGCGCGCTTGCTGGAGGCCACGGCTTCGCTCCGCGCGCACTATGGCGCGCTTGTCGACGCTCGCCTTGCTGAGGCACCCTCTGATGCCGCCGCCCGACCGACCGACCTTTTGGACGCTATCGTCGCGCTGGGCGGGAGCGACCGTGAGGTGATGGTGTCCAACGCTTTTATTTTCGGATCTGCAGGGGGTGTCACCACCGCGGAAGCGGCCTCCTGGGCTACCTACCGCATTATCACCGCCTCCGGGTGTTTGGACGCGGTGACCGCGGAGTTGGAGGCTGTCGTTGGCCCGCCGGGGACGCGCCTGGAGTTCGGGCACATTGAGCGCCTGACCTACCTGAAAGCCTGTTGGAAAGAGAGCCTGCGACTGACGCCGCCGGGCATCTTTTTTGAGCGCGTCGCTACCCGCGACTCAGTGCTGCAGGTGGACGGCCGGGTGGTGCCCGCCGGCACGCACGTGATGGCGTTTTTTGGCGCCGCGCAACGGGACCCCGCTCTGTGGCTCCACCCTGAAGCGTTTGAGCCGGCCCGGTGGATGCCCGGCGGCTCGGCGGTCGCGACGGGAGCCGATATCCCCCCGGGCGCCTACATCCCCTTTAGCGTCGGGCCCAATAACTGTGCGGGCACCTTTCTCGCAGACTTTGAGGGCAACCTCTTGCTGGCCACAGTCTTCCACCATTTTACAGTGCGCCTGGCGGTGCCCCCCGACGCGGTGCGAGCTTTGACGGGCTGGGCCCTCCGGCCGGCGTGTGACGACCCGGCGGGGCCGCCGGGCAACCTCAGCCGGGGGGTGCCCGTGCTGTTGACGCCGCGCGCAACCACGGGGGTTGTGACGCAACAGGCCCCTTGATGGGTTGGGGAGGTATAGGGGAGAGGGGCAGTCCGTTGTGGTTGCGGGACCCTCTTGACCGGGCCGACGGCTTCATGACGGCGGGGTCTCGCCGACAGCACTGTCGAGGGGCGTGTCCCCTGTCGATTTCATGGCCGCCCCGATCAGTGCCACGTGTGCTTTCCGTGGTTCTCTTTTTTCATTGGTCCGCTTGTCTTTTTTTCCCTTTTTCCGGGGTGCCGCGCCGCGCGCGTGCTGCGGCACCCGCGCCGCTTGCTGGGGCGTCTGCCAAAAGTGATTTTGTCTTTTGCCTTGAGCGCCAGCGGCGTACTGAGATGCGGGATCCGCCGGGAAGGTTGTTCTTGTCTGGGGCCGCGGAACAAAAAGTGCACCAGATCCCACCCTCCCCCCCTCCCCAGCAAACGACTGCGAACCAATGTGAAGTAGAGGAAGCAGACAGCGTGTTGTGCCTAGCTAGGGAGCGACACAGATCAAACGATTCGGGTGACACCCGCTCCGTCCGTGTCTTGACGAGGATTGCCAGGGCCTGCCACTGCCTCTCCTGCGCCCCGTTGTTGGGGGGGGGGGGGGGGTAGGGCGCTGGGGCCTGGCATGGCAGGCGTGCCAGGTTGGCCACTCGCCGCTCACCGGGCCCCCGCCTCTGCCCCCTCCCAGCCCCCCCCTCTACAAACCCGTCGCACTCACCCCGGCTGCAGCCTTCTGGGGTGCGCCACTCCTGCTAGCCCGTGGCGGCCTGTCGGGCACCCCCCCCTCCTCCCGCTCCCACCCTTCTCCAACTCGGTGAGCTTGCGACACGCCGTAACCAGTTGTGCCCAAGCACGGACGTGCGGCATCACACCCACCTAGTGGTGGCGCTTTGACCCGGGGGGTGCCCCGCTGCATGACGCCGGACCGTGCATGCGCGCATGCCGCACACACACACACCGCGTAGGCTTTCCTCGCGCGCGCTCTTCCCCCACCTCCCTCTTGGGGCTCCTTGATCAAGAACACCCCAACGTCTCTATTCTTTGTTTTTTTGTTCCCCTTACTCCCCCCCTCCCCCGTCGTAATCACCTCTCCGTTCTACCCGTTTTCCCTTTCCCCCCGTCCCGCTCCCCCCCCCCCCCCCCCCTTCTTTCCCCACTTGCGATTTCGTTGGCTCTTTTCTGCGTGTTGATTGATACCCGTGGAGGAACATCGTCCTCCCCCTTGCCCGTGAGGCACGAACCCCTCGCCACCCTTGACCCTTGCGGCTGGGGCACACGGACCATGGCGGCGGTGGCCGCGCCCACGACGGAGGCGCCCCCCCCCGCTCCCCCGGCGTGGCCCCCCCGCCCGACCCGCTGCTCTCGCCACCTCCCCCCCCCACCGCCCCCCCCCCCACCACCCCCTACATGTGCCCAATCTGCCTCGATGAGGACCTCCCGCCAGACACCCACACCCGCCTCGGCCTGTGTGGCCACGGCGCGTGCCGCAACTGCATGTCCACCTACTACACCCGCGCCATCCTCGTCGACGGCATCCCCTTCCCGCGCTGCGTGTCACCCGGCTGCGACCGCGTCGCCGCCGAGGCCGACGTTGCCGCCGTCGTGGCGCCCCGCACCGCCGCGCGGATGCGCTTCCTCCGCGGCCGCCACCCGGGGCGGGGCGTCGACGGGTCGGGGCTGTGGTGCCCGGCCGAGGGGTGCTGGGAGGTACTCCCGCCGCCGCCGCTCCCACAGCCACCGGGTGACGGCGCCGACGGTGCTGCCGGCGGCGGCGGCGGCGGCGGCGGTGGCGGCGGGGCGGCCGCCGCCGCCGCCGCCGCCGCTGCCGACGATGGCTCGCCGCCGCCACGGACGCTGTGCCCGCGGTGTGGCACCGCCGCGTGTGCGCTGTGTGGGGCGGGCGCGCACGCGGGGCCGTGTGCGCGGGTGGGCGTCAGCCCCGCCGCGCGGGAGGCGTACGCGGTCTGGGCTACCGGCCGCGTCGGCGCGTGTGCCTATTGTGGCGCGCACATCCAGCGGACAGGCGGGTGTGACGTGATGCGCTGCGGGGCGTGTGGGCGGGACTTCCGATACCAGCCGTTTGCGACGGTTGCCGAGGCGCGCGCCGCGTCTGCGGGCATTCTGTCGGCTGAGGGGGTGGCGGGGCCGACGCCCGGCCTTGAGCTGGGGGGGGCGGAAGCCGCCGCAGAGCGGGCGGCGCTGTACGCCGCCCACGGGCCCAATGCGGGTGGCCGGGGTGGCCTCCGCCGCCGGCAGCTGCCCCAGACATGGGCGGTGTGGCGGGTGCGGATGGTCGGGGCGGTGGCCGAGGTGGTCCTCGGGCTCGTGGTGTTTGGGGTGGCGCCCCTGTACACCCTCTTTGCCCGGGGGGGGCTGTGGTGGCTGGGCATTCTGACCATCCCGCTGGTGGTTATTGGGGTCCCCATTGGGCTGGTCGGCCTCTGTTCGGCCACCAGGCTGCTTGTGGTGGGCGTCCCGGCGCTGATGCACCCGACGCCACCGCCAGGGGCGGCGGCGGCGGCGGCGGCGGCACCGGCTGCGGTAGAGGCGCCTCCTCCCGCGGCGGAGGCGGCGGGCCCGGCAGCTGACGCCGCCGCTGCTGCGACCGAGGCCGACCTAGTGCCGCCGCCACCGGGGGCACTCAACGCTACAGCCGCAGATGGGGGGGCAGCGTGGCGGGCCGTCGAGGAGCCGAGGTCGCCTCCCTTTGCCGCCACGGTGCCACCGCATGCAGGTGGCGCTGCAGGCTGCTCGGCAGCCGGTTCGCCGCCACTCCCGCCGCCCGCGGCCGCGCTGCCAACGTCTCCAGTGACGCCCGCCGCGCCATTTTTGCCGCGGGGGAGTGCGGATGCGTCGTCGGCCGCGGCGCGGGCGGGCAGCCAATTACCTGCGGCTGCGGCAGGCGACGGCGGCGCCCTTGCCACGTGGACTGGTGCGGCTACCGCATCTCCTGGCCCGCGCGCACCCGTCGGGGAGGAGGCGGTGTGAACAAGCGGGGAGATGGGGGGCGTGGAGCAGCGGACCGCTCTGCTCTGACCGTGGCCCTGCTGCGGTGGGCGCGGTGGGTGGGTGCCCTGCAGGGGTAGGGCGTCGTGAGCAGCGGCCCTGTGTTGCCGGCGGTCTGCAATGCTGCGCTGCTGTCTGTCCTATTGCCCCCTCCCGCCACGCCAGTAGACCACGTCGGCGGCGGCAGCCGCGGAAGCGAAGCGACGTGCCATTCGCCAACCGCTTGCGTTCTGTGCGCCCATGTGTGGGTGCTCAACGCCCCTCACGCACGGCATCTCGGAGGTCCGTGGCTTGGCGGCGGCCGCGGTAGCCGCAGCAGCGTCGGTGGACATCGGTCGCCGTTCCGCCAGGCATCTGACGGGGCTCTGGGTCTGGGAGATCTGGCACTGTGCGGAGGGCGCCATCGAGGGGCGGATTGAGATGGACCACCCGAGGGTCGGGGTCGCTGTGGGCCAGCCCACGGTGGTGGGTCCAGGGGGGTTGTATGTATTGCGCTTGTGTGTGTGCCCGCTGGGTGTCCACCCCAGCCGGCCTGTCCGGCTCGCCCCTTGTCCTTCTGCTGGCGCCACCAGTTCCTACCTGGGAGCATCCCTCGCGCAGTCCGGCCCCCGTGGGACTGGTACAGCCCCACCCCGCCTCTGCTGGGGGTTGAGCATCGGCATGCCAGCGGCGGCTGCATTGACTCTCCTGGTGGATGTCCATGGAGATGGGCGGGTGATGGAGGAGAGAGCAAAGGGCGCCACGGCCGCCTTGAGAACGATGGGGAAAAACGTCTGTTGCGAAGAGAGCCCTTGTGGCGCTCCCTGACCTGCCGGCTCTGCAGAGCGCAGCGCGTTGTCAAGCTTGTCCGTGCGGCCGAGGTGGGAGGCCGGGAGACGGAGGCGTTTCACGTGAGGGCAATAGCGTGTGGTGACCCTCAACCGGTTTCCCTGCTCGCTCTGTTGCTCTTCCCCGCGCGTCCGGTAGGGGAGCGGACCACGTGGTATTCCCCCCACCACCGCCACAGTCGCCGTCTCCATCGCCTGGCCACTCCACCACTGCTGGGCGGCGCACCCGTTGCCCACCCCGCGTGAGCGATTGTGGGCAGCTGGCCACTCCGTGGCCACCTTTGGCTTGCACATTCACCCCCCCACCCGCGGTACTGCTTTCTGGTCTCTCGCCACCCGTCTTCTTGTCATCTCTTTCGGGCGCCCCCCCGACCATACGCCTTCTCCGCTGCTGCAGACTGGCGGCGCAGTTACTGGTCGCAGTCGCCCGCTTCCTTACCCTCAGCCTGCGCTGCTGGGTTTCTTACCCCCCTCCCACTGGGCACGGCTCGTCGCCAGCATCGAAGGTGTGGGTGTCTGGAGGGGCAATGACAAAGGGCTGGTGATGTCGCTGACTGAGTCTCAGCCAGCCAACGTATTAAATAGTGATCTAAGCAAATTTTCAATTCTTTGTTGCATCCCTCTTCTCTTTTCTGTTTGTTGCTCATCGTCGTGGCGCGCACCCAGTTTGTGACCTCCACCAGACCCAGCCCGACCACTCACGGCAGCTGCAGCGGCAAATTCCCGTAGCAGCAGTGGCCACATCGAAGTGGCGGCGCTTACCCCGCCCGCGCGCTGCTGCAGCGATGACAGTTGCACAGATGGACAACACCAACCTCGCAGGCGCGGGTGCCGCTCGCCCAAACGCCGACGCCGTGATGTGCGGACTGCCCAATGAGGCGGCGCTCAGACATTGCGATGGTGAAGACGGCTGCGAGACCGACGCGATGGCGGCTGGGATGGCTCCATCCGCAGACAGACGCCCGCGCTACCCAGCCAGCAGCTTGGCCAGCCTCGCGTAGCGCTGCGCCGGCTGCAATGCCACGTCGGCGCGGCCACCGATGCTTGCCCCCCCCCCAACCCAAGAACGCCCGCCCCTCTCCGCCGCCCACACATGCGCCGCCGCCGCCGCGGGCGTGCGGCCGGCGGCGTTGACGGCCGCCGCGTTTGCACCCGCGGAGAGCAGCATGCCCACAGTGCGCTGCCAGCGGTCGGGCGGTGCCGCCGCGGCCGCTTCAATGGCCGGGCCCGGTGACGGTGTCGATGAGGTGCGAGCGTCGCTTGTTGCAGTTGTAGCGGGAACTGGCGCCGCCGACTCCGCTGTCGCCGCTGTCGCCACTGCTGCTGCTGCTACCTCTGCGGCCACATGAAGGCGCGTTGCAGCGGCGGCGATCGTTGTTGCAGCAACGTTGGCGGCCCCCCTGAATAGCACCTCCACCGCCTTTTCATGGCCGGCCGCAGCCGCCAGGTGCAGCGGCGTGGCGCCATCCAGGTCGCCAGATGACACGTAGCGGCTTTCTAGGCGCAGCAACGACGTGAGGGCGTCGGCATGCCCGGCAGCGGCGGCAGCGTGCAGTGCACCGCGCTGGCGTCCATCGACTCTGCCGACGAAAACGTTTCCTCGCGCCGTCTTTGCGAGAGCCGCACAAAACGAGGCGTGGCCCGCCGCTGCCGCCGCAATGTACGCGTTGCGGCCAGCGCCGTCGCGCACCCGCAGTTGATAGACCGACAGCGAATTGGTGGCGGCAAAGGCAGCGGCGACGGCCGTGTGTCCTGCCGCTGCGGCTTCGTGCAGGGCCCCGCGGCCGGCAGCATTGCGCGGCTGCGCGTACGCGTCAAAACTGACGCTCTTGAGGATCGCCGCGACCGCGGCCGAATGCCCCGCCGCGGCCGCCAGGTGGAGTGCCGTGTTCCCGTCCTCGTCCGCGTCGAGCGCGGCATCAAGCCTACCAAAAACGCGGGTGTAACGCACGTCGAGCAGCGGCACCAACGTGCTCACGTGGCCACCCGCGGCTGCAGCCCGCTGCGCCAACCGAATTGACTTGGCCGTGGGAGTGTAGGAAGCCGTGCTGAGAAGGTCTGCGACCACCACATCAGCCCCCGTTGCCGCCGCCAGTTCCAATACCACATCCAGCGGGTGGTCTCCCTCAGCGTTTATATCGGCGCAAGCTGCTTCGGCAGCCACCAGCTCGGTCACAAGCTCCACGTGACCGTCTGCGGCCGCTCGGGTGGCAGCCCGATGACCATCGTCCATGGCGTGGCTGACAGCGTCGTCGTACATGGCAAGCCGAGCCCGCTGCCATACGCTGGTCGCCAACGGCGTGCCGACACCAGCGCTGCCACTGATGTTGCCGCCGCGGTCGCCAGCCACTCCATCGACTGCTCTGCCAGAAGCGGGGGAGCACCCAGTCTCCACCCCAGTCGCAAGCCCCGCCCAGCGGAGCAACGGCCTACTGTCCTCAGGTTCCTCCCACGCCGCCAAGCGTTGCGACGAGTCCACCGCCGCTTCTCCCACCGGCGGGCGATGTCATTCAGCACGACGCGCTGCCCTGCCTGTGCAGCTTCTCCTGCCGGCGTTCGGGGTGGCGTCGTGCTTCGGTGGTCGTACGGCTCATAGATAGTGCTGGTGGAGCAAAAAACGTGCGCGCCCGCGTCCAGCACAGCCCCTGCCGCGGTCCAGCGACCGGCCTGCATGGCAATCAGCAAGGGTGGCACGCCCTTTTCGTCGCCAGTGTTTACCGCCGCGCCGCGCCCCGAGGGATGGGGGACAGCATCCCTCAAGAGCACCACGAGCAGCTCCGGGTCTTCGCTGTGGCGCCCAGACACCGCCGCCGCGAGGGGTGAGCACCCAGCGGAATCCACCCAGTTGACGGCGGCCCCGGCGGCTAGCAACTGCCGCCACCGGGGGTGGCCATCTCTCTCTAGAGAGGCGGCCAGGGGGGCGGTGAGCCCTTCCGGAGACCACCCGGCCGCGTTGACGGCCACACCCCCGTCGCCCGCCAGCGGCGATGAGCCGCCACTGACAGCTGCCCACGGGGTCATGGCAGTGGCTTTTGTCAGGGTTGGCGCCACGCCGAGGCTTGAGAACCACTGGTCGCAATCTCCCCCCTTGGGCGGGTAGGGAGCCATCTTCGCACCAAAGCGCACAGCCAGCCGGGCCAGCGGCTGCAACAACGGAACCGGCTTCTTATCCGTTGGGTCGCTGTAGTTCATCCAGTCAGGCGGCCTGTAACGGCGGAGCTCGTTTAGTGCGTGCATCAGCGCCGCGTCCCATACCCCCCCGCCCGAAGGGGTACCGTCTGCTGCTACCGCGCGAGCCACTAGCCGACCAAAAAGGTCTCGATTCCCCGCCCTGGCGGCCGCCGCGAGCGCAACGCCCGTCACCCGCACGGTGGGGACGCGCAACAGAGCGGCTACCAGGGCCGTCCGCCCCGTCCCCAGGGCTAGCTCCAGCGGAGTGCGCCCGTCGCTGTCGACCGCATTAGGCCACGCGCCCACACCGAGGAGGGCCCTCACGAGGTCGGGCATTGCCGCTTCAGGGACGTCTCCCGCAATGGTCGCCAGGATGAACAGCGCCCGCCGGCGGGGAGACGCTCCCGTGTTGATGTCAACGTCCGTAAACACGCTTCTCTCTTTCGCCCCCCCCCCGTCTGCGGCCGCCAAAGCCGCCCGGGCCTGCGGGGGGATCCGGCAGAGGAGGGGGCCCACCATCGCCGCCGCGCCGGCGGTGAGCACCGCCACCAACGCTGCATTACCAGCATCCGTCGCGCCCGCCGCGCGCAGGGCCGCGACGACCCCTACCGCACCGGCCGACGCGGCGGCCGACAGCGCCGTTTCTGGCTGCCTCGGCCAGCCTCGAGGGTTGGGGAATGTGGCGTCCACGGGGGCGCCACACGCTAACAGCGCCGTCACGGCCGCCTCGTTTCCCGCGGCAGCGACCAGCGTCAGCGCCGGCCGCCGCGCCGCCAGCGGTTTACTCCGGGCACACACACGCGTCTGCCGTTGACTCCATTTATTGACCAAGGAATCAGAGGCTAGACCTCCCGGCATCTAGTGGGCGCGGCAAGTCACAGCCCCTGTTGGTCCGGGGCGACGGGAAAGGTGTGTCGCCGCCGCCGAAGGGTGAAAAAATGTGCATCGCGCTTGTGTGCCCGGATGCGGGGCTGCAAGCCGAGCCCGTGGGAGGGCGCGAGGGTGAATGAATGTGCCGGCCTCGGCGGCCGGCGCACCCCTCGCCCGCCGGTAGGGATCTTATACCCGTTACTCTTGCCCTCGAGTCGCGGGTGTGCCAGTTGATACGTTTTAATCAAAACCCCTGACCGCTGGGGTGGGCGTACGTCCCCGGAGGGTGCCCAATAGTCCCCAGTGGTCGCAGGAGGCAGAAAGATATCTGCTGCCCCAAGTCAGAGGGCAAACAGCGTGCAACGCGAGGAGAAGCACGCAAGAGAAAGAGAAGCAAGGAGAGAAAGAGACACAGTCAGGCGCGCGCGCGCGCACCCCTGCAAGTGCTGCAGGCAGGGATGGCGGGCGGGGCGCGAGGGCAACACCTCACATCCCCAGTGGGGGACAGGTGCCCAGGAGGGGCCGGATACCCGGAGACCCAGGCCCCCCGTGCCACACTCAAATACAAGCAGAGAGTACAGAAAAGAGGCACCCGCTAGGACATGCACCGTAACCGCTTATCACATAAAACACACCACAACAGCGGCCAACTCGGGCCCGCCGACTGACGGTCGGGCCCGTCACAAAAACTCCCCAAGCTGCCCAGGCGTAACCCCTACAACAACACAACTAGATACAGCACCGCGCTGCGCCCGCGCCCGCTTCCGCGACGGCGGCGGCGGCGGCGGCGGTGGCGGTTGAGGGGCAGCATCGGCGGGCGAGACGGCAGCGCCGCCGCCGCTGTGTGGGGTCCCAGCGTTGGGGGGGAGCCCCAACGCGGCCGCGTCGGCTGTGGCGCACAGCTCTGCAATCCCTGCCGCGTTGGCCGCGGCGCCTTCAGACACCAGCCGTTCCAGCGTTCCCCGCAGGTCCCCCGCCGACGGGTCCCCGTCCGGGGATTGCTCGTTGGCAGCCGCCCCGCCGCTCCCCTTGGCACCCGACGCGCGCACCAAGGTGCGGCTGGCGGGGGTGCCCCCCAAGTCCCACCCCACCCCGCCGCCGACAAACGCCCGCCGAGCCACCCCCCCCCCTGTCGCGGCCCGCACCGACACGGGGCGTCGGCCAAGCCAGGCGGCTCCTTCCCGCCCAAGGGACGGGGGGCGGCCCCCCCCCCGCCAGGGCATACCCGGCTGCCACCGCGCCCCCGGACAGGCCGCCATCGGCGCTAAAGCAAAGGCCGTCAGGGGAGTACGCATGGCGCCGCCTAACCGGCGGGATGCGTGGCGGGGGGGGGGCCGGGCGGGACGGCGGACGCTGCTCCGTCGGGTGACAACGGCAAAGGCGAAGATGGGAGCGGCACCGGCCGTCGGATGATCTCTTTGTCACTGCCGCCGCGGCCACGTCACGGCCGATGGGTGATCATGGCAGGGCCCAACGGCGGGGGGCACCCCCGGGGGTGGCCCCCCGCGGGCGCCTCTCCCCACACCCCCCCGCCGCCTCCCGCCCCGCTGCCTGATGGCAGGCGTGGGGCTTGCCATCCCCCGTGTGCTCCTGTGGAGGTCGGAAGGGGGAGCGAGGCGTGCGATATGCACGAAAGGGGGTGGCGCCAGCTGGCGCTGCAGCGGCCAACAGGGGCAGGGTGCCCAAGCGGCGTGGCAGCCCAGGTGCCCGGGCGGCGTGACAGCTCAGGTGGCTCTGCTCGACGCCGCGCGTCTTGGTCAACGCCGCCTTGGGGGTTGGCCGCTCTCGCCTTGAGACGAGGAGACGCCTGGGTTGGGCAACCCCCCCCCCCCACAGGCACCCTATGCACCCCCACCCCTGTCACTTGGCAATCCGCATGATGCGGCTGCCCGCCATGCCTCCCCCGCACGGCGGCGCCGCCGCCCCCTCCACCGCCGCGTTTCTCCTCTTTGCCAGCATGGGCGGCGGCGCCACGAGCGTGGTGGGATGTTCTTGGCGGCTCGGCGCGGCGGCCCGGGCGGGGCCCGCGGCGGGGGCGGTCTGGATTGGCGCCCGACAGGCGCTCCGCAGTCGCCGGTCGGCGGCGGTCGGCGGGCCGGCGCTGCCAGGCGTAGCGACGGTGGGCTGGGGGGGGGCGCGGGCGGCCCTCCCGTGGGCGGTGGCCTGGCGGGTGGGGCGAGCGGGGTGCCACGGCGAGGAGGTGGCGCCCGTGGCAGGTGTGCCCGCGCATGTGCTGCCGCGGGCGGGTCTGATGAGGCTGATGAAGGCATGGGGGGCGGTGACGGTGGGGCTGGTGGTTGCGGTGGCAGCCGGCCGACGACCGCGCGGCAAGGTGAGGAGAGAGTTGCGCCAGCCTTGTGGACGGCCGTTGCCAAGGACAACGTCGGTGCCGTCCGTCGCGCCCTGTGGCCTGCCACGGCGGGCAGCCCCGACGGTGACGGCGAGGACGGCGGCGCTGGCGTGGACGGCGGCGTCGAGGAGGCTGCCACGGCCCACCGCCTGCGGAGCGTGATGGGGGCGGACGCGCCGCCGCCGCGAGACGCGCGCGGCCTTTTGCTGGCGGCCGTGGCTTCGGGCTCTGCGCCGGTTGTGGGGGCACTCCTCGAGGCGGGTCACCTCGCGGGGGGGCCCTTTCTCCCTTCCCTTTCGAAAGCTCTGTGGGCGACCGTTGATGCGGACGCGCCTGCTGTGGCGACGGAGCTGCTGGCCAAGGCCGACTGCGCTTGGCCCGGCAGCGACGCGGCAGACGTGGCCCTCTCCCGCACCGTGAGGCCTATTGGAGAGGAGGGAGGGGACGCTGGTGGAGGCGGGGGGGGAGGGGGCGCGACGGCTACGGACGAGCCGGGCGCGAATACGTGTCACCCGCCCCTCGACTGGCGGTCCCCCTTGATGGCCGCCGCCGAGGCGGGGCGGGAGCAGTTGGTGCGAGCGCTGCTCCATTCCTACGTGGTACGCAGGCGCACCGAGGCGCTGCTCTCCCCGCGGGGGGAGAGCGCCCTGACGCTGGCGTTGGAGAGGGGCCGCAGCGGGGAAGCCGTGGCGCTGGCCCTCTTGCGACATGGCGAGAGCGACAGGCGGTTCAAAGACGCTTTTTCAGGCGCAGCACGGTTGGACGGGGCGGGGGTGCTGCACCTGGCATGCGCGGCCGGGCTGAAGCGGGTGGTGTCGGTGCTGGTCACCCGACGACCGGCAGATGACCCAGTCCGCCGGATGGTTCCCATCAACGTGACGGATAGTGCCGGCCGCACGGCCCTTCACGTGGCTGCTGCGGCAGGCCACACGGGGGTGGTGGCGTTGTTGAAGAAGCATGGCGGTGGGAATGATTACATGGAGGCACTCTTGGCTGCCACCCGAGATGCAGACGGCCACACTCCTCTGCAGGCAGCCGCAGCCGGCGGGCACGTGGCCACCCTGACGGTGCTGTTGGAATTTAGTGACTACAGCGTTTATGGGAGCAACGTCGTGAACCTGAGGCGGGGGGCGTGCTTGGTGGCACTCGGAGCCGGACAGCATGCCGCTGCCAATCTGCTGGCTGCAGAAGTCGCTGCTGCGCTTCTTCGCGAAGGGTCTCACCTGTCCCACCCCCGGGCGACTCTGCTAGGGTCGGCCGCTGGCGCAGGGCAGACAGCGGTCGTTGCGGCGCTGCTCCACCCTTCGTCTCATCCCCGAGTGGAGCGGCTCCCGTCTGGCGCTGCTGCCGCCCTGGCTGCTGCCGTGGCTTCTGAGGGCGACGCTGGTGGCCGCGCACCGAGGCCAGGCCAGTATGATAAAGCGCCGCTGGAAGAGGCGGT
Organism: Pyropia yezoensis; assembly: GCA_009829735.1. Lineage (NCBI taxonomy): Eukaryota > Rhodophyta > Bangiophyceae > Bangiales > Bangiaceae > Pyropia > Pyropia yezoensis. The sequence continues at coordinate 25,058,241 of CM020619.1, read as the reverse complement.
AAGAGGCGGACACCTGGCAACGGTGGTTCAGCTGCTGGACGCTGGTGCTCCGCTGGGCCGCGATGGGGGTGCCTCGTTCTTGCACACGGCCGTGCGGGTCGGGGCCAGCGACCTCGTGGCCGAGTTGCTTCGCCGAGGGGTGCCCGTCAACGCAGTGTGTGGGACAGAGGCCAAGACACCTCTCCACGTCGCCACGCGGTACGGGCGGGCGGACGCGGCGGCAGTTCTGTTGGCTGACCCTGCCACATGCGTCACCGCGTATGATGAGAAGGAGTGGACGCCGCTCCATTCGGCGGCGTTACGAGGAGACGCCAACTTCTTCCGCGCGTTGGCGCGGTACGTGCGGGGGGCACAGCTCTCCAGCAACTATGACCGACGGCAGAATAGGCGGGATGTTCATCTTCCCTGCCTCGAGCCCCGCTATGACCCGGAGGTCCTTGATTGGACCAATGGGCAGCAGCTGACGCCTCTTCATATGGACGGCAGTATGGGCAACCAGCAGCCGTCGCTGCGCTGATTGACGCAGGCGCGTGTGTACGCGCGACCACAGCCAGTGGCTTGACTGCCCTGCACTATGCCGCACGCCGAGCTTGTGCGCCGGCGGTGCGAGTCCTGGTGCGCGGGGGTGCGGACACGGAGCGGGCCACGGCGGGTGGGTGGAGCCCGGTGGGGCTGGCCATCAAAGGCAACGACAATGATCGTGGGCGCTCCCTTGCCGGGGTGGAGCCGGCGGGCGGGGAAGACGAGGACGTGGAGGACACCGTCCACCAGCTGATGCCATGGGGGATGGACAAGACTCGGGCGTCAGAGCTGGTGAAGCTCATTCATAGCCGCTGGCCAGAGCGGACCGACACCCAGTCCCGCTACGGCCATGGCACGAGCAAGATGAACGTGCGAAAGGCGCTCCTTGAGATCGTTCAAAACCGGACCACGTGAGGAAGGTGAGAGCGTCTCCGGGGCCATGCGTCGGGCAGGTCGGTGTTGGTGCCGAGCAAAGGTTCATCAATCAACCGAGCATGTCAAGGCGCGCGCGTCCGTTCTTCCCACCGCCCATCCGCCCTGGGCTTGTTGCCGCCGCCGCCGCCGCCGCCGCCGCCGCTACCTATCGACGCCCCCTACGTCCGCGATGGCCACCGCCGTCGCCATTGCCGGTGCCACCCCCGCGGCCTCTCGACGAACACGTGGACTGTACGCGAGGCGCCAATGGGACGGATAAAGGCGCCCCCCCCGCGGGGCGGCCAGTGGGTACCTATCTCTCCGCTACCTGTCGAGGGGGATGCAGCCGAGAAGGACACAGCGAGCGGGAGAATAAAACCCACCTGGGGCAAGACAGGGGGCGGTGTGGCCGCCACCGCCGCTGTGGGGGGGGGCGCGTGTGCGTGCGGGCGCGGCCAGCGAGGGGCGCCTGCGTAATTCTCTATCTCTTTCCTGCTGACGCTGTCGCGAAATGAAATCGCTGCCGCGGGGAGCCCGCCCCTCTGGATGGGGGGGTGGGGGGGTGCGGCGGGGCTGCCCAGCTGGAGACCCCACCCACCTGGCGCACGGGTGGGGCCCCCGCCACAGGCACCCACCCGCCGTCTCATTGGTCACCACGTTGGTGGGTGGCAGAGCCCCGCACGAGGTGGTGCGGTGGCAGCGCCGCGCGAAAGCACGGCGCCCAAGCAAAAGCTCCAGCGCACACAACGAAGGCGCCGGCCGCCGTGCTGCCCCACACAGCCCAAGAAACACCTTCGCTGCGTTGACGCCATCCCCACGCGCTCCCCACACGGTCGGCGGCGACCCTCCCCCCCCCTTCTTTCTGGTCTGCGCGCATGTGCGTGTGGTTCTTCCCGTCTTCTGCGCTTCCGCCTCTCCCCTGCACTCCCACCCCCCCCCCGCGTCCCCTCCTCCCCCCCTTCCCCCCACCCGCCTCCCGTGCAAGCCCCCTCTTTTCTTGCCGAGACTCCGCGCGTTCCTGCTGCCAGGTGGGTGGGTGGGTGGGTGTGTACCGCGATGGCATCGGGCGGGTGGGCCACTGACGCGTCCGCGATGAGGTCTCGGCGGCCAGTGGTGACGGCGGTGGGGACCGGCGACGGCGACGGCGGCTACGGCGGCGGCGGCGACGGTGGCGGTGGCGCGGCGGCAGTGGCGCTGGACGTTGGGCGTGGGGGGGGTGGCGGAGGGGGCGCCGCCGCCGGCACGGCGACGGCGGCGGCCGGCGGGGGCCCGCCCATGACGGACCGGGAGGCGGCCAAGGCGGAGGAGGAGCTGAAGAAGGGTATCAAAGATTATATGAGCACCGCCCTCTCGTCGGAGCGCACGTTTTTTCGGGTACGGACGGCGAGGGGGGGGTGGTGGGGGAGGGCACTGCCGCAGGGCGCTCTAGGGGAGGGAAAGGGGGGGGGGGGGGGGGGGGGGGGGGGGCCCGCTCTCCCGCTGACGCCTGGGCTCACGGGACCTGACATGTCTGAATTTGCCCACTTGGCTCGTGGGCGGCCACGCATCCTCCTCCCTCTTTCCTCCGTACCTTCTCTACCCCCCTCCCTCCCCCCTCTCCCCCCACTAGTGGATGTGGTGTGCTATCAACCTAGGCGCACTGGGGACTTTTGCGCTCACCTTTTTCCGAGACCGAGGATTCCCATTCCGCCTCATCGTCACGGGCACCGCGTGGATCCTGGCGCTCGGCGCCGCCCTCTACGGCCTCGTTCAATTCCACCGCCGCCGCCGGGCGCTGCTCTCCAACACCCTCGACCCGAAAAAGTGGGAGAGCCCGGGGGCGCCCGGCGCGGTCATTGCCGTCTTCTTCCTCGTCGTCCTCTCCCTCGTCGTGTACGCGGTGGCCAGCGGCAAGGGCCTCGAGGTGCGGGTGCCAAAGATTAAGGGCGGCGACGAGTTTGGCATGTGAGGATCGCATCACAGGGCGGAGAAGGGCGGGCGTGATGCGGAAGCAAAGCCGGGGGGGGGGGGGGGGGGTGCCTTCCTGTGCCGGGGGGGACGGGAGGAGGGGGCCGGGGGACGGGACGAGCGGGTGGGTTCGGGCGGGGCGGAAAAAAAAAACGCGCTGCACTGCAGCGGCCAGTGTGGGGGGTGGTGCACGTTGAGGCCGCCGCGCCCACTCGTGGGCTGAATGTCAGGCTGGGGAAGCTCCCACGTGCGGGGGGAGCGCCGGTGGTTTTCAACGACCACCACAAGCGAGGGTGGCGGTGGGAGGGAGGACGCGGAAGGAGTGTCAATGGGGGTGGAAGGAGGAACGCCGGACGCGGCCTGCCAGCCCTCTAAGGATGAGCAGGCGTCCCTCTGTAGGCTGACGGTGCCCCAGCAGCAAGGGGCCGTGGGAGGGCAGTCCACGCCGGGGCGTGTGCAGCAGCCCCTCCTGCAGGAGGAGTTGCAAGCAGATGCCAACGCGACCGCATCGACAAGACAACATGTTCTGTGTGTATGTAGATGGACGGCCGCCGCGGGAGCCGTCAGCAACAATCCTGCCCCCCTCCGCCCCCCCCCAGTGCTCCTCCCCCATCCGCAGACAACCCAGCCCACGCCAGGCCACGCCACCCTCCCTCCACAGCCCACCCCCCTCACCGACGCGCCCGGGCGGTGCGCACCCGCTTGGGCTGCGGCGTCTTGGTGTCGGGCGACGGCGGCACCCGCTCCGTGGAGCCGCCGCTGCTGCTGCCGCTGCGGCCCGTCGCGGACGCCGCCGCAGCGCCCGCCGCCGCTGCCGACGATGCTGCCGCCGCGCCCGCCGCCCCGCGGGGCACGCGCGCCCGCTTGGCCGCCGCCTTTTTGGGCGGCGGCGACGCAAACGCGTCGTCGTCGCTGTCGTCATCGTTGATAAAGTCGCGGTCTTCGGTCGCCGTCGATGCGTCGTCGCTGCTGCCCTCCCCCTCCTCCTCGTCCGTCTCAATGAGCACCCGCCGCGACGCGGCGGCGCGTCGCCGCGCGGGCCGCGCCGCGGCCGCGGCGGGCTTGGCGGCGCCAGCCCCGCGGCCCTGCCTCGGCACCGCCGCCGCGTCCACGCCGCTGTCGTCAGACGAGTCGAGCCGCACCGCCGTGCGCATCGTGTCTGCAACGCGAGAGACGGTTGCGTCTGTCGAGGGGCTCCCGTCCCTGTCGTCAGCCGCACCGCCGGCCGCGGTGCCGGCCGCTGCGGCGACGTTGTCTTGCTCCTCGTCGTCGTCGTCGACCAGAAAGGTGTCGACGGGCGGCTGCGCTGGCGTCGCTGACGCCTTTTTGGCCCGCGGGGCGCGGGGCTTCTTGGTCGCCGCCCGCGGCTTGGACGCCGCCACTACCGGCGCAGGGGCCGGCGGCGACGGCGACACGCCAACGCTGCCGTCGCTGCCGCTGGCGCCCACGGCACTCGCCGCGCCGTCCACGGCCTCCTCTTCTTCAGAGTCAGGTTGCACGGGCGCCCGTGGCGCGCGCGTCTTGGAAGCCGCGACGGGGGCAACGACGTCGTCATGGTCGTCGTCGTCGACGCCGCCGTCGCTGGCACTGCCGTCGTCGAGGCGCCCGTCAAACGAGTCGTCAGACGACTCGACGATGGGCGCCTTCTTGCGCGCCGCACCCCGTGCCGACCGTGGCTTGGCCGCCGCCCGCGGGGGCACCGCCGCGGCCGCGCCGCGGCCGTCACTGCCCGAGTCATCGTCGAGGTGCAGCGCAAAGTCGTCGGCATCGTCCGAGTCCGTGTCCACCACCACCGTGCGGGTGGCCTTGCGGGGCTTGGCCGCCGCTGCGGGCGCCGCCGCCGCGGCCTTGCGGCCGCGGGGCTTGGCCACCGCTTTGGCCACCGGCGCAATCACGTCATCGCCGTCCGAGGCGCCGACCATGACGTCGTCATCGGCGGCGTCGTCCCCGTCAAGTGCCGCGGCCGCGGCAGCCGCCACTGCTGCCGCTGCCTTGGCGGCCTTGCCCCGGGGCGCCCGGCCCTTGGGCGCCGCCTTGGGCGCCGCCGGGTCCTTCTTCGGCCGCGGCACTCGCTGCACCCGCTCAGTGGGCGGGGCCAGCACCTCCCCTGACGCGAGCATCGCCGCGTCATCCGCATCCTCTGCGTACGAGGCCGCCACGCCCCGTTTGGAGCCTGCGCCAAAGACGCCGCCCCCACGGGCTTTGCCCTTGCCCTTGCCACCCTTGCCCGCCTGCCGCGCCGCCGCTGATGCGGCAGCGACCGACAGCTCCGACGCGGCCTGCCGCGCCGTAGCCGCGTCGGCGGCGAGCACCTCCTCCAGGTGGGCAAGATCGGCCAGCCACAGGTCGGCGGGGACGGTGGCCTCCATGCCGTTGCGGTCGGCAATCTTGGCGTCCCGCTCGGCGGTGAGCTTGGCCACCCGCTCCGCAGTGAGGCTCCACAGTGCCATGGACAGTAGATAGTCATAGTCACTGGCAGAGCCTGTCTCGGTCGCGCCGTCCACCGGGATGGGGTCCTCCGTGTCGGCCGCCGACCCGTCCGAGTCGGCCCCGTCATCGTCCGCATCGCCCGCGACTGACGGCCGCGCCTGCCGGTGGCCCTTCTTGCCGGCCGACGGGAGAGGGTCAAACTTCATCCGCACGAGGTCGGCGTATAGCTGCGCCTTTGACCGCCGCGAGATGACCAGCTCCCCCGCCACGACGGCCAGGATGAAGCGCACCTTGTTGCTCAGGCGGGTCACGTCGGCCGACAGCTGCTCTAGCAGGAACGCCCGCCGCTTGACGTACAGCTCCATACGGGTTTCGAAGAAGGTGGTCAGGATCTCCTCGGGGGAGGCGTACCGCTTCAGGGCACCGGCCTGGTCGAACATGACCATGTTGTTCGTGCTGACCGAAGAGGTCAGCTTGAGCCGAGAGTGAGCCCCCGTCGCCAGTGTGGCCGAGTGCTCTGCGTCCGACAGGGAGAGCGTAAACGACACGCGGTTTTCCGAGCTCATGTCCCGGACGTCCTTGAGGAAGGGCGCCACTGCCTTGGCGCGCCCCCCACCACCACCCTCAGCCGCAGTGTCGGCGCCGGCGCCCACCCCTATAATCATCGACTCGAGCCACTCCTTGTACGGGGACGTCCAAGTGCGGATGGGGAGCTCCGACAGCTGCAGCCGCCCGTCGCCCAGGTCCGACACCACCCCGTGGACGTCAAAGGTGGGCGCGTTCTGCACAGGGGATACAGTGCCGGTAAAGCCCCGGTACCACGGCTGCATGGGCGTCACCGACTCGCCCTTGAGCAGCCGCCGCACATTGGCAATCAGGTCGGCGGGGTTGTAGCACGGAACGGTGGTGGACCAGCCCGTGCCAATGCCGTCGGCGCCATTGACCAGCACCATCGGGATGACGGGGCAGTACCACTTGGGCTCAATGCCCTTGCCATCGTCCTCCAGGTAGTCGAGGAGGGCGTCGTCGGCTTCTGGAAAGATGGCCCGCGTGATGGGCGCCAGGCGCGTAAAGATGTACCGGGACGAGGCGGCGTCTTTGCCCCCCGCCAGGCGGGTGCCGAACTGACCGTCGGGGGTGAGGAGGTTGATGTTGTTGGCGCCCACAAAGTTCTGGGCCAGCCCAACAATCGTGGCCTGCAGTGATGCCTCCCCGTGGTGGTAGGCTGCGTGCTCCGACACGTAGCCAGCCAGCTGGACCACCTTGATTTCCGCTCGCAGCTTACGCTTAAAGCAGGCGTACAGCACCTTGCGCTGGGAGGGCTTGAAGCCGTCAATCACCGACGGGATGGAGCGCTCATTGTCGTGCATGGAGAAGAGGATGAGCTCCTTGTTGATGAAGTTGGAGTAGGTGAGCTGATCTGCGGCGTGGTCGAAAAAGGTGCCCGGCACGTAGTTGGCGAGCCACGTCTTGCGTTCGGCAATCTTGAGCTTGGAAAAGGCCAGGTCAATCATCTCCGAGTCGCCCGCACCAGACCACTGGAATGTCAGCTGGTGGCGGTTCAGGTCCGAGAAGTAGGCCTTGGCCTCTGCCGCCGTGCTCGTGCCCAGGCCCTTGTAGTACTTGACCTTCCACCCTGAAATGGCACGGCCCGTCGTCTCGACCCACGTTTGGAACTCAGGGATGGTGTAAAAGGTGCGGGCAGAGGCGTCGGCCAGCTTGGCAGGCACACCCTTGCGGGTGACGCGCACAATAGGGGTGATAAACTCCTCAAGGAAGTTGGGGAACTGCAGCAGCGTCGGCCAAAAGTGGTGGAACATGTTGACGAGCAGCCCCTTGATGTGGGAGCCGTCGTGGTCCTGGTCCGTCATGATGAGGACGTGGCCATACCGCAGCGACTTGATGCTCGTCGCGTCGTACCTCTTGCCGTGCTGCAGCCCGATAATCTTCTTGAGGTTGGTGATCTCCGCGTTGTCCATAATCTGCTTGTGGGTGGCCTCCCGAACGTTGAGCAGCTTGCCCCGCAGCGGGAAAACGCCGTAATAGTCGCGGCCCACGACAGACAGCCCCGAGATGGCCAGCGCCTTGGCAGAGTCGCCTTCAGTGAGGATGAGGGTGCACTTGGCGCTGTCGCGGGTGCCCGCCAGGTTGGCGTCGTCCAGCTTGGGAATGCCCGACACCCGCGCGCGCTTCCCACCGTCCGTCTTGGCCAGCTCCTTGACCTGCCGTGACTCGGCGAGGCTCAGCACACTCTCCACCACCCCCGACTTGATGAGGTCCTTGGCCATCCGGTCGGGGCAGACCCATTTGGAGCCAAACGAGGCGGGCCGGGACGTGAGCATCTCCTTGGTCTGCGAGTCAAACGCGGGGTTTTCGACAAGGCACTTGACGTAGATGGACAGCTGTGACTTGATTTGGAAAGGCTTGACCTTGAGAGTCTTGTGCTTTTTGGCAATGTGCTCCTGGATGCGGCTTACCAGCTGGTCCGCCACATGATTGACGTGCGTCCCGCCCTTGGTGGTAGCGATGCTGTTCACAAAGCTGGTCTGCGTCAGCTGTCCGTCGCTGAGCGACACCACCACCTCCCACCGCCCGCTCGTGGCGTCGTGGATGCGTGGCGCGTCGGGGGCGTCGGCAAGGTGAAGGTCCACGTACTGCTTGAACGAGTTAATCTTGAGCTTGGCCCCGTTGAGGTACACCGCAATGCCCGGAACCACACCCGCCATGTCCACCACCCGCATTTGGAGGACGGCCACGGCGTCCTCGTTGAGGCGGTCCATACCAAACTTGGCCAGGTCCGGCTCAAACGTGATGCGCGTCCACGTGTCGCGGGGCTTGGCCGACGCCCGGATGGCGGGCGTCCCCCGGTCCATCATGTTGCGCTTAAACGTCTGCTTGTACGTCTTGCCCGACGACGCGTCGGCCGTCTCGACGACAAAGCGTGTTGAAAAGATGTTGGCCAGCTTGGCACCATACCCGTTGCGGCCGCCCACCACCTTCTTCTCCCCGTCGTCATAGTTGGACGACGTGAGGAGGTGGCCAAAGATGAGCTCCGGCACGTACACCCCTTCCTTGGCGTGCATTGCCACGGGGATGCCCGCCCCATTGTTCCACACCGACACCCGGTTGTTCTCCGGGTCAATGTCCACCTTGAGCGCACTCATCGACGCGTCCCGGTGCTTGTGGTCGGCCGCGTTGACAAGGATCTCATCAAAAATCTTGTAGAGGCCGGGCGCGTACGTCACGTCGCGCTCCACCACCCGCCCGGCCGTCGCGTCCCACACCTTGCGGGTGGTGGTGGTGAGCTCGGGGGATCCAATGTACGTGTCGGGGCGGAGGAGGATGTGCTCCAACTGGGACAGCTTTTGGTACGTCTCCTCAATGGTCTTAGCGCCGCCGGCGCCGCCGCCACGCGCCGCCGCCGCGGCGCCCCCGGCGGCCACATTGGGGTGCACGTCCGCCTGTACCGGCGACAGCACCGCCGGTGCCATGGTCGGCAGCCCCGCCACCCGAGGCACCGGGAAGGGGGGGTGGGGTGGGCGTGCACAGGCGACAGGAGGGGGAGGTGTGGGTGGAACTGTAGGGGGGGGTTGTGGACAGGGCGGGGGAGCGACACACACACCCGAGCGGCCGTCAGGCGGCGTCGAGGAACAGGGGGTGGCGAGGCGGCCGTGGTGACGGCGGCAGCGGCAGCGGGGGGGAAAGTGCCGGTGTGGGCGAAAGTGCCTGCGGGAGGAGGGGGGGATAGTGCAGAAGGGCGGGGCGATGGGGAGGTCGGGGTGGGACTGGTTGTCGTCCAAGTCTGGGGCGTGCGTCACCCGACGTGTGGCACCCGCACCCGCTATGTATCGACCACTGCGTCGTTGCCAGTCGGCGCTGCGTGCAACAGGGCGGGTCGGGAGGAGGGGCTGCGCGTGGGTGCCGGCGCACCCCCCCGCGTGGCCCTCTGCGGAGGGCGGCCGCCGCCACGGGCGTAGGGGGGTGTGGGGGGGGGCGTCAGGGCCCCGATGGCGGCGGCACGTGCCCACGTGACCTGCGCCTCTGGAGCGAGGGGGACCCGCCGCGCCTCTTTGTGCAGTTCAAACGCCGCTCCCCCCGTTTGAACTGTTTGAAATTTGCATAGTGGGCGGCCAGGGGCACACCCGCATCGGCTGACACTCACCCATCAAATACATGAAAAGTACCAGTCGAGGAGGTTGCGTTGCCTGCCTCTGGGAAACGTGGCATACTGCTAGATCGCCCTAAATTTAGGCAGCACTCGGTCTCCGGCGGTCGCGGGTCGCGGCGGAGATGGCGGTAGTGGTCGGCGGCGATGCCAGGGATGATTGGCGTCGGCAGCCACGGCACACGCGGCACCGTCGGCTCGAGGAGGGTAGCGGTGCGGGACAAGATGGCCACCCCCACACGCTCACGCCCGCCAGCAAGTGCCGCCGACCCCACTCTCGCCCCCCCACCCGGCACTCCCTCTCCTCCCACGACGCCCCGAGGCCTCCAGAGTAAGGCACGAAGGGAACCGACTCGCCCGTTGCCTCCAGCCTCAAAGGGGCCTGGTTAGCCGGCGTGCTAATCGCAGTGTAGCTGCCCCCCCGCCCACCAGGCCACCACTTTTGGGTGCAGTTGGGGGGGGGGGGGGGAATGGGGGTTTCTCGTGCAACGCTCCGCTTGACAGTGCCCATCAACGAATGTACGAACACCGATGCGGGCGCTCATCAGGATGACAGCAGCTACGCTGCCGTATAGTTGTCCAGACCACCCCGGCCCCGCCCCCTACCTCTCTGCACTGACCCAGCCGTCGACACACATTTGCTGTCAGGGAGAGTAGCTGGGTGGGACGCTCGAGAGACAAGCGACAGGCACGGAGCGTGGCAAGCCGGGAATGTGTCAGCCGCGCAAGTCGGCGTCCGTGAGGCCAAATGCGTGCGTACTCCCACGGCGTGGCGTTGTGTCAGTCACAGTCCAACGGAAAGAGTCTCCTCACCCACCGCCCCCCTCCAAAACCGCCGCCCCCACAAAGATGCTCTTCGAAAATTCATACCCCTTTTTCCCTACGCTACTCTCGCCGAGGGCACTAAACCTCGGCGAAGACCTCGCCTTCTCTCTGTTCTATTTCAGAAGGGTTGGTTCCTGCGGCACACAGCCGCCTGCAAATGACCCCGGTGGTCCCCTTGGAAGTACTAACTGCAGCTGCCGCCGTTGCCGCTGCCGTGGCCGTCACCCACTCAATGCCGCCGCGCCGCGTCAGGGGCGTGGTGGCGTCGAACCACAGCGTTTGTCACCCTATTGTGGTATAAAACTCGATCCTCTCAGACACGTATCAATATCCCTCGGGGGAGAGGGACAGGTAACACAGAAAGGGGAACGACAAGAGTGGTATGCCTGTTGCCTCACGTGCCTGCTCGCAGAGCAAACAGATACGCACGGTAGTGCACACGGGGAAGAGGAAAGCAAACGCGCAGTTGTCTTTTTCCTGAGGGCGCGGGCCAAGGGCGCCTCGCTGTCCCTCTTAACGTGCATCTGGGGGAGCCTCGGCACTCTGGCCAGGTAGCCCCCCCATACCCCCGAGTGGCCCCGACCCGAGTCTAGCCTCGTCAGGTCGGGGGCCACTATCACTACTAATTCTATTCCCACTCACTAATCTTACACTCAAATTCTTTCAAATCAAGTCCCTCACAAATATGCAAAAACCCATCTGGAATCCCTCTCTCACGTGTGGGTAGCGTAGTCCATCGCGTCCCAGTGCCGGGCACGGGCCGCGGCCGCCAACCATCATCACCACACGGCGGGCGTGTTCTGGCATCTTGTGCCCTCTGGTTGCAGTCCCGGGTCGGCGCCAAGTCGGGGCCAGGGATGCTACAAGGGGGACCCGTAGAACCAGTCAGGGCGGTGCCTCTGGCACTGCTAGCGCCCACAGGAAGAGGTGTATACACCCAGCTGCCATGTGTAGGTCCAGGAGTAAACACACCAGGGGCTATCCCTGGAAGTTCAGGAGTAGAACCGACAGGAGGGAGACGTCCGCTTCGAGCGGACGCAAACGCCGTTGACCCCGGGGTCGCTCCCACAGGAGGGTCAGCCGGAGGAACGGGAGCAGGAGGTACTTGGCCGCCTGTGGACTCCAGTCCGCTACCGGGTGTCACGCCCAGGTCTGCTTCGCCCGTAGGGAGAACGCCGGGTTGTGCACCGTCCCCCGCGGTGACCAAGGATGCGTCAAGGGACGCGGGGTCTACCCCTTCGGGCACCATCAAGCCAGGGAGGGTAGCCACGTTGGTCTCTTGACATCCACAGTCCAGTTGCCTGCGTGTCCAAAGATCGCAAGACCACAAGAGAGGGGTCGGGGAGCCAGGAATGGGATTCCCGTGAACGGGTGCAAATAATTCCCAAACCACAGAAAAAGACAGAACAGGAGCAACCCAACCGCTGCTCCCAAATGTCTCTTCTCAAACACTCCAATCCCCTGCTGCTCCGTCAAAGATGTGGTATAAAACTCGATCCTCTCAGACACGTGTCAATATCCCTCGGAGGAAAGGGACAGGTAACACAGAAAGGGGAACGACAAGAGTGGTATGCCTGTTGCCTCACGTGCCTGCTCGCAGAGCAAACAGATACGCACGGTAGTGCACACGGGGAAGAGGAAAGCAAACGCGCAGTTGTCTTTTTCCTGAGGGCGCGGGCCAAGGGCGCCTCGCTGTCCCTCTTAACGTGCATCTGGGGGAGCCTCGGCACTCTGGCCAGGTAGCCCCCCCATACCCCCGAGTGGCCCCGACCCGAGTCTAGCCTCGTCAGGTCGGGGGCCACTATCACTACTAATTCTATTCCCACTCACTAATCTTACACTCAAATTCTTTCAAATCAAGTCCCTCACAAATATGCAAAATCCCATCTGGAATCCCTCTCTCACATGTGGGTAGCGTAGTCCATCGCGTCCCAGTGCCGGGCACGGGCCGCGGCCGCCAACCATCACCACACGGCGGGCGTGTTCTGGCATCTTGTGCCCTCTGGTTGCAGTCCCGGGTCGGCGCCAAGTCGGGGCCAGGGATGCTACAAGGGGGACCCGTAGAACCAGTCAGGGCGGTGCCTCTGGTACTGCTAGCGCCCACAGGAAGAGGTGTATACACCCAGCTGCCATGTGTAGGTCCAGGAGTAAACACACCAGGGGCTATCCCTGGAAGTTCAGGAGTAGAACCGACAGGAGGGAGACGTCCGCTTCGAGCGGACGCAAACGCCGTTGACCCCGGGGTCGCTCCCACAGGAGGGTCAGCCGGAGGAACGGGAGCAGGAGGTACTTGGCCGCCTGTGGACTCCAGTCCGCTACCGGGTGTCACGCCCAGGTCTGCTTCGCCCGTAGGGAGAACGCCGGGTTGTGCACCGTCCCCCGCGGTGACCAAGGATGCGTCAAGGGACGCGGGGTCTACCCCTTCGGGCACCATCAAGCCAGGGAGGGTAGCCACGTTGGTCTCTTGACATCCACAGTCCAGTTGCCTGCGTGTCCAAAGATCGCAAGATCACAAGAGAGGGGTTGGGGAGCCAGGAATGGGATTCCCGTGAACGGGTGCAAATAATTCCCAAACCACAGAAAAAGAAAGAACAGGAGCAACCCAACCGCTGCTCCCAAATGTCTCTTCTCAAACACTCCAATCCCCTGCTGCTCCGTCAAAGATGTGGTATAAAACTCGATCCTCTCAGACACGTGTCAATATCCCTCGGAGGAAAGGGACAGGTAACACAGAAAGGGGAACGACAAGAGTGGTATGCCTGTTGCCTCACGTGCCTGCTCGCAGAGCAAACAGATACGCACGGTAGTGCACACGGGGAAGAGGAAAGCAAACGCGCAGTTGTCTTTTTCCTGAGGGCGCGGGCCAAGGGCGCCTCGCTGTCCCTCTTAACGTGCATCTGGGGGAGCCTCGGCACTCTGGCCAGGTAGCCCCCCCATACCCCCGAGTGTCCCCGACCCGAGTCTAGCCTCGTCAGGTCGGGGGCCACTATCACTACTAATTCTATTCCCACTCACTAATCTTACACTCAAATTCTTTCAAATCAAGTCCCTCACAAATATGCAAAAACCCATCTGGAATCCCTCTCTCACGTGTGGGTAGCGTAGTCCATCGCGTCCCAGTGCCGGGCACGGGCCGCGGCCGCCAACCATCATCACCACACGGCGGGCGTGTTCTGGCATCTTGTGCCCTCTGGTTGCAGTCCCGGGTCGGCGCCAAGTCGGGGCCAGGGATGCTACAAGGGGGACCCGTAGAACCAGTCAGGGCGGTGCCTCTGGCACTGCTAGCGCCCACAGGAAGAGGTGTATACACCCAGCTGCCATGTGTAGGTCCAGGAGTAAACACACCAGGGGCTATCCCTGGAAGTTCAGGAGTAGAACCGACAGGAGGGAGACGTCCGCTTCGAGCGGACGCAAACGCCGTTGACCCCGGGGTCGCTCCCACAGGAGGGTCAGCCGGAGGAACGGGAGCAGGAGGTACTTGGCCGCCTGTGGACTCCAGTCCGCTACCGGGTGTCACGCCCAGGTCTGCTTCGCCCGTAGGGAGAACGCCGGGTTGTGCACCGTCCCCCGCGGTGACCAAGGATGCGTCAAGGGACGCGGGGTCTACCCCTTCGGGCACCATCAAGCCAGGGAGGGTAGCCACGTTGGTCTCTTGACATCCACAGTCCAGTTGCCTGCGTGTCCAAAGATCGCAAGACCACAAGAGAGGGGTCGGGGAGCCAGGAATGGGATTCCCGTGAACGGGTGCAAATAATTCCCAAACCACAGAAAAAGACAGAACAGGAGCAACCCAACCGCTGCTCCCAAATGTCTCTTCTCAAACACTCCAATCCCCTGCTGCTCCGTCAAAGATGTGGTATAAAACTCGATCCTCTCAGACACGTGTCAATATCCCTCGGAGGAAAGGGACAGGTAACACAGAAAGGGGAACGACAAGAGTGGTATGCCTGTTGCCTCACGTGCCTGCTCGCAGAGCAAACAGATACGCACGGTAGTGCACACGGGGAAGAGGAAAGCAAACGCGCAGTTGTCTTTTTCCTGAGGGCGCGGGCCAAGGGCGCCTCGCTGTCCCTCTTAACGTGCATCTGGGGGAGCCTCGGCACTCTGGCCAGGTAGCCCCCCCATACCCCCGAGTGGCCCCGACCCGAGTCTAGCCTCGTCAGGTCGGGGGCCACTATCACTACTAATTCTATTCCCACTCACTAATCTTACACTCAAATTCTTTCAAATCAAGTCCCTCACAAATATGCAAAAACCCATCTGGAATCCCTCTCTCACGAGTGGATAGCGTAGTCCATCGCGTCCCAGTGCCGGGCACGGGCCGCGGCCGCCAACCATCACCACACGGCGGGCGTGTTCTGGCACCTGGAGCCCTCTGGTCGCCATCCCGGGTCGGCGCCAAGTCGGGGCCAGGGATTCTACAGCCCCTTGGAGTCAGTGGAAGAGGGGTGCTGAAGTCCACGGAGACACTTGCTCATCGTTGGTTCGGTTGATCTAGTGGCTTGAGGTGACCCAGAGGTGAATGGGTGCCAGCCTTGCTCCATTGGCACTAATCACATGATTGAGCGTATCTTCGGATGCCCTTTCGCACCGTCTTCCAGTAGTATTTGGAAGCAATAGCGTTGGCTGTTTTCTTGAGTCCCATGTGCCCTTGGCTTGGGATGTAGTGAACGTTATGGAAAGGTCTTTGGCGTAGAGTACCAACGGGGATGCACGTACGGTCATCTCGTTCCACCAACCTCATGTGAAGCAGGTAGCGAGATACAGGGTCTTTGACTATGTCGGCAAACTCGGGGTCCGCGTTGTACGCTTAGTCTAGGGTGGCAAGGCTGTGATCACTTTGGCTTATGGTCATGAGGTTGTTGATTTTAGCTTTCTTGGGTAGGTGTTCGGTGGTCTTGGTGAGCACGCGACTCAGGAGATTTTGATTGGGAGCGTGCTTGTCGGGGGCGTCTTGTGGTATCTCGAAAGAGCATCAGCTACGGGGTTGGATGTGCCCTTGATTGAGATGATCTTGAAATCGAATTGCTCCAACAGCTCTTGCAACTTGACTTGGCGGTTGTTGAGCTTCTCTTGGGTTTTCAATTGCCTTAGAAACTCATGGTCGGTGTGAACCTCGAAAGTTCTTCCATGGAGGTAGCAGCGCCATTGTCGAACGGCTGGAACTACTGCGAGCAGTTCGCGCTCACGGATACTGTAGCGCTGTTCTCGGATGTTCAGCGTCAATGAGAAGTAGGCCACTGGGCGTCGTCCTATTCCGTCATCTTGCTCAAGGACAGCGCCAACAGCACACCCACTGGCACCTGTGGAGACAAAGATTGGGTACCTCTTGTCGAATGGCCTCAGATCTGGTGCACTTGTTTTCTGGGTTTGTAGTTGCTCAATGGCCTTATGGGCGTCAGAGTTCCATTCAAAGTCGATGTTCCCAGTGAGCCTTGTGAGAGGTGCAGCTACGGATGCCACTCACTTAATCAATCGACGATAAAAGTAAACCATGCCGAGGAAGGATTGCACACCCTGTTTACTCTGTGGCGTTGCCCATGATCGAATGGCTTGGACCTTGTAGTCCTTCAGAGAGAAGCCTTCGTTAAGAATGACTTGGCCGAGGTAGTCCAGAGCTTAGGTGCTTAATGTGATCTTCGTAAGCTTCGCTGTAGACGAGGATGCCGTCGAGGTAGGCACAGATGAAATCGTAGAGATGGGGTCGGGAGACGTCATTCATTAGATTCATGAAGACCGCGGGGGCGTTTTTTAGCCCAAAGGGTAGTGTGGCAAAAACCTCTCGCACACACGGCACCCAAGTTGAGGCGGTGTACAAGGGCTGCCTCCCGTGTCGGGGGAACCGGAAGAAGTGCAAGTCGCACACACTCTATCCCTGTTGTGGGGCAATCCCCCCACTGACAAACAAGAAGATGGTGTGTGGTCCAACAGTTTCTTGGTCGGGACGGGGACGCAGGGCCAAGCCCCGCTGTCCCTCCCCTTATCCCCCCAGGGTCCACTCAGAATCTCGCCACTCAGAATCTCCCACCCCAGCACCTGCCCACCGGGCCACACGAAAATTCAAGACGATAAATGCAGAAAACCCTCAAATCCAAGTTGGATTTACTACTAAGCTAACTATCCCAAACTTAGGGAATATGGACCCAAATGCAGGGGGAGGAACGGATCAGGCTAGTGGCCTGCCGCCCCTTGCATGGCACGTGTTGCCCCCCTACCTGGGGGTCAATACTGCCACAGGTAGCACGGTAAACTCGCAGAACCCGTATTTTGTTCGCAACGCCGTCAGCGGGATAGCATCAGGGTCAAGCCTGCGACATGCTTGAGCGTCCTCCGTAAGCTTGACGCTAAAATTATGACTGCGTTCACGAGGACGTCCATCCGAAAGCTCTTCCGCGAAGACGTCGGCGTACTCCTTGAAAATCTCTTGGACGTCAATCTTGTCTTCAGCTGTTCATATTTTTATTTCATTGATGTCAAAGGTGCTGGAAGGATCTTTGGATGACAGAAAGATGGCGAAGACAGAAATTTTTTGCATATGGTCCATAGCGAGGCGTTGCCTACTAATCAGGCCATGGGGTTTCTTGAGGGAGGCAATGATGGAGATGTTCTTGTGGTTAAACTTGAAGGAGATCTTGTTCTTCTTGTTGCTGACTTTGGCGTCCTTGTCCTCACGCCATTTCTTGCCGAGAATGATGTCCTACACACTTACGTCGCCTGCAGCAAACCGAAGACGTTCTTAATATGGGCCGATTGGGATTTCTAGGGGTTCAATCGTTTCCGCCAGGACGTGGGAGCGACCATCGGGCATGTTAGCGGCGAAGTCCGTTTCTTTCACGGTCACAGTCAGGGTATTCACGAGGCGACTTGATACGACGTTAATGGGAGATCCGTCGTCAAACAGCACCTTAACAAGATGTCCATTGACAGAGGCAGTGAAAAGCAGAAGCCCGAGACACGGGCCTTCTAATGGTGACGACATGTTTTCAGGAGCCGAAGAAGCGTCTGGCACCGGTTTTGATGACGGTTGCTGCTTCAGTTCCGCTGGCCTTTTGGGCAGTCTTTGGCCATATGTCCTTTCTCACGGCAGCGGAGGCAGAGGCCTTCACGCATGCAGCGCTGACGCTCTTCAGGCGTGAGTTTCTCGACTTTGATGCTGGAGAAGTCAATGGGAATCACACCCGTCTTGGACGGCTTGGCAGATGCGCCGCCGAGGTGCGTGGAGGCACCAGCCTTGGCAGCCTCCACGCGCAGAGAGTCAGTCATCAGAGATTCAAGATCTGAGTAGGTCTTGAGATAAAGAGCCTGCCAGATATCCCGCTTCAAGCCTCAGATGTAACGGTAAGTCTTCTCGGCTTCCTTGATGTCAGGGATGTCCAATTGGGCGCTCAGAAACGTCCTGTTGAATGTTCCGACGTCTTTGATCTGGGGCCACGAGTGCAGCTTGTCTCGTGCCGCTTGTGTCTTGTTCGGTGGACTGAATCGTCAGATTAGCGCAGAACGGAAGAATTCCCAGTTCGGGACAGCTGTAGTCTGAATGTAGACCTTCCACCAGTCGAACGCTTCGCCGTCGAGGAAGGTGCAAGCAATACTGCACGCATCGTCGGGGTCACTCAGTCGCACATAGAAATCCGTTTGCGAGCACCACGCTTCAACCATCCCAGTTTTTCCGGAAAGAGCCACATGTTTGTTCGGCCTCGCGGACTTCATGCCACTAGTAGTGGCCCTGGCCTTGGCTTCGGACAGTTGCTGCTTAGCGTCTGCTAGTTCCATATTGTGGGCTTCGAGTTGTTCGCTCATTTGCGTAACAAACGCTGTAGGCTGGGTCCAGGCTTCCATGGTGGGTGCGTTCGAGCCCGAGCCCGGATCGGCCGGGTTGACACCCGCTGAGATTGGTGCATCCATGGTGTGTTGGGTTCAAGTCCAACGCAGCAAACGTACTACCCAGATTTCACCAGACTTGTTTCGTGAGGACCCCAAGCAAGATCCCGGAGATGTGGGATAGGAGTTTGTCTGCAGCTGTAGTGATGTACACGATTTGAATTATTGTTGCGGTAGTTGCTGCACCGTTTCAAATGGTGTACAGCACTTCTTCGAGAGGCACAAGAAACTCGGTTGGAATCACACAAACGGACTATTCAGAAGCGTCCGTGCGCGAGCCCGTGTGAGAAACCACCCGCACTTGGGCAGCCCTCAACGTACTCGTGATGGTGTCAGCGACCCGTGCCAGCCAATAGGGCGACAGGGTGCGGGGAAGAGGATGGAGGTGGTGACGGTGGTGGGTCTGGGGAAGAGGACGGCGCGACGTCGGTGGTGATCGAGAGGGTTCAAAGGGTGAAGGTTGTCTTTGGTCTGTGTCTGTGGTTACCCTTCCGGTCTCCCCCGGTGGCGCCGACACTCACGCACTATATACTCGCGTCGGGGCACCCGAGGTGCCCCAAAGCATGCGTTTCCCCGTCGCTCCACCGGTAGCCACAAAACGGCCCAAAAACAAAGCATGGCTCTCAGAACAAAGCATGGGCGGGCGTGCGCACTAAAGGAGTGCAGCCCCAGTTTGCCCCAAACGAAGGGGTCCGGCGTGCGGCGCCTAGGGCGCCGCCCCAGCCGGCTCCAGACGCCAGTCGGCCCGAAGGTCCGAGAGGCGTGTAAGCACTGTGGCAAAAACCACAAGCACACACGGCACCCAAGATGGGGCGGTGTGCTAGGGCTGCCTCCCGTGTCGGGGGAACCGGAAGAAGTGCAAGTCGCACACACTCTGTCCCTGTTGTGGGGCAAACCCCCCACGGACAAACAAGAGGATGGTGTGTGGTCCAACAGTTTCTTGGTCGGGACGGGGACGCAGGGCCAAGCCCCGCTGTCCCTCCCCTTATCCCCCCAGGGTCCACTCAGAATCTCGCCACTCAGAATCTCCCACCCCAGCACCTGCCCACCGGGCCACACGAAAATTCAAGACGATAAATGCAGAAAACCCTCAAATCCAAGTTGGATTTACTACTAAGCTAACTATCCCAAACTTAGGGAATATGGACCCAAATGCAGGGGGAGGAACGGATCAGGCTAGTGGCCTGCCGCCCCTTGCATGGCACGTGTTGCCCCCCTACCTGGGGGTCAATACTGCCACAGGTAGCACGGTAAACTCGCAGAACCCGTATTTTGTTCGCAACGCCGTCAGCGGGATAGCATCAGGGTCAAGCCTGCGACATGCTTGAGCGTCCTCCGTAAGCTTGACGCTAAAATTATGACTGCGTTCACGAGGACGTCCATCCGAAAGCTCTTCCGCGAAGACGTCGGCGTACTCCTTGAAAATCTCTTGGACGTCAATCTTGTCTTCAGCTGTTCATATTTTTATTTCATTGATGTCAAAGGTGCTGGAAGGATCTTTGGATGACAGAAAGATGGCGAAGACAGAAATTTTTTGCATATGGTCCATAGCGAGGCGTTGCCTACTAATCAGGCCATGGGGTTTCTTGAGGGAGGCAATGATGGAGATGTTCTTGTGGTTAAACTTGAAGGAGATCTTGTTCTTCTTGTTGCTGACTTTGGCGTCCTTGTCCTCACGCCATTTCTTGCCGAGAATGATGTCCTACACACTTACGTCGCCTGCAGCAAACCGAGGACGTTCTTAATATGGGCCGATTGGGATTTCTAGGGGTTCAATCGTTTCCGCCAGGACGTGGGAGCGACCATCGGGCATGTTAGCGGCGAAGTCCGTTTCTTTCACGGTCACAGTCAGGGTATTCACGAGGCGACTTGATACGACGTTAATGGGAGATCCGTCGTCAAACAGCACCTTAACAAGATGTCCATTGACAGAGGCAGTGAAAAGCAGAAGCCCGAGACACGGGCCTTCTAATGGTGACGACATGTTTTCAGGAGCCGAAGAAGCGTCTGGCACCGGTTTTGATGACGGTTGCTGCTTCAGTTCCGCTGGCCTTTTGGGCAGTCTTTGGCCATACGTCCTTTCTCACGGCAGCGGAGGCAGAGGCCTTCACGCATGCAGCGCTGACGCTCTTCAGGCGTGAGTTTCTCGACTTTGATGCTGGAGAAGTCAATGGGAATCACACCCGTCTTGGACGGCTTGGCAGATGCGCCGCCGAGGTGCGTGGAGGCACCAGCCTTGGCAGCCTCCACGCGCAGAGAGTCAGTCATCAGAGATTCAAGATCTGAGTAGGTCTTGAGATAAAGAGCCTGCCAGATATCCCGCTTCAAGCCTCAGATGTAACGGTAAGTCTTCTCGGCTTCCTTGATGTCAGGGATGTCCAATTGGGCGCTCAGAAACGTCCTGTTGAATGTTCCGACGTCTTTGATCTGGGGCCACGAGTGCAGCTTGTCTCGTGCCGCTTGTGTCTTGTTCGGTGGACTGAATCGTCAGATTAGCGCAGAACGGAAGAATTCCCAGTTCGGGACAGCTGTAGTCTGAATGTAGACCTTCCACCAGTCGAACGCTTCGCCGTCGAGGAAGGTGCAAGCAATACTGCACGCATCGTCGGGGTCACTCAGTCGCACATAGAAATCCGTTTGCGAGCACCACGCTTCAACCATCCCAGTTTTTCCGGAAAGAGCCACATGTTTGTTCGGCCTCGCGGACTTCATGCCACTAGTAGTGGCCCTGGCCTTGGCTTCGGACAGTTGCTGCTTAGCGTCTGCTAGTTCCATATTGTGGGCTTCGAGTTGTTCGCTCATTTGCGTAACAAGCGCTGTAGGCTGGGTCCAGGCTTCCATGGTGGGTGCGTTCGAGCCCGAGCCCGGATCGGCCGGGTTGACACCCGCTGAGATTGGTGCATCCATGGTGTGTTGGGTTCAAGTCCAACGCAGCAAACGTACTACCCAGATTTCACCAGACTTGTTTCGTGAGGACCCCAAGCAAGATCCCGGAGATGTGGGATAGGAGTTTGTCTGCAGCTGTAGTGATGTACACGATTTGAATTATTGTTGCGGTAGTTGCTGCACCGTTTCAAATGGTGTACAGCACTTCTTCGAGAGGCACAAGAAACTCGGTTGGAATCACACAAACGGACTATTCAGAAGCGTCCGTGCGCGAGCCCGTGTGAGAAACCACCCGCACTTGGGCAGCCCTCAACGTACTCGTGATGGTGTCAGCGACCCGTGCCAGCCAATAGGGCGACAGGGTGCGGGGAAGAGGATGGAGGTGGTGACGGTGGTGGGTCTGGGGAAGAGGACGGCGCGACGTCGGTGGTGATCGAGAGGGTTCAAAGGGTGAAGGTTGTCTTTGGTCTGTGTCTGTGGTTACCCTTCCGGTCTCCCCCGGTGGCGCCGACACTCACGCACTATATACTCGCGTCGGGGCACCCGAGGTGCCCCAAAGCATGCGTTTCCCCGTCGCTCCACCGGTAGCCACAAAACGGCCCAAAAACAAAGCATGGCTCTCAGAACAAAGCATGGGCGGGCGTGCGCACTAAAGGAGTGCAGCCCCAGTTTGCCCCAAACGAAGGGGTCCGGCGTGCGGCGCCTAGGGCGCCGCCCCAGCCGGCTCCAGACGCCAGTCGGCCCGAAGGTCCGAGAGGCGTGTAAGCACTGTGGCAAAAACCACAAGCACACACGGCACCCAAGATGGGGCGGTGTGCTAGGGCTGCCTCCCGTGTCGGGGGAACCGGAAGAAGTGCAAGTCGCACACACTCTGTCCCTGTTGTGGGGCAAACCCCCCACGGACAAACAAGAGGATGGTGTGTGGTCCAACAGTTTCTTGGTCGGGACGGGGACGCAGGGCCAAGCCCCGCTGTCCCTCCCCTTATCCCCCCAGGGTCCACTCAGAATCTCGCCACTCAGAATCTCCCACCCCAGCACCTGCCCACCGGGCCACACGAAAATTCAAGACGATAAATGCAGAAAACCCTCAAATCCAAGTTGGATTTACTACTAAGCTAACTATCCCAAACTTAGGGAATATGGACCCAAATGCAGGGGGAGGAACGGATCAGGCTAGTGGCCTGCCGCCCCTTGCATGGCACGTGTTGCCCCCCTACCTGGGGGTCAATACTGCCACAGGTAGCACGGTAAACTCGCAGAACCCGTATTTTGTTCGCAACGCCGTCAGCGGGATAGCATCAGGGTCAAGCCTGCGACATGCTTGAGCGTCCTCCGTAAGCTTGACGCTAAAATTATGACTGCGTTCACGAGGACGTCCATCCGAAAGCTCTTCCGCGAAGACGTCGGCGTACTCCTTGAAAATCTCTTGGACGTCAATCTTGTCTTCAGCTGTTCATATTTTTATTTCATTGATGTCAAAGGTGCTGGAAGGATCTTTGGATGACAGAAAGATGGCGAAGACAGAAATTTTTTGCATATGGTCCATAGCGAGGCGTTGCCTACTAATCAGGCCATGGGGTTTCTTGAGGGAGGCAATGATGGAGATGTTCTTGTGGTTAAACTTGAAGGAGATCTTGTTCTTCTTGTTGCTGACTTTGGCGTCCTTGTCCTCACGCCATTTCTTGCCGAGAATGATGTCCTACACACTTACGTCGCCTGCAGCAAACCGAGGACGTTCTTAATATGGGCCGATTGGGATTTCTAGGGGTTCAATCGTTTCCGCCAGGACGTGGGAGCGACCATCGGGCATGTTAGCGGCGAAGTCCGTTTCTTTCACGGTCACAGTCAGGGTATTCACGAGGCGACTTGATACGACGTTAATGGGAGATCCGTCGTCAAACAGCACCTTAACAAGATGTCCATTGACAGAGGCAGTGAAAAGCAGAAGCCCGAGACACGGGCCTTCTAATGGTGACGACATGTTTTCAGGAGCCGAAGAAGCGTCTGGCACCGGTTTTGATGACGGTTGCTGCTTCAGTTCCGCTGGCCTTTTGGGCAGTCTTTGGCCATATGTCCTTTCTCACGGCAGCGGAGGCAGAGGCCTTCACGCATGCAGCGCTGACGCTCTTCAGGCGTGAGTTTCTCGACTTTGATGCTGGAGAAGTCAATGGGAATCACACCCGTCTTGGACGGCTTGGCAGATGCGCCGCCGAGGTGCGTGGAGGCACCAGCCTTGGCAGCCTCCACGCGCAGAGAGTCAGTCATCAGAGATTCAAGATCTGAGTAGGTCTTGAGATAAAGAGCCTGCCAGATATCCCGCTTCAAGCCTCAGATGTAACGGTAAGTCTTCTCGGCTTCCTTGATGTCAGGGATGTCCAATTGGGCGCTCAGAAACGTCCTGTTGAATGTTCCGACGTCTTTGATCTGGGGCCACGAGTGCAGCTTGTCTCGTGCCGCTTGTGTCTTGTTCGGTGGACTGAATCGTCAGATTAGCGCAGAACGGAAGAATTCCCAGTTCGGGACAGCTGTAGTCTGAATGTAGACCTTCCACCAGTCGAACGCTTCGCCGTCGAGGAAGGTGCAAGCAATACTGCACGCATCGTCGGGGTCACTCAGTCGCACATAGAAATCCGTTTGCGAGCACCACGCTTCAACCATCCCAGTTTTTCCGGAAAGAGCCACATGTTTGTTCGGCCTCGCGGACTTCATGCCACTAGTAGTGGCCCTGGCCTTGGCTTCGGACAGTTGCTGCTTAGCGTCTGCTAGTTCCATATTGTGGGCTTCGAGTTGTTCGCTCATTTGCGTAACAAACGCTGTAGGCTGGGTCCAGGCTTCCATGGTGGGTGCGTTCGAGCCCGAGCCCGGATCGGCCGGGTTGACACCCGCTGAGATTGGTGCATCCATGGTGTGTTGGGTTCAAGTCCAACGCAGCAAACGTACTACCCAGATTTCACCAGACTTGTTTCGTGAGGACCCCAAGCAAGATCCCGGAGATGTGGGATAGGAGTTTGTCTGCAGCTGTAGTGATGTACACGATTTGAATTATTGTTGCGGTAGTTGCTGCACCGTTTCAAATGGTGTACAGCACTTCTTCGAGAGGCACAAGAAACTCGGTTGGAATCACACAAACGGACTATTCAGAAGCGTCCGTGCGCGAGCCCGTGTGAGAAACCACCCGCACTTGGGCAGCCCTCAACGTACTCGTGATGGTGTCAGCGACCCGTGCCAGCCAATAGGGCGACAGGGTGCGGGGAAGAGGATGGAGGTGGTGACGGTGGTGGGTCTGGGGAAGAGGACGGCGCGACGTCGGTGGTGATCGAGAGGGTTCAAAGGGTGAAGGTTGTCTTTGGTCTGTGTCTGTGGTTACCCTTCCGGTCTCCCCCGGTGGCGCCGACACTCACGCACTATATACTCGCGTCGGGGCACCCGAGGTGCCCCAAAGCATGCGTTTCCCCGTCGCTCCACCGGTAGCCACAAAACGGCCCAAAAACAAAGCATGGCTCTCAGAACAAAGCATGGGCGGGCGTGCGCACTAAAGGAGTGCAGCCCCAGTTTGCCCCAAACGAAGGGGTCCGGCGTGCGGCGCCTAGGGCGCCGCCCCAGCCGGCTCCAGACGCCAGTCGGCCCGAAGGTCCGAGAGGCGTGTAAGCACTGTGGCAAAAACCACAAGCACACACGGCACCCAAGATGGGGCGGTGTGCTAGGGCTGCCTCCCGTGTCGGGGGAACCGGAAGAAGTGCAAGTCGCACACACTCTGTCCCTGTTGTGGGGCAAACCCCCCACGGACAAACAAGAGGATGGTGTGTGGTCCAACAGTTTCTTGGTCGGGACGGGGACGCAGGGCCAAGCCCCGCTGTCCCTCCCCTTATCCCCCCAGGGTCCACTCAGAATCTCGCCACTCAGAATCTCCCACCCCAGCACCTGCCCACCGGGCCACACGAAAATTCAAGACGATAAATGCAGAAAACCCTCAAATCCAAGTTGGATTTACTACTAAGCTAACTATCCCAAACTTAGGGAATATGGACCCAAATGCAGGGGGAGGAACGGATCAGGCTAGTGGCCTGCCGCCCCTTGCATGGCACGTGTTGCCCCCCTACCTGGGGGTCAATACTGCCACAGGTAGCACGGTAAACTCGCAGAACCCGTATTTTGTTCGCAACGCCGTCAGCGGGATAGCATCAGGGTCAAGCCTGCGACATGCTTGAGCGTCCTCCGTAAGCTTGACGCTAAAATTATGACTGCGTTCACGAGGACGTCCATCCGAAAGCTCTTCCGCGAAGACGTCGGCGTACTCCTTGAAAATCTCTTGGACGTCAATCTTGTCTTCAGCTGTTCATATTTTTATTTCATTGATGTCAAAGGTGCTGGAAGGATCTTTGGATGACAGAAAGATGGCGAAGACAGAAATTTTTTGCATATGGTCCATAGCGAGGCGTTGCCTACTAATCAGGCCATGGGGTTTCTTGAGGGAGGCAATGATGGAGATGTTCTTGTGGTTAAACTTGAAGGAGATCTTGTTCTTCTTGTTGCTGACTTTGGCGTCCTTGTCCTCACGCCATTTCTTGCCGAGAATGATGTCCTACACACTTACGTCGCCTGCAGCAAACCGAAGACGTTCTTAATATGGGCCGATTGGGATTTCTAGGGGTTCAATCGTTTCCGCCAGGACGTGGGAGCGACCATCGGGCATGTTAGCGGCGAAGTCCGTTTCTTTCACGGTCACAGTCAGGGTATTCACGAGGCGACTTGATACGACGTTAATGGGAGATCCGTCGTCAAACAGCACCTTAACAAGATGTCCATTGACAGAGGCAGTGAAAAGCAGAAGCCCGAGACACGGGCCTTCTAATGGTGACGACATGTTTTCAGGAGCCGAAGAAGCGTCTGGCACCGGTTTTGATGACGGTTGCTGCTTCAGTTCCGCTGGCCTTTTGGGCAGTCTTTGGCCATATGTCCTTTCTCACGGCAGCGGAGGCAGAGGCCTTCACGCATGCAGCGCTGACGCTCTTCAGGCGTGAGTTTCTCGACTTTGATGCTGGAGAAGTCAATGGGAATCACACCCGTCTTGGACGGCTTGGCAGATGCGCCGCCGAGGTGCGTGGAGGCACCAGCCTTGGCAGCCTCCACGCGCAGAGAGTCAGTCATCAGAGATTCAAGATCTGAGTAGGTCTTGAGATAAAGAGCCTGCCAGATATCCCGCTTCAAGCCTCAGATGTAACGGTAAGTCTTCTCGGCTTCCTTG
This sequence comes from Pyropia yezoensis, assembly GCA_009829735.1. Taxonomy (NCBI): domain Eukaryota; phylum Rhodophyta; class Bangiophyceae; order Bangiales; family Bangiaceae; genus Pyropia; species Pyropia yezoensis. Next base: position 25,031,929 of record CM020619.1, on the reverse strand, counting down.
ATGTCAGGGATGTCCAATTGGGCGCTCAGAAACGTCCTGTTGAATGTTCCGACGTCTTTGATCTGGGGCCACGAGTGCAGCTTGTCTCGTGCCGCTTGTGTCTTGTTCGGTGGACTGAATCGTCAGATTAGCGCAGAACGGAAGAATTCCCAGTTCGGGACAGCTGTAGTCTGAATGTAGACCTTCCACCAGTCGAACGCTTCGCCGTCGAGGAAGGTGCAAGCAATACTGCACGCATCGTCGGGGTCACTCAGTCGCACATAGAAATCCGTTTGCGAGCACCACGCTTCAACCATCCCAGTTTTTCCGGAAAGAGCCACATGTTTGTTCGGCCTCGCGGACTTCATGCCACTAGTAGTGGCCCTGGCCTTGGCTTCGGACAGTTGCTGCTTAGCGTCTGCTAGTTCCATATTGTGGGCTTCGAGTTGTTCGCTCATTTGCGTAACAAACGCTGTAGGCTGGGTCCAGGCTTCCATGGTGGGTGCGTTCGAGCCCGAGCCCGGATCGGCCGGGTTGACACCCGCTGAGATTGGTGCATCCATGGTGTGTTGGGTTCAAGTCCAACGCAGCAAACGTACTACCCAGATTTCACCAGACTTGTTTCGTGAGGACCCCAAGCAAGATCCCGGAGATGTGGGATAGGAGTTTGTCTGCAGCTGTAGTGATGTACACGATTTGAATTATTGTTGCGGTAGTTGCTGCACCGTTTCAAATGGTGTACAGCACTTCTTCGAGAGGCACAAGAAACTCGGTTGGAATCACACAAACGGACTATTCAGAAGCGTCCGTGCGCGAGCCCGTGTGAGAAACCACCCGCACTTGGGCAGCCCTCAACGTACTCGTGATGGTGTCAGCGACCCGTGCCAGCCAATAGGGCGACAGGGTGCGGGGAAGAGGATGGAGGTGGTGACGGTGGTGGGTCTGGGGAAGAGGACGGCGCGACGTCGGTGGTGATCGAGAGGGTTCAAAGGGTGAAGGTTGTCTTTGGTCTGTGTCTGTGGTTACCCTTCCGGTCTCCCCCGGTGGCGCCGACACTCACGCACTATATACTCGCGTCGGGGCACCCGAGGTGCCCCAAAGCATGCGTTTCCCCGTCGCTCCACCGGTAGCCACAAAACGGCCCAAAAACAAAGCATGGCTCTCAGAACAAAGCATGGGCGGGCGTGCGCACTAAAGGAGTGCAGCCCCAGTTTGCCCCAAACGAAGGGGTCCGGCGTGCGGCGCCTAGGGCGCCGCCCCAGCCGGCTCCAGACGCCAGTCGGCCCGAAGGTCCGAGAGGCGTGTAAGCACTGTGGCAAAAACCACAAGCACACACGGCACCCAAGATGGGGCGGTGTGCTAGGGCTGCCTCCCGTGTCGGGGGAACCGGAAGAAGTGCAAGTCGCACACACTCTGTCCCTGTTGTGGGGCAAACCCCCCACGGACAAACAAGAGGATGGTGTGTGGTCCAACAGTTTCTTGGTCGGGACGGGGACGCAGGGCCAAGCCCCGCTGTCCCTCCCCTTATCCCCCAGGGTCCACTCAGAATCTCGCCACTCAGAATCTCCCACCCCAGCACCTGCCCACCGGGCCACACGAAAATTCAAGACGATAAATGCAGAAAACCCTCAAATCCAAGTTGGATTTACTACTAAGCTAACTATCCCAAACTTAGGGAATATGGACCCAAATGCAGGGGGAGGAACGGATCAGGCTAGTGGCCTGCCGCCCCTTGCATGGCACGTGTTGCCCCCCTACCTGGGGGTCAATACTGCCACAGGTAGCACGGTAAACTCGCAGAACCCGTATTTTGTTCGCAACGCCGTCAGCGGGATAGCATCAGGGTCAAGCCTGCGACATGCTTGAGCGTCCTCCGTAAGCTTGACGCTAAAATTATGACTGCGTTCACGAGGACGTCCATCCGAAAGCTCTTCCGCGAAGACGTCGGCGTACTCCTTGAAAATCTCTTGGACGTCAATCTTGTCTTCAGCTGTTCATATTTTTATTTCATTGATGTCAAAGGTGCTGGAAGGATCTTTGGATGACAGAAAGATGGCGAAGACAGAAATTTTTTGCATATGGTCCATAGCGAGGCGTTGCCTACTAATCAGGCCATGGGGTTTCTTGAGGGAGGCAATGATGGAGATGTTCTTGTGGTTAAACTTGAAGGAGATCTTGTTCTTCTTGTTGCTGACTTTGGCGTCCTTGTCCTCACGCCATTTCTTGCCGAGAATGATGTCCTACACACTTACGTCGCCTGCAGCTAACCGAGGACGTTCTTAATATGGGCCGATTGGGATTTCTAGGGGTTCAATCGTTTCCGCCAGGACGTGGGAGCGACCATCGGGCATGTTAGCGGCGAAGTCCGTTTCTTTCACGGTCACAGTCAGGGTATTCACGAGGCGACTTGATACGACGTTAATGGGAGATCCGTCGTCAAACAGCACCTTAACAAGATGTCCATTGACAGAGGCAGTGAAAAGCAGAAGCCCGAGACACGGGCCTTCTAATGGTGACGACATGTTTTCAGGAGCCGAAAAAGCGTCTGGCACCGGTTTTGATGACGGTTGCTGCTTCAGTTCCGCTGGCCTTTTGGGCAGTCTTTGGCCATATGTCCTTTCTCACGGCAGCGGAGGCAGAGGCCTTCACGCATGCAGCGCTGACGCTCTTCAGGCGTGAGTTTCTCGACTTTGATGCTGGAGAAGTCAATGGGAATCACACCCGTCTTGGACGGCTTGGCAGATGCGCCGCCGAGGTGCGTGGAGGCACCAGCCTTGGCAGCCTCCACGCGCAGAGAGTCAGTCATCAGAGATTCAAGATCTGAGTAGGTCTTGAGATAAAGAGCCTGCCAGATATCCCGCTTCAAGCCTCAGATGTAACGGTAAGTCTTCTCGGCTTCCTTGATGTCAGGGATGTCCAATTGGGCGCTCAGAAACGTCCTGTTGAATGTTCCGACGTCTTTGATCTGGGGCCACGAGTGCAGCTTGTCTCGTGCCGCTTGTGTCTTGTTCGGTGGACTGAATCGTCAGATTAGCGCAGAACGGAAGAATTCCCAGTTCGGGACAGCTGTAGTCTGAATGTAGACCTTCCACCAGTCGAACGCTTCGCCGTCGAGGAAGGTGCAAGCAATACTGCACGCATCGTCGGGGTCACTCAGTCGCACATAGAAATCCGTTTGCGAGCACCACGCTTCAACCATCCCAGTTTTTCCGGAAAGAGCCACATGTTTGTTCGGCCTCGCGGACTTCATGCCACTAGTAGTGGCCCTGGCCTTGGCTTCGGACAGTTGCTGCTTAGCGTCTGCTAGTTCCATATTGTGGGCTTCGAGTTGTTCGCTCATTTGCGTAACAAACGCTGTAGGCTGGGTCCAGGCTTCCATGGTGGGTGCGTTCGAGCCCGAGCCCGGATCGGCCGGGTTGACACCCGCTGAGATTGGTGCATCCATGGTGTGTTGGGTTCAAGTCCAACGCAGCAAACGTACTACCCAGATTTCACCAGACTTGTTTCGTGAGGACCCCAAGCAAGATCCCGGAGATGTGGGATAGGAGTTTGTCTGCAGCTGTAGTGATGTACACGATTTGAATTATTGTTGCGGTAGTTGCTGCACCGTTTCAAATGGTGTACAGCACTTCTTCGAGAGGCACAAGAAACTCGGTTGGAATCACACAAACGGACTATTCAGAAGCGTCCGTGCGCGAGCCCGTGTGAGAAACCACCCGCACTTGGGCAGCCCTCAACGTACTCGTGATGGTGTCAGCGACCCGTGCCAGCCAATAGGGCGACAGGGTGCGGGGAAGAGGATGGAGGTGGTGACGGTGGTGGGTCTGGGGAAGAGGACGGCGCGACGTCGGTGGTGATCGAGAGGGTTCAAAGGGTGAAGGTTGTCTTTGGTCTGTGTCTGTGGTTACCCTTCCGGTCTCCCCCGGTGGCGCCGACACTCACGCACTATATACTCGCGTCGGGGCACCCGAGGTGCCCCAAAGCATGCGTTTCCCCGTCGCTCCACCGGTAGCCACAAAACGGCCCAAAAACAAAGCATGGCTCTCAGAACAAAGCATGGGCGGGCGTGCGCACTAAAGGAGTGCAGCCCCAGTTTGCCCCAAACGAAGGGGTCCGGCGTGCGGCGCCTAGGGCGCCGCCCCAGCCGGCTCCAGACGCCAGTCGGCCCGAAGGTCCGAGAGGCGTGTAAGCACTGTGGCAAAAACCACAAGCACACACGGCACCCAAGATGGGGCGGTGTGCTAGGGCTGCCTCCCGTGTCGGGGGAACCGGAAGAAGTGCAAGTCGCACACACTCTGTCCCTGTTGTGGGGCAAACCCCCCACGGACAAACAAGAGGATGGTGTGTGGTCCAACAGTTTCTTGGTCGGGACGGGGACGCAGGGCCAAGCCCCGCTGTCCCTCCCCTTATCCCCCCAGGGTCCACTCAGAATCTCGCCACTCAGAATCTCCCACCCCAGCACCTGCCCACCGGGCCACACGAAAATTCAAGACGATAAATGCAGAAAACCCTCAAATCCAAGTTGGATTTACTACTAAGCTAACTATCCCAAACTTAGGGAATATGGACCCAAATGCAGGGGGAGGAACGGATCAGGCTAGTGGCCTGCCGCCCCTTGCATGGCACGTGTTGCCCCCCTACCTGGGGGTCAATACTGCCACACTCCCCTCTCCTCAGTTCCGACCGACCCGGTCGGCCCTGTGAGGGGGTGCGTAAACGCACGTCTCGGCGTTGGGGGCGCGACTTGCTGTCCCCCATCGAGTACGTAACACGGATGTGGAGGCGGTCACGTTGACCGCCCCTCTCCTCAAGCTTGCCCACTCGGCAGCTTGCTCTCCTCAGTTCACACTTCACCATCACCACCACCTCCCCTTCACCTTCCACTGGGCCGCCCCACGCTGGGGAGGCCACCCGTATACCCACGATCCGAGTCCCCCTCAACTCGAGGCGGGTCTCGTGCTGCGAAAGCCAGAGCGTCTCTCCCCAACTTGGGGAGAGCCATGGCGACTCCGGGAGTGGAGACGGACTCTCTTGACGAGCGCATGGAGGACACCTCCTACGGGGCAGCACCCGCCGGGACTTCCGGCGGGGGCTCCGCGATCGCTCCGGGGGACGGGACTCCCGCGTCACCCGGCTTTGGGTTGACGGCGGGGTCTCCCCCGGAGGCGGGACAAGTTGTCCCGCGTGAGGCCTTGGGGCGGTGGTTTTACCCCGCTTGGCCTCTCTATGAGGAGGGGCTGACAGTTCTTCGCTGTGGCCGACTTGGCGCAGCGATGGGCCGGGTATGGGACCGCCTACGGGAGAAGTATCCCCGTAGGGTCGGGTTCCCTGCCGGCTTCAGGACGGACCAGTTTGCCTTCCTGGACGATGAGGAGGTTGGGGACGTTCAGCGTGCCAAGGCCATGGTGGACCGCGGGGGAACTATCCCGGGTCCCGGCGACTTGCCGACCTTCACGTGGGACGCTGTGGCAACTCGCCCACCGTACCTCCACGAGGCCGATCCGCACACTCATCACTTTGATGTGCGGATGGAGAAAGACTTCCGGCGAGGTCCCTACTTGGTGACCTCGGCTCAACTTGAGTTTCCTCAACAGTCTGCTGCCAGTAAGGAGCAGTACTATCCGAAGAAGCCCGAGTGGTGGCCTCAAGTTGAGGTCCCCTACGGGTTCCCGGCGTTGTTGCCACGGTTGCTTGACCACTTCGGCTCCGTCATGATGACGGCTGCCCCTGATCACCTGGTGTGGGCCATGTTGGCCACCCAGTGGCTCCTCGAGGTCATGTCGACCTGGGTGTCCTGTGTTCAGCGGCGGGGGATGCTCTGGCATCTCCCCCTCCGGCTCCTCCAAGGTTTGGAACAGCTCACCCCTCAGCTAGTTGCTGAGGGGTGCTCATCAGGACAACTCACTCTACTTGAGGAGATGCTCCGGCTCCATAAGTTTATCGAGTGGGAGAGCATTGAGCACAAGTTGCGCCGCCCCACTCGTGGGCCCAAGGACGATGGCGCACTTCGCCAGTTCGTGTGGGTCGCTCGTGAACTTCACGACGGCCGTGTGGTCCTACGAGAGGGGTTGGGCATCGGGGACTACCCGTATGCCCCGGGGGTGGATCGCCACACTGCGCCACCCCCGGACAAGCCCATAGTTATGGCCGTGCCGTCCTATGATGACCATATGACTCAACCCACTGCGGGGGCCCCAAGTCGGGGTCGCAGTTACACCCGGGTACCGCCACCTCGGCGGGCCCCTCCGCTTCCTCCTGTTCCTTTCCAACCTCACGGGAGCATCCCGATCAGCGTGGCCGTGGAGTCTTCCACCCCGGTGTCCCCCAACTTGGGGGCCACCCTCCTGACGGTATACCCCAAGTTGGTGTTGCCGCCCACGCCTCTAACCTCAGAGATGATGATCACCACGTTGGTGCGCACCATTTCCTGGTTGGCCGCGTCGACCGCAACCCTACAGAGTTCCGAGACTCCTCAACTTGAGGAGCGCGTTCGTACTGCAGTGGCGACCGCGAGTTGCGAGTCGGTGGCGGAGTTTATGACAGCCGAGTTGGCTCGCATTGGGGCTATTATGCCCCAGCCAGCCCCACTTGGGCGTGGCAAACGTCGCGCGAGCCGGGCATACTCGCCTCCTCGCCGTCGTCGCCGACACTCGCGGCGCTCTCCTTCCGTATCGGAAGACGAGTTGTCTTATTCCGTTTCCGAGTCCTCTACCCCGTCGGAGACGGAGTCTGTCCAGCGTCTGCGTCGCAAACTTGCGCGCAAGACCAGGCAGAAGAGTGGCCACGGTCGGCGCCACTTGCGCGACCGTGAGGGACGCGACGGTTCCGACTTGGAGCCGCCGCCCCCTCCAACAAGTGGAGACCGTTATCGGCGTGGGTCTCGCCGCTCGCCTCCACGTGAGGGCGAGGGCCGTGGAGTGGGAGAGTCTAGCATGCGTGCCTAGTTCGCAGCTGCCTTTGTTGTGAGAGTGTGAGGGTTAGGGCTGTAGGTAAAAGCCACTCTGCGTACCACTTCGACTTGAAGCACTCTCTTGGCACTGTTACTCGGCCTTCCCTCACGTTGAGGGAGGGCTGTTAGGGTCTATCTCATTCCGGGCACAGTACGCCCGGACCTTCTCAGCGGGAAGGTCCTCCACATACTCCCACGTATCATCCTTGGCTTTGTAGCCAAACCAACGCACCCTCAACATGAGGCGGTCAGTGTCTTCATCCCATCCGTGGTCGATGAACTTATCGAACACGTACTCCTGTGGGCCCTGTTTGGCCGCAGGCAGTGAGGGGAGGCGCCACGATTCCAACGCACGCGCCCAAGCTGGGTCTCCTGCAGGCGGTGGTGCAACTTTGACCACGTCCCGTCCGTTCACTGTGCGGACCCCATCGTCACTTTCGATGGTGAAGCGCCGCCCATCAGTACGAAGGACCTGGTACGGTCCCTTCGTCTGGAATACCAGCTTACCCCCAGTTGGGGTGTGCGAGTGTACCAGCACCCAGTCACCCTGCTCGGGGACATGTTTAGCATTGCGCACCTTTTTGTCAAAGGTACGCTTGTAGCGCTTTTGTGCTTTGTCCATCTCAGCCCTGACTTTAGGGATGAGGTTTTCAAGCCTAGCAGCGAACTCCGCCTTACTCTCAGTAGGAGTAGGCGTACTGCCACCATCCTCCCTAGTTGGGAGCGACCGCCGCACGGCAATAGACCGCACGCGACGGGGGGTCACAAAAGCGAGGGGTACTTCCCCTGTAGATGAGTGAACCTGCGAATTGTAGGCAGTAGTAAGGATAGAAATGTATTGGTCCCACGTCTTTACGTGCTCACTCACATAGTGGCGTAGCTGCCTAACAATAGTTTTGTTGAAGCGCTCCACCTGCCCATTAGTTTGTGGGTGGTAGGGGGTGGCATAGTTTGCCTTAACCCCCAACATATCCAGCACTCCCTGAAACAGTACAGACGCAAATTGCGGTCCATTGTCCGATAGTGTACTATCTGGGATGCCATACGCGGCAACCCAGTGATCTAGGAAGGCTGACACGACCGACATGGCCGTGATCTCTGCCAGTGGGATCGCTCGCGTAAGTTTCGTGAAGCGGTCACAGATGACCAGGAGGTACTGGTTGCCCTCCTCGGTCACGGGCAGTGGCCCAAGGATGTCCATCGCCAACGCGGCGAAGGGCTCCTTGGCCGGGAACAATAGCATAGCCGTACTAGGCCGCCGTTCCATCAGACGATTCTGTGCACAACTTGTGCAGGCAGCCACCCAACTGTAGATGTCCACCACCATGGACGGCCAGTAGACCCTGGTCCTCAGGGTCTGGTACAGTTTACTAGACCCCAGGTGTCCACCCGTGGGAGCGTTGTGCTCCCTCTCAAGGATACTGTCCTTGAGGGATGCGGGGACGACAAGTTGTTCGGTCCCCTGGAATACCCCCCTCCTCATGACGAGGCCATCGTCTCCCAGAAAGAAACGCGTCTTTACCACTGTATGCAGTATATCCCTCTGCGACTTGCAGAAGGGATCCTCGGCCTGGGCCTTCGCCACCTCGTCCAGGGACAGGGGCAAGTACTTCTTGTTCCCTGGCGCCTCGGGGTTCAACGCCTGACCCGAGCGCGTGACTACCCCCACGATGGGGATGTCCTCATCGACTGGGTTAGTGTCCAGCCCCTCGGTAGGTACCCGAGAGAGGCCGTCGGCAAGGGCATGTTGCCTGCCAGGTCGGTACTCAATGTCAAAGTTGAAGGGTGCCAGTCGCACCCTCCACCGGTTGAGACGAGTGTTCGTACAGTCCGTCTTAAAGATGAACTGCAACGCGCGGTGGTCACAGCGGATGAGGAACTTCTCACCCTCCAGGTAGTGACGAAGTGACGTCACCGCCCACACCACTGCGAGTTCTTCCAACTCGGTGACTCCGTAGTTCTTCTCGGCCGAGTTCAGCCCCTTACTAAAGTATCCCACCGGCAAGTACTCCTTGTCCGGCTGCTGCTGAAGCAACACACAACCAAGTTGGTCGTAGCTAGCGTCCACATCCAGGATGTTGTGGCCTCCCAACCTGGGAATAGCCAAGATGGGGGGCTTCAGCAGAAGGTCCCGAAGAGTCTCAAAGGATTCCTGCTCCACCCGACTTGGGGGAGGCGGGTTCTTCGGTAGCGTTGAGCTCACTAGCTCATTCAACGGCTTCGCCACCTTGGCGAAGCCCTTGGTGAAACGTCGATACACGTTACACATCCCGAGGAAGCTCCTCATCTGGGTCTGGGTCCGGGGGTACTGAGCCTTACGAATGGCCCTCAAGTTCTTCTCGTTAACACTGAGACGCCCCGGATGGACAACATGTGCCAAGTACTCCACCTCTTGAGTAAAGAGGTGGCACTTACTCGCCTTCAGTGACACACCGGCGTCAGCAAGTAGCTTGAACACCTGGCCAAGATGGCCAATGTGTTCCTCCGGACTTCGGGAGAACACAATGATATCGTCTAGGTACACAAGACAGATCTGCCACCGTACTGCGGCCAGAATCATGTCCATAGCGCGCTGGAAAGTTGCCGGCGCGTTACACAGACCAAACGGTAGGCGCTTGCACTGGTAGGTACCACAGTGACAGGTAAAGGTAGTTTTATGCCTGTCCTCCGGGGCAATGGGAATTTGCCAGTACCCCGCGTTACAGTCCAGGGTAGAGAACACGTTTGCCTCCCCCAGAGAGTCCAGACAGTCATCCATCCTAGGTAGGGGATAACTGTCCTTCACCGTGCTCTCGTTGAGCTTACGGTAGTCGATACAAAACCGGGGGGTCCCATCAACTTTGGGGACGATAACCACCGGACTCGCCCACTCGGCGTTGCTGGCCTCGATCACATCGAGGGCCTCCATGCGAGCAACTTGCTCCTTAACGAGGGCCCTTGAACGAGGTCCTCCCCTATACGGTTGTTGGCGTATAGGGGGTGCACCGGGCTTCAACTCGATCCGGTGTTGGGTGGCTCTCATGAGTCCCAATTGACCATCCCACAGCTTGTGATATTGGTCCAAGAGGTGTTCAACTTGAACCCTCAACCTGGGGGGGACACCCTCCATGTTCACATGGGGTCGAGGAGAGGCGGCCGACTTGGTTTGATGCTTCTCCTTTCCGGACTTCGGGTCGCTACTTGCGCCCGCGTTGAGGGTGACCGCTACTACCGGTCCCTCGTGTTGGTCGATATAGCCGAACTTGGCTCCCGACTTGAAGTACTTGGGCGTCGGGCTCAGGTTCATCACCTGGATCCTCCACGGGACTCCGGCTTTGGAGTCCATCGTGCCAAGGGCAACATGCACTTGGTGCTTGCGAGCAAGACGGGGGTGAGGGTGCACCAACCCGTTCCCCGTAAAATCAGTTACAACAGCAACGTGCGCCACCGAGTTGGGGGACAACGTGACTTTGCGGGCTAAACGCAGGGTAGCAGTAAACCCTTCCCTCACAGAGCAAACAGGCTTCGACTGTGAGACTGTCACAGGAGCCACAGACTTTCCCTTACCAAGGATGGGGATAGTCTCCCCATTCATCAACTTGACCCAGTACTCAGGGCCACAAATCAAAGGCACTTGTGTAACAACATAAGGGGTACCCAGAAGCAGGGGTACCGATATATTCTCAACTACGCCATAGGTCACGTCGACCTCATGGGTCCCCAACCTAGTTGGTAGGGTCACGGCACCAACGATGGGAAGTACCCCACCATTGATGTCAATCATATGGTCAGCTTTGGACCTCCAGCGTTGGAGCTTCACCTCCTTTGGTAATAGCGACTTGCGTATCAAGGAGGCTCCTGACCCGGTATCAAGTACGATACGGGTACAGCATGCACGGCCGGGGGCAAGTTGCACCCGTCCAGCCACCTGGAAGTTCTCACCCGTCAGCACCGCGATGACCCGACGTGGGTTTACGTTCTTAGGGAGTCCTACCCGAGGTGGGCGGACTCCCTTAGGTCGCCGCAGTATCCGGCACGGTTGGTTCGTCCTCCTGGCCCACTTGGCCGAGGCTGCCGTTGTGAGCTTCGGACGACCAGCCCCAACGGTCATTCGTTTCCCGCCGACTTGGCGTCCGAATCTGAGGGCGGGGAGGAAGACGACGAGTCCGAGGACGACGTGTCCGCCTCCTCCGCCGAGGGTGTGGCGACCGCAACGACCGGTCGAGACCCACCCTCGCGGCGTGAACGTACTTCGTTCGTAGCCGACTTTTTACTCGCATTCCAAACAAGTTGTTGGACGCGTTTACTCAACTTGGGGCAATCATATGCCCAGTGTCCATCGGAGTTGCAGTTCCAACACCGATGGTCCGGTCCGGGAGGGGTCTTCCCAACTGGTGAAGACGAAGGGATACCCTGGGAAGTTCCCACGGCAGCTACCACCCTCTCCTTGCGGATTCGGCGTGCCTCTCTCAACTCTCTGGCCTGGCGCGCCTCCTCCCGTTCCTTGGCCAACTCGGCCTGACGCTCCTGGCGTTGTTCCTCCCGCAACTTGCGGTAGGCCTCGCCTCTGCGATAGGCGAACCTGGCCAACTCGGCCAGGGTCGCCCGGGTAGTGTTATGCTCCCGGGTCTCTGTAGCACAATAGGAATCCGTCGCACGTCCACTCTCAGGGAACACTCACCAAGGGGGATCGGCACCAACGTCACCGGGAGGCCAAGGTTGCTGTCCTTGGAGCGCAAGCCACGGGACCAAGATGGGAGCCCAAATGGGAGAGGTTTGTTGTTCTACCTTGGCCGGCGGTGGATTCGCCACCGGCCCCCTCGTTATAAACCCTCGGAGACACTACTAACTACCCTCCACCCCAAGATGCAAGTCCCTCTGGTCATACGTAACTTATAGATACCGTGACCAGTACGAACTATCAAATTGAAAGTTAAGGGTTAGAAGTAGCCCCCCTGATATTAGGGTCACAATACGGACAACCATATTGCTACATATCCCCCCCTTAGATTCGGCCCGTCCTCGGGTCGAGTTGCATTCGGGGTACCGAATGCAAGTGGGTCGCGTGACCGTTTACCCGTCGGGTGGGGCTTTGCGCCCCGTCGCGACAGACACCCCTTTTCGAGGTTGTCTCAGGGGGGTGCCCCCCTTTGCGTGGTACACACACACGATCCGTTTTCCGGACCGTTAAATTCCCGATGCGGGTTGCTGTTCACGCCCCCCCTTTCCGAGGGGTGGTGCAAGCGGATCCGCCACCAGGTGCCTGGTGGTAGGGGGGCCCCTCTCGTGTGGACGATTGAGTGGGGGGCGGGGGCTGCCCGCGTTGCGTGGGGGCGGTTGGGGTGACCCCCCTTACTTACCCCGTGTGTGGGTGTGGCCCCGTCCCGCCCAGGTGCCTGGGTGGAGCGCGGTCGTAGCCCCGTGGGGCGCGGGTCGACCCGCGTGCCTGCGGCGCTTCTCGTGGCCGTTTGTGGTCATAAGCGCGGGGTGTCCGCGCTTCCCTGGCTCGTCCCGGTTATCCCACCGTACCGGGTTGTAGCCGTCGACGGGCTTGTGGGCGCGGGGGGACTCCGCACCCGTTATCATGTCCTATCCCCAGGTGCTTGAAGAGGAGGAAGACCTCCTGATCGGGGAGGAGATGGAGGACGACGCGCCTGTCGGTCCCGACGCCGCGCGTTACGGGGTGAGCTCGTCTGACGACGACGGGCCTGCGGTGTCCGTCCGTCTGTCGGCCGGAGGACTGTCGTCCGTGTGCAGCGGCACGACGGTGCCGTCGGCCGGAGGTCAACCCGGCGGTCAACCGCGCGTGGCGGGCTTCTACCCCCCTCTCTGCCGGCTGCCCGGATGGAGCCTGGTGCCGGTGCCGGCTCACCGCAGGTACCTTCAAGATGGTCCGCCCTGCGGCGGAGGTGGCGACCCGCAGCCGACTCCGGCTGGTCAAGGTGGTCCGGGGGTCCGGGCGGTGACTCCTCGAGGCGGTCCCGACGTTGACGCGGGTGGTGGTGGCGGTGCGACACCCGGTGCGGTGGGTCAAGACGGTGCGGGTGTCCGCACGGCCGGGGCTCCGGCTCCGGAGGCTGTCCAAGT
>CM020619.1:24836357-25018435 GCA_009829735.1 Pyropia yezoensis | reverse complement strand
AGAGCTTCATGTAGCAACCCAGCCGGTACCGGCTGAGGCTGTTTCCGGCATCGGAGCAGGTGTGACGTCATTCATGCTGATGCGTTTGAATCTCCGTATCGGAGTGTAAGATAACAGAGTGGTTATTCTTCTGTGGAGGATCTGGTACGGTCCCTTGACCGGTTGCATAAGCTTGTTCCCTCGGAACTTCTGGTGTCTGATATAGACCCAGTCACCTGTTACCAGGGTTGCGTTGCGCACCCGTAGTCGGGCGTCGAAGTTCTTCTTGTATCGAAGTTGTGTTCTGTCAAGGGCACCCTTGAGTTTAGGAATCATCCACGATAGCTTGGCCAACCAAGCTAGTGGATGCGTTCGGCGGGTCGGCCCTTCGGTGTATCATACCGAGTGCACCTGCCTGGCGGCAGCGTCAGGTTACCGACGCCTAGTGGCATGACCCATTCCAGTGGGGCGATGTTGGTACTCCGATGTGGCCTGGCATTGTATGCCAGGGTGAGTACGGACAGAAGCCTGTCCCAAGTGTTCGTGTGCTCTGCCACGTAGCACTGTAGCATCTTGACGATGGTGCGGTTGAACCGCTCCACCTGCCCGTTGGACTGCGGGTGGTAGTCGGATGCCCGACGTGGTTCGATACCGAACATGCCCAGGACCTTAGTGCAGAATGCCGACGTAAGGTTTGCTCCGTTATCGGAGAGGAGTTGCTTCATGACTCCGTATGCACTGATCCAGTGGTCAACCACTGCGTTCATAATCGTGTATGCCGTATCATTCGGGATGGCTGCCGCTCGTGACAGCTTGGTGAATCGGTCAGACATGACCAGGATGTACCTGTTCCCTTCTTCCGTTACCGGAAGTGGCCCGAGTATGTCGATAGCGACTTGCTCGTTGGGCCCATCGGGTGGGAATAGCTTCATGGCAGACGCCTGCCTATGTAGACTCATGCGGTTACGCGCACAGGGGTGGCATCCCCTTACGTGGTCGACCACGTCGACGGCCATTGCTGGCCAGTAGAAGAACCTTCGCATTGCTGCGAACATACGTGAACCCCCCGGGTGTCCGGCTGTAGGGTTCTCATGCTCTCGTTCCATGACGGCTTGCCGTAAGGACACGGGAACCACGACTTGATGTCGTCCATCGGCGGGTGCCCGCCGGTATATGAGTCCGTCTTCGTTCTCGGAGAAGATGCCGGCCGTACCGGCCAGGAGGTTAGCACGATGACGTCTACAGTCATCGTCGTTGGCCTGTGCCTCGCGGAAGTCCGCGAGGGTCAATGGGCACGCAAGGTGTGCCATGGTATGGTCAGCCATACCCTGGGTAGCATTACCCACCATGCACACCGGTACCACCGGGATGTCCTCGTCCACCGGGCGGGTATCCCCGCTCGGGGTGTCGAGTCGAGACAACGCGTCTCCGAGGTGGTGGGTTGACCCAGCCTTATACACCGTGCGGTAGTCGTGCTCGGCCATCTTCAGCCTCCATCGGGCTAGCCTCCCATGGCTATCGGAATCCTTGTCACCAAGGTTGAGGAGCCATCGTAGGGGTTCGTGGTCGGACCTCACGATGAACCTGGAGCCCTCCAGGTATGGACGGAGCAGTTGCACTGCCCATATAACTCCGAGGCATTCACGCTCGGTGGCACTATAGTTCCGCTCAGCCGGGTTGAGTGTCCGGCTGAAGTACCCTACCGGACGTAGGTCCGGGATAACGTTGTCGGTACCTATCAACGTCTCTCCCTGTAACAGGGTGCATCCCACTTGTGTATCACACGCATCGACATCGATGACGAAGGTACCCCGTCTATGCGGTAACGCAAGGACGGGTGGGGCTAGTAGGGCTCGCTTCAGCGACTCGAATGCCTCCTCTTCGCTAGGCGAAGGGGGTTGGAGTACCTTGGGTAAGGTACTGCTCGTAAGAACCGTTAACGGTTTAGCTATCCGAGCGAAGTCCTTGACGAACCGTCGGTATACATTGCACATTCCCAGGAAGCTCTTGAGCTGCGTCTGGGTGTTAGGGAACCGGGCATCCCGGAGTGCCCGGGTATTGGCTTCGAGTACCCCTAGTTTACCAGGGGTTATCTGGTGGCCCAGATATTCGACCGTCTGTTGGAAGAAGGCGCACTTCTTCAGACGCAGGGTTACCCCAGCGTTCCTCAAGAGGGTGAGTACCTCGTCAACATGTTGTACATGGTCATCCATGTTACGCGAGAAGACGATGACGTCATCGAGGTACACTAGGCAGTTACGCCACTTCACCCCCGACAGTATGATGTCGATAGCCCGCTGGAATGTAGCGGGGGCGTTGGACAATCCGAAGGGCATCCTTAGGAACCCGTACACGCCACTGTGACAAACGAATGCCGTCTTGGGGATATCCTCGTCCGCCACCGGGATCTGCCAGTATCCGGCGTTGCAGTCGATGGTGGTAAACACCGTAGCCTCCCCCAGGGAGTCGATGCATTCATCCATCCTTGGTAAAGGGTATGAGTCCTTCTTGGTAACCAAGTTGAGGCGTCGATAATCGATGCAAGACCGAGGGGTTTGATCCTTCTTCGGCACAATAACGACTGGGGCACCCCATTCCGACATCGAAGGTCGGATCACCTTAGCTTCACTCATCCTCTTCACTTCTCCATCAACGATCTCTCGTTGCATAGGTCCCGCTCGGTGCGGTTGTGAGCGGGCGGGTCGTGCGCCTGGTACCAGGTCTATACGATGTTGGGTTGCCCCAATGGTCCCCAAGGCCCCGCCTGTCCACATAACGTCATGCTTTCTTAGCATCCGTCGTACCCCTTCGGCTACCGAAGGGTGAAGGTGGTCGAGGTCAGCCTCGGCCAGTGCCTTCAAGGCCTCTTGGTCCTTTGGCGGCAGGTCCGCCGGCGCCGCCGATGGGTTAGGCTTCCCGTCATCGGGTTGCTGTCGCTCGGTGGTCTCGGCGACCGCCAGTACTTCAAGTGGTTCCACTTGACCTTCCTTATCAGGGGTAAGGATATCTCCTTCGTAGAGTTCGGCAATCCCGAGGATAGTTCCCTTCGGGAGGGTGACTGCCTTACGGCGGTAGTTCGCCATCACTAGGAGGGACGACCCTCCTGCTGGGAGGTCTATGAGACCGTTGGCCATGGTCAACCCATGGCGCTTGTACGTCCGTAGGTTGGACTGGACTCTGCAGATGCCTGCGAGGTCGCAGTTAACCGGGAGGACTGTCTCTGACAACGGCTCAAAGCGAGTTCGCTTGGCCAACCGAAGTGTCTTCGGCTCGTCGCTTGCGTACACCTCAGCCACGTTAACGTGGCTTCCTTGTAGCGTCAGGTCCCTGACGATAGCCGTGTGTCCTCGCTTCGTCCCGTCGGCTTCTTGAAGCTCGACGGTCCTCCGGCCTGGCCGGATTGCATCAACGTGAACGTTGATGAAGGTGCACCCCAGTATGCAGGGCACCGATAGCGTTTCACATACCAGGAAGTCAACTTCGGTGGTGAGATCCCCGATGGTATCCTGCAGCGACATCGCTGCGGTCGTACGAATGAGTCGACCATTCGCGTCCTTGATGGTGGGTCCCCGAGTCCCTCTGACTCGTGGAAGCCACTTGTCCGGGAGGGTATCCTTCCGGATAAGGTTGGGTCCAGCCCCTGTGTCCAGTACAGGGTAGTACGATCGTGTCGACTGGGGGTCAACCCCCAGGGTGGCTGATACCTTGAAGTTCTCCAAGGTAAACAACACATGTCCTACACCGATATCCGGTGTAGCTCGGGCATCCTGAACAGGGCCCTTGTCTGGTTGAACGTGACGGGGCTTCCCGTCCTCTCCTCCCAACCTTGGAGGTTGGTCATCAATCCCCTGACGCCGTGTCGTCGGGGCCGGAAGGTGTACCCGGGGGTTGATGCGGCGTCGGCTCAACCGCGCTCTCCGTGGGGCTTTCCCCGCGGCACTCCGGGGTGGCTTGCTTGGGTAACCCCAGCGCCCCCCGGTCATCCTTCCTCTTACTCGTTTCCCGCCCTTGGTAGGGTGCTGTCCGCCGGGACATCCGGCTGAGGAGGTGCCCCCTCGACGGCCAGTACTCCACCTGGAGCTGGCTGCCTACCCGGTGCGGGTCCGGGTGCTCGGGCGGGGTATCCCCCAGTAGATGCCTTGCGTTGCGCCGCTGCCCGCCGAGACTCCTCGGGGATGAGTGGGCAGGAAGACACCCAGTGCTGGGGATCCCCACACAACATACACCCGGACGTGCCGGTCCCCCCTTGAGTTCGCATCGGGGTAGCCCCGTAGCTACGGTTGCCTCCCTCGGGCGCCCGAGTGCCTGCTCCCTGGTAGGCCTTGGGTCCTTGGGTCAACCGGAACATGGATTCCCCCAACCGGTTGGGTCGGCCCGCAATCTGCGGAGGTGCCTCCGTGCGCACCGCCCATGTTGGCAAGGGTTGGTGAGGGTTACCCGTCACCGGGGAGTACCCCGTAGTCCGCACATACGGGACGCGCCGTCCCGTGCCTTCGTTGACCTGGAACTGGGTTCCAGCCGGGGCGATGTACGCTACCGTACCATGTTCATCAATCACCGGCGTCGCCGGTAGCAACAGGTGGGCCTGTTGGTCGACTAGAGGGTCATCCTCACCAATAGGGGTATGTTCGGTCGCCACCAGTACTGGTGCGGCCTTACGTTCCACCTTCTCTTGCCTCGGTACCGGGGTAAGACTGGGCTTGCCTCCCTCACCCTTGGGCTTCGGGGCCAAGGCACACTCCGGGTGTAGAACCCGGTAGGCGTCCCCTAGGGACTTGCACATATGCATCAGTCGACTGAAGTTCGTCCGTGCCGTGTTGGCGCCCCGTGCGGATATCCGCACGTAGTTGGGTACTCCTGCGAACAGGATGGCCCGTAGCTCCCCTTCTCCGAGGAGCTTCCCCAGCTCGTAGTCGAGCTCTTGGATCCGGCGTCCAAACATCTCCTCATCCTCCCAGGACTGGGCGGTGGCAGTGCGAAGGGCCCGATAGTGGTCCTCGCACTTGTCCTCACTGAGGTAGCTGCTCAGCAGCTCCTTCAATATCCCACGGTAATCCATGGGGGTGGCCGCGACCCTCATTCCCGGCATCGGGGATGCCTGGCGAAGAGTGCCTCGCACCCGTTCATCAACAAAGAACGGGAGGATCTCCAGAGCCAGCCCCTCCTTAACGAGCGCCTTGTCTGCGGCTGCCTTGAAGCTAGTCAAGAAGCCGATGACTGCGAACGGGCGTCCGTTCGGCCCCCCGAACATAGGGACTCCCTTCATAAGGGTCTGCATAGAGCGGATCGCCCGATGCGATGTATTACGCATCGATTCCGATACGGTGGTAGAGCGGTCCTCCAAACGATAACGTTCCGGAGTAAGAACCGACCGGAAGACCTCGTTGACGATCTCCGTGTCAGCGTCCTGGATATCCAGTCGCTTAGCCAGTTGATGAGCGAACTCATCGGACTCCATCCGCTTCAGTAGGCTCGCAGTTACCTGCGCGGTCATAGCTTCCACCACTGAAGATGGTACTTCAGGCGTCGGCACCTCGGGAACCCGAGTTGCCTGGCCTCCTTCGTCGTGGGGGTACTGCGAGAGGGTACCTCCTCCCCCAATAACCGACTCTCCCCCGGCGTACGTATCCGCCGGGTCGTGTCCGCGGAGTCCGCTTCGGGTGCTCCGAGCGTATCGCTCCGTGTGACTCCGTTCCAACTCTGCCGACGAGTCGGACCCATACCCCATTGTGTCCGGGGGTTGTCCAGGAGTAGCAACACCGGGGTTGACCCTGGTGGACTCCGAAAGTAGTCCGGCCGGTTCGAACCGTACCGGTGTGGGAGGAACACGACGGGGTCCCGTCGTGTGCCGTGTTGACATCAACACTGCCATTGCGTCCTCCGTCCGATCTTGACGGGCGTCGAGCCCGGAAAACCGGGCCTCGATGCGGGCCAATGATGCCATCAGGGAATCCCCTGGTGAAGGAGGCGGCGGAGTGAGGTCGGTCGACGACAGTTGAGGCGGGCCCCCGCCTCCTGCCGTCCGAGCCGTGCCAAACGTCGATCCGGCACCGGAAAGCATTGGCGTCTCAATGTTATCGATCGGGTTCCCGATCCCGGTTCCCGTAGTCACCTCCGGGGTCGGCGTCGACGCCGATCCGTCATCTTAAACGTTCCCCGTCTCTTGGGTAGACATGGTCACAATCAGTCAACCGACGTATCAATCACCACGAACAAGAGAGCGAGGGGGTAGATTGGGGAGAGTAACAGTAGATCACAGTCACAGGTAAAATCTCAACACAATCGATCAGGTCGCAACACCACGAGTACAAGAAAAGGACCAGATCCCTATCCGTGTGCCAGGGCCGAAGACGGCGTCACCACAAGGGTGACGGAAACCCGTCCCCTGCTGCTCCACCAATGTAGCACAATAGGAATCCGTCGCACGTCCACTCTCAGGGAACACTCACCAAGGGGGATCGGCACCAACGTCACCGGGAGGCCAAGGTTGCTTTCCTTGGAGCGCAAGCCACGGGACCAAGATGGGAGCCCAAATGGGAGGGGTTTGTTGTTCTACCTTGGCCGGCGGTGGATTCGCCACCGGCCCCCTCGTTATAAACCCTCGGAGACACTACTAACTACCCTCCACCCCAAGATGCAAGTCCCTCTGGTCATACGTAACTTATAGATACCGTGACCAGTACGAACTATCAAATTGAAAGTTAAGGGTTAGAAGTAGCCCCCCTAATATTAGGGTCACAATACGGACAACCATATTGCTACAGTCTCCATCCGGACTGACCAATGGAGTCCCTCCACAAACCGACTCTTCACCACAGCTTGTGGATGAAGAAACCCACAAAGATTGTTGAGCTTACGGACTCGCTCCGCAAAGGACAACTCGTCCTCCGCCTCTTCCTGATGGGCTTGCGTAAACTCCTCGACTTGAGAAGCCAACGCTGCCTCATCAACCATGGCTCTCAACAACCAGTTGACGAGCTCCAAATAGGACGTCACCTCCCCAGCGCCTCCACTTGAGGAGCTGGGCATGACGGACATAAGTTCTGTCCGTAGGTCGCCCTTCGTAAACTCCTGTAGCATGTAAAAAGCCATGCCTTCACTTATGGCATTGTCGTCACAGGCTTTTGTGAAACGACGTAGGAACTCAAAGACACGGAGGGGGGGAGTTCCGTCCCACTCCGCTTTGTGCCCAAAAGAATGAAGTGCATTCTTCTTGGCACGGCCCATGGCTCGGGCCTGGTCAGGACCATACGCCACCGACTTGTTGTGGAGGGCGTAGGTCTCACAGTCAAAGATCCTCTGGTAGACCGGGTTGGCTACCTGGATCTTGGGCGGCACCTCACGTTGAGGGAACAGCCGCTGTGGCACTGGGGTAAGTTCACTCTCAGTGCCTGTAGTCCGGCGCGGCGCGCTTGGTGTAGCCGCCGGCGTTTCCGGGGGGAACTCCCCCGTGAAGGGCGTACGCCCCACCGAGTACGGTGTGGCTCCCTCGTTGGGAGTCACAGGTGTCGCCCCCAGTTCGGGGCGACCAGAGATAGGCGTAAGGGGGGATTCCCCCTGCGCCTGCGGGCTCGAAAGCCCCAATCCGGTCTGGACATTAAGGCCATCTGGCAAACTCGCCACAATCTGATTCAGAATAGTATTTGTCATCGTGACCACCAGGTCCGGCAAAGTCTGCCGCAACACATTGGTCGCCTCCCGACGGACAGTTTCCGCGAGGAGTGGATTGACGACTCCCGTTGAGTCTCGGTCCGCCTCCGGGAGTCCACCTGAGGGGTAACCACGCTCCTCATGGGTCTCAACCGGGGGCATGGGCGCGAGCCCATCGCCGACCAACGGAGGTCCACCGTCCTCCGAAAGCCTAGTTGGCGACGACTCCAAGCCAAAGTTGGCTCCAACCCGAGTGGAACCCGCGGGGACAGTCCTCACCCCTTGGGACGTTCCCGTTGAGTATACCACGCGGTGGCCAGACTTCGGCCCACCCACATCAGAAGTGTCACCCGAGTGAACTCCCGACTGAGTCGGGGTGGCCTGTTGCCCGCCCGTACTTCCAGTCCTGCTGGCTTGAGGGACCTCTAGTCCCTCTGCGACCCCAGGTAAACCCACCTGTGTCTCACCAGTATTCAAAGGCACTGAAGTACGTGCGTCACCCGTGTACTCCCCGGACGACGGGGGGTCCGAGCTAGCCATGTTGGCTGACGATCCGTATGACACCGTCCAAGACCACCGTTCCTCTGAGACAGAGGGCCCCCTACACCCGGGTGCACCCGGAGGTAAAACTTACCTCTATCCCCTGCTGCTCCACCAAATGTGGCAAAAACCACAAGCACACACGGCACCCAAGTTGGGGCGGTGTGCTAGGGCTGCCTCCCGTGTCGGGGGAACCGGAAGAAGTGCAAGTCGCACACACTCTGTCCCTGTTGTGGGGCAAACCCCCCACGGACAAACAAGAGGATGGTGTGTGGTCCAACAGTTTCTTGGTCGCGACGGGGACGCAGGGCCAAGCCCCGCTGTCCCTCCCCTTATCCCCCCAGGGTCCACTCAGAATCTCGCCACTCAGAATCTCCCACCCCAGCACCTGCCCACCGGGCCACACGAAAATTCAAGACGATAAATGCAGAAAACCCTCAAATCCAAGTTGGATTTACTACTAAGCTAACTATCCCAAACTTAGGGAATATGGACCCAAATGCAGGGGGAGGAACGGATCAGGCTAGTGGCCTGCCGCCCCTTGCATGGCACGTGTTGCCCCCCTACCTGGGGGTCAATACTGCCACAAGCACGATTCGATCGAGTCGGCCGAATCGGCCAGCCGGCTAGCCAGTCACATTGCTGCAATGCTGCAGCGAGGACATTTTAACGGACTCGCCAGCTGTGGCAGATGTGGCTCGTCATGGGTGCTGACGGTGGCGCCTTTCGACAGGCCATGATGGGCTGTCGATGGCTGCTGTCGTGCGGCCGGCAGACACCGTGAGACAGCGGCTGACTCATCTTGCGTCTGGAAGGTACACCGCGTCATGCCCCACAATACAAGGAGTTGATCCATGTTGCCAGGAGTTGATTCGGCAGGATCTGTAAGGAGAGGTCCCAGATATTATCCCTTAAGTATTAGGCATGGGATTAGGGGGGAAATCCTTACACCTCCCCCCCTTAGGACGTGCGTCGAAGGAAGGCGTCGAGAACCTCAGGTGCGTTGTCGAGGTCTTGCGTGGTTAGCCAGGTGTTCTCACTGACATCGCAGCCTTTCCACTTGACCAGGTACTGCAGTCGTCCACGGCGTTTTCGTGACCGAATAATGGAGTCCACTTCGTACTCAACCGATCCGTCCGGAAATGCTACCGGAGCTGGAGCGGGAGGAAGTCGACCATACGGATCAGCGTTGTACGGCTTGAGTAGACTGGCGTGAAAGGCGTTGTGCACCTTTCGATCAAGGACTGCTTGAGGCAGATCCAGACGGAACGTAACATCATTGATGTTTTCAGTGACTCGGTATGGTCCCGAAAACTTGGGCATCAACTTGCGAGCGCCCTGGAAGGCGTCCGGCATAAGGTTCTTGGTGCTCAGGAGCACGAGGTCGTCGACAGCGATCGTACATGGTCGGCGTCGACGGTTAGCGTACGCCGAGCGCGTCTCATTGGCCTTCTTGATAGCGGTAATGGCAGTCTCCTGAGCTTTTTGCAGACTGCTTAGCCAATCTGAGACTGCTGGTAGTTTCGATTCCTTGCTCTCGACGATGTCGACAGGTACTGTCCTTGGTTCAAAGCCGTAGTTCAGGAAGAATGGGGAGTACGTCGTGACCGCATTGGGTGACCGGTTGTAAGCTGCTTCTGCAGCAACAAGGAAGAGGTCCCAATCTCCCTGATGATGGTTCACGAAGTTTCGCAGGATTTCTTCAATCTTCTTGTTCATGATCTCGGTTTGTCCGTCCGTCTGGGGATGACAGGCTGAAGATGCCTTGATCTTGACCTTGAGAATTTCGGTGAGCGACTGCCAGAAGTTGGAGAAGAAGATACGGTCTCGGTCGCAGACGACGTCGGATGGTAGACCGTGATGACGGTAGACGTGATCATGGTAGAGTTGCGCTACGACTGGTGCAGTACAGTCGAGCTTCATTGGTGGTAGTCGAATCATCTTCGACAGTCTGTCCACAATGACGTAAATGCCATTGTGGCCCCTTTGGGTCAGTGGAAGGGGGGTGATAAAGTCCATGGAGACACTTGCCCATCGTTGGTTCGGTGGATCTAGTGGTTTGAGGTGACCCAGAGGTGAATGGGTGCCAGCTTTGTTCCGCTGGCACAAATCACATGATTGTACGTATCTTTGGATGTCCTTCCGCATTGTCTTCCAGTAGTATTTGGAAGCAATAGCGTTGGTGGTTTTCTTAACTCCCATATGTCCTTGGCTTGGGATGTCGTGGTAGTCATGGAGTAGTCTTTGGCGTAGAGTACCAACGGGGATGCACGTACGGTCACCTCGTTTCAACAACCTCATGTGAAGCCGGTAGGGAGATACCGGGTCTTTGACTAGGTCGGCAAACTCGGGATCCGCGTTGTACTCTTGGTCTAGGGTGGCAAGGCTGTGATCACTTTGGCTTATGGTCATGAGGTTGTTGATTTCAGTTTTCTTGGGTAGGCTTTCGATGGTCTTGGTTAGCACGCGACTAAAGAGATCTTGATTGGGAGCGTGCTTATCGGGGGCGTCTTGTGGTTGCCTTGAAAGAGCATCAGCTACGGGGCTGGAAGTGCCCTTGATGGGGATGATCTTGAAATCGAATTGCTCCAACAGCTCTAGCCACTTGACTTGCCGGTCGTTGAGCTTCTCTTGGGTTTTCAAGTACCTTAGGGACTCATGGTCGGTGTGCACCTCGAACGACCTTCCATGGAGGTAGCAGCGCCAGTGTCGAATGGCTTGTACAACTGCGAGCAGTTCGCGCTCACGGATACTGTAGCGCTGTTCGTGGATGTTCAGCGTCAATGAGAAGTAGGCCACTGGGCGTCGTCCTTTTCCGTCATCTTGTTCAAGGACAGCGCCAACAGCATACCCACTGGCATCTGTGGAGACGAAGATTGGGTACCTCTTGTCGAATGGCCTCAGTACTGGTGCACTTGTCGTCAGGGTTTGTAGTTGCTCAATGGCCTTATGGGCGTCAGAGTTCCATTCGAAGTCGACGTTTCCAGTAAGCCTTGTGAGGGGTGCAGCCACGGATGCCATTCCCTTAATAAATCGACGATAGAAGCTGACCATGCCGAGGAAAGATTGCACATCTTTTTTGCTCTGTGGCGTTGCCCATGATCGAATGGCTTGGACCTTGTAGTCCTCCATAGAGAAGCCTTCGTTGGAAATGACATGGCCGAGGTAGTCCACAGTTGTTCGCGCAAATTGGCATTTGCTGAGTTTGACGTAGAGCTTATGCTCTCGCAGCTTGTCCAGGGCTTGCCTTAGGTGCTTTAGATGATCTTCGTAAGCTTCACTGTAGACCAGGATGTCGTCGAGGTAGACGCAGATGAACTCGTAGAGATAGGGTCGGAAGACGTCATTCATTAGGTTCATGAAGACCGCGGGGGCATTTGTTAGCCCAAAGGGTAGCACGGTAAATTCGTAGAACCCGTATTTTGTTCGGAACGCCGTCAGTGGGATAGTATCAGGGTCAAGCCGGATCTGGTGGTAACCTGATCGGAGGTCGATCTTCGTGAAGTACTTGGCCTTTCGCAGTTGGTCGAAGATGTCGTCAATTCTTGGTAAGGGATATGCGTTCTTGATAGTGGCTTTGTTCAATGCTCGATAATCGATGCACATTCGCCAGCCACCGTCCTTCTTTGCGGCAAAGAGTACAGAAGAGCCCCACGGTGAGGCACTTGGTTGGATGAACCCCTTTCGTATGAGGGTTGCAAGTTGCGTCTTGAGTTCATCGAGTTCCCATTCAGATAGGCGATAAATGCCACTGCGACGTGGTTGAGCGTCCTCCGTAAGCTTGACGCTAAACTTGTGACTGCGTTCAGGAGGGAGTCCATCGGGAAGCTCTTCCGGAAAGACGTCGGCGTACTCGTTGAGAATCTCTTGGACGTCATTCTTGTCTTCAGCTTCTCCCATTTTGATCGCATTGATGTCAAAGGTGCTGGAAGGATCTTCGGATTGCAGGTAAATGGCGAAGACAGGAACTTTTTGAATAAGGTCCTTGGCGAGGCGTTGCCTACTAATCAGGCCATGGGGTTTCTTGAGGGAGGCAGTGATGGAGATGTTCTTTTGGTTAAACTTGAAGGAGATCTTGTTCTTCTTGTTGTTGATTTTGGCGTCCTTGTCGTCACGCCATTTCTTTCCGAGGATGATGTCATACGCACTTAGGTCGCATACAGCAAACCGAAGACGTTCTTGGTATGGGCCGATGTGAATCTCTAAGGGTTCAATGGTCTCTGCGAGGACGTGGGAGCGACCATCGGGCATGTTAGCCGCGAAGTCCGTTTCTTTCGTGGTCACATTCAGGGTATTCACGAGGCGCCTTGATACGACGTTAATGGGAGATCCGTCGTCAAACAGCACCTTAACAAGATGTCCATTGACAGAGGCAGTAGAAAGCAGAAGGCCGAGACGCGGGCCTTCAAATGGTGACGACATGTTTTCAGGAACCGAAGAAGCGTCTGGCACCGGTTTTGATGACGGTTGCTGCTTCAGTTCCGCTGGCCTTTTGGGCAGTCTTTGGCCATATGTCCTTTCTCACGGCAGCGGAGGCAGAGGCCTTCACGCATGCAGCGCTGACGCTCTTCAGGCGTGAGTTTCTCGACTTTGATGCTGGAGATTTCCATGGGAATGACACCCGTCGTGGATGGCCTCGCAGATGTGCCGCCGAGGTGCGTCGAGGCACCAGCCTTGGCAGCCTCCACGCGCAGAGCGTCAGTCATGACAGATTCAAGATCCGAGTAGGTCTTGAGACAAAGAGCCTGCCAGATGTCCCGCTTCAAGCCTCGGGTGTAGCGGTCAATCTTCTCGGCTTCCTTGATGTCAGGGATGTCCAATTGGGCGCTCAGAAACGTCCTGTTGAACGTTCCGACGTCTTTGATTTGGCGCCACGAGTGCAGCTTGTCTCGTGCCGCTTGTGTCTTGTTCAGTGGACTGAAGCGGCGAATTAGAGCAGAACGGAAGGATTCCCAGTTCGGGACAGCTGTAGTCTGAATGTAGACCTTCCACCAGTCGAACGCTTCGCCGTCGAGGAAGGTGCAAGCAATACTGCACGCATCGTCGGGGTCACTCAGTCGCACATAGAAATCCATATGCGAGCACCACGCTTCAACCGTCCCAGGTTTACCGGAGAAAGCCACGGGTTTGTTCGGCCTCGCGGATTTCATGCTACTAGTAGTGGCCCTGGCCTTGGCTTCGGACAGTTGCTGCTTAGCGTCGGCTAGTTCCATCTTATGAGCCTCGAGTTGTTCGCTCATTTGCGCGACAAACGCTATAAGCTGGGTCCAAGCTTCCATGGTCGGTGCGTTCGAGCCCGAGCCCGGATTGGCCGGGTTGACACCCCCTGGGATTGGTGCATCCATGGTGTCTTGGGTTCAAGTCCGAGGCAAACAAACTTACAACCCAGATTTCACAAGACTTGCTTGGGGAGGACCCCAAGGAAGATCTCGGAGATGTGGGATAGGAGTTTGTCTGCAGCAGTGGTGGTGTACACGATTTGGATAAGTGCTGCGCTAGTTGCTGCAACGTTCCAAATGATGTACAGCACTACTTCGAGAAGCACAAGAAATTCGGTTGAAATCACACAAACGGATTATTCAGAAGCGTCCGTGCACAGGCCCGAGTCGGGTCGTGTCGGATTTCCAAGCGGGGGGATCAAAGGGGGAAAATCGGGCTCCTAGGCCAGATCCTGGGGCGTGTCAACAGGTGTCAATCGGTGCGGCGCGCCAGCGTGCGGTGATGATCCTTGCCACGTGTGTGCCGCTCAAAATGTTCCACCGACTCAAATTCGCGACCGCAGGGTTCGCAACGGGGAAGGGTGTCCGGGCGGTTAATTACGTATCGGTGGCGACGGGATCCGCGGTGATCACGCAGCACAGTGAGGCTGTTGCACCGCACACCGCACGGATTGCAAAGGAATTTCCGTTGCGCCCCACGGTGGCTCTTGGCAATTCGGCGTTGCTCACGCTGCTCAACCGCGCGCGCGGTGGCTGGCTTGATGTGACCAATCACCGGTGGCGTCGGGGCGGTGTAACGGCGCCCCGATTCTTGGGGGGGCAGTAACAGGCGACGGTTGACGCGGGCTGCCGTGTCCTTGGTGGCAGGGCCCTTGCCCTTGCCCGAGAGGGGGGGCTTGGGTGCGGCCCGGCCCGCCGAGGCGAGGCGGACTGGGACCGCCGGGGTAGGAATCGAGTGGGCGCCCGCCGGGGGGTTGTGTGCCCTCGGGCGGGCGTGTGCCTGCGGGGAGCCGCTTGCCGACGGGGGGCCGCGTGCCGACGGGGGGCCGCGTGCCGACGGACCGTGGGCCGTGAAGGCGCCACGGGTCGTGGGGGGTGCGCGGACCGTCGAGGGTGCGCGGATCGTCGAGGGTGTGCGTACCGGGGGGGTGCCACGGGACGTGGACCCGGTATCGCGCGCCGAGGCCGCCGAGGATGTCGGGCCGGCCGTCAGTGCTGAGGAAGAGTATTCCGAATCTGATGTGGATCTCACTGGGATTCAACAATCGGTTGACCAAAACAAAAATTCCGTGAAAAAAAAACCACAAGGGTTGTGTCAGGAAATTGTTCGTTCGGTGTGATTCCTGGAACCCGCTACGTTCGTATTACAATGCCCGTGGCAAGCCGAACGTAGGGGGCAACACGACTGCGCAATCGCAGGGAGAGCCAAATCAAAAACGGAATCGCAAGTCACCGCCAGGTAGAAAAGCCAAACTACCTGAAGCTACCACATGTGAGGAACCACCCGCACTTGGGCAGCCCTCAACGTACTCGTGATGGTGTCAGCGACCCGTGCCAGCCAATAGGGCGACAGGGTGCGGGGAAGAGGATGGAGGTGGTGACGGTGGTGGGTCTGGGGAAGAGGACGGCGCGACGTCGGTGGTGATCGAGAGGGTTCAAAGGGTGAAGGTCGTCTTTGGTCTGTGTCTGTGGTTGCCCTTCCGGTCTCCCCCGATGGCGCCGACACCCACGCACTATATACTCGCGTCGGGGCACCCGAGGTGCCCCAAAGCATGCGTTTCCCCGTCGCTCCACCGGTAGGCACAAAACGGCCCAAAAGCAAAGCATGGCTCTCAGAACAAAGCATGGGCGGGCGTGCGCACTAAAGGAGTGCAGCCCCAGTTTGCCCCAAACGAAGGGGTCCGGCGTGCGGCGCCTAGGGCGCCGCCCCAGCCGGCTCCAGACGCCAGTCGGCCCGAAGGTCCGAGAGGCGTGTAAGCACGATTCGATCGAGTCGGCCGAATCGGCCAGCCGGCAAGCCAGTCACATCGCTGCAATGCTGCAGCGAGGACATTTTAACGGACTCGCCAGCTGTGGCAGATGTGGCTCGTCATGGGTGCTGACGGTGGCGCCTTTCGACAGGCCATGATGGGCTGTCGATGGCTGCTGTCGTGCGGCCGGCAGACACCGTGAGACAGCGGCTGACTCATCTTGCGTCTGGAAGGTACACCGCGTCATGCCCCACAATACAAGGCGTTGGTCCATGTTGCCAGGAGTTGATTCGGCAGGATCTGTAAGGAGAGGTCCCAGATATTATCCCTTAAGTATTAGGCATGGGATTAGGGGGGAAATCCTTACAGCCCGAGTAGGGTCGTGTCGGATTTCCAGGCGGGGGGATCAATTGGGGAAAATCGGGCTCCTAGACCAGATCCAGGGGTGTGTCATCAGGTGTCAATCGGTGCGGCGCGCCTGCGTTCGGTGATGATCCCCGCCACGTGTGTGCCGCTCGAAGTGCTTCACCGACTCAAATTCGCGACCGCAGAGTTCCGAACGGGGAAGGGCTTGCGGGCGGCTAATGATGTAACGATGGCGACGGGACCCGCGGTGGTCACGCTGTGGAAAGTCTGGTCGCTACAGGTAAACCGTAAGGAAAGCGTGACAGCCCGTATCCTGAGGCAAACAATACTATATGTATGTCTACTTCTAAGATAAGGCTTGTCGATGATACAAAGGCCGGCCGACCTTCTGCGGCGGTCGGTCGGGTCACACAAAAAGCACTCGATTTCCCCCTCACGAGCTCTCTCACGTGCGTGCGCTGTACGGTCGCCCGTCGCGCCCTGCTCGGGCAACCTCCCTCGCTCAGTGGCCGCCAGGCCACACTCAGCGGGGAGGGGCGTCTGCCATCCGCCACCAGGCGCCGTGGTGGCTGCCAGGGTGGATTGCTTGGGCCACCGGGCGCCTGCACGCTTGGGCGGCTCTCGCTCGCTCCGCTGGAAGATGGACGGCCAGGAGGCCATCACTCGTCTCCGGCCAAGTCAACGCCGGAAGATATCACAGCCGATATCCCGCGAAGTTTTGCAGCGTTAGCGCGCTGTAAGGCGCGCCCAGTCTTGGGCTTACCGAGAGGTTTCACACACGCAGCACAGTGAGGCTGTTGCACCGCACACCGCAGGGTTTGTAGAGGAACTTCCCTCGCGCCCCACGGTAGCTCTTGGCAATTTGGCATTGCTCACGTTGCTCAACCGCGCGCGCGGTGGTTGGCTTAATGTGACCAACCACCGGCGGCGGTGGGGCGGTGTAACGGCGCCCCGGTTCTTGGGGGGGCAGTAACAGGCGACGGTTGACGCGGGCTGCCGTTTCCTTGGTGGCAGGGCCCTTACCCCTGCACGAGAGGGGGGGCTTGGGTGCGGCCCGGCCCACCGAGGGGAGGCGGACTGGGACAGTCGGGGTTGGGATGGAGGATGCGCCCGCCGAGGGGTTGTGTGCACTCGGGGAGGCGTGTGCCTGTGGGGAGCCGCGTGCCGACGGCGGGCCGCGTGCCGACGGGGGGGGGCGTGCCGACAGACCGTGGGCCGTGAAGGCGCTACGAGAGGTCGGGGGTGCGCGGGCCGTCGGGGGTGCGCGGATCGTCAAGGGTGTGCGCACCGGGGGTGTGCCACGTGACGCGGACCTTGTATCGCGCGTCGAGGCCGCCAAGGATGTCGGGCCGGCCGTCAGTGCTCAGGAAGAGTATTCCGAATCTGATGTGGATCTCACTGGGATTCAACAATCGGTT
Source organism: Pyropia yezoensis (assembly GCA_009829735.1). NCBI lineage: Eukaryota > Rhodophyta > Bangiophyceae > Bangiales > Bangiaceae > Pyropia > Pyropia yezoensis. The sequence goes on along the minus strand of CM020619.1, from coordinate 25,001,293 downwards.
GACCAAAAGAAACCTTGCGTGAAAAAACCACAAGGGTTGTGTGTTAGGAAATTGCTCGTTTGGTGTGATTCGTGGAACCAGCTACGTTCGTTTTACAATGCCCGTGGCAAGCCGAACGCAGGGGGCAACACGACTGCACAATCGCAGGGAGAGCCAAATCAAAAAGAGAATCGCAAGTCACCGTCAGGTGGCAAGTCGAACTATCTGAAACTACCACATGTGCGGAACCACCCACACTGGGGCAGCCCTCAACGTAGTCGTCATGGGTGTCAGCGACCCGTACCAGCCAATAGGGCGACAGGGTGCGGGTAAGAGCGTCGAGCTGGTGACGGTGGTGGGCCTGGGGAAGAGGACGGCGCGACGTCGGTGGTGATCGAGAGGGTTCAAAGGGTGAAGGTCGTCTTTGGTCTGTGTCTGTGATTGCCCGTCCGGTCTCCCCCGATAGCGCCGACACCCACGCACTATATACTCGCGTCGGGGCACCGGAGGTGCCCCAAGACATGCGTTTCCCCGTCGCGCCGCCGGTAGCCACAAAATGGCCCAGAAACAAAGCATGGCTCTCAAAACAAAGCATGGGCGGGCGTGCGCACTGAAGGAGTGCAGCCCCAGTTTGACCCGAACGAAAGGTTCCGGCGTGTGGCGCCTAGTGCGCCGCCCCAGCTGGCCCCAGACGCCATTAGGTCCGAAGGTCCGAGAGGCGTGTAAGCACGGTTCGATCGAGTCGACCAAATCGGCAAGCTGGCTAGCCAGTCACATCGCTGCAATGCTGCACCGAGGATATTCTAACGGACTTGCCAGCTGTGGCCGATGTGGCTAGTCATGGGCGCTGACGGTGGTGCCTTTCGACAGGCCATGATGGGCTGTCGATGGCTGCTGTCGTGCGGACGTCAGACACCGTGAGACAGCGGCTGCCTCATCTTGAGTCTGGAAGGTACACCGCGTCATGCCCCACAATACAAGGCGTTGGTCCATGTTTCCAGGAGTTGGTTCGGCAGAATTTGTAAGGAGAGGTCCCAGATATTATCCATTAGGTATTAGGCATGGGATTGGGGGGGAAATCCGTACACTACCCCTGTTTGGCTTAGCCATGAGCATGTTACGCGCCACTGTCCCGACCTCAGTGTCGAGACGCGGGCCAAGTTTGAGAAAGCCCGTACGGAGCGCGCACGGGTTGAAGGTCGTACTCCGCGGGATACGGCGGGGATAGCGCAACCCGTAGGGGTTGTCGCTGAGGGGGGGCCCTCTGGCGCCCCCGAAGAGGGGCCTGGCCCCCAGGGGGATATTGAAGAGTCAACAGACTCTTCATCAGAGGATACCCCTCCCTCAAAAAACGATTAAGGGGGAGGCCGGCTGAAGATTATTCCTCCCCCGGGGAAGAGGATGTCGTGTTAAAACGCATCTTACCCCGTCCTCGTGGGGTGAGGCGTAAGATGATCCGCCCTCAAGGGAAGGATGAAGCTAAACAAGTTGCTCGGATGCTGGCATTAGTGTCACCACATACGGCATATCAACTAGCCGTCCGGCTCTTTATTACTTCGGGATATGAATGAGCGACGAGGGCCATCCTCGATACCGGGAGTGGCCCATCGCTCGTCCAAAAGCTGGCTGCCCGCCACGAGCCCCTTCGATCCGCTAGGGACTTCGCTATAGTGTGTCCCGTAAAAAGTGGACGTGCACGTGTCGTGATCATGTCAATTATCGGCCACTGAACCAATCAAACCGACACTGCACGACCCGTGCACGTCCACTTTTTACGGGACCCACAATAAGCACGTCCCCGTTCCTGCTGCAGGCCATGAGGGGGCCCACGATTGAGGAGGTAATGGCAGATAGTGGCTGGAACGTTTGCTTCAGTTCGACGTAGTGTCTGAACCACCCCCCCCCAGGCCAATGACACAGTGTCTGAACAGACACGGCGAACGACGCACGTGATTTTCCGGTCTTTTATTGCAGTTCTCCCAATTTTGTCCCATATGGACAAGAGCAAGAACAAACTGTGTTTGACCAATGATATGACTCAGATGCTGCCTCTCTGGCCAATGACTGCTCTGCATGAGGGTCCGTTGTTGTGCGAACAGTGTGATCGGGGGTTCTCTCGGGATTTCTGACCACTTCGAGGGCAGAACAAGCACCGGCTGAGCGCTTCGGACTGGTCTTGACAGAGATGACCTTAGATAAAGGGCCAACCGGCGAGATCCGATGGAAAAACAAGAGTGTGTTGACCAACCAGCGTTCGTTGTGAGAGCAGTTGTGGCCATAGCCAATCATCAGGTTCTTCCGACAGACGTGTTGCAGCACGCCATTGGTAAGCTCTCTGCTGCGAGCATGCGATTGGCCCTTGCTCTCGTACATTTGCTCTTGCTCTTGTCCACATGGGACAAAATTCGGAAAACTGCAATATAATATACAAGCTCGATAGGCGAGCACAGCACCGAATACATTAAACTAAAAACTTCTCGGTCGGCCTTAAGAGTCGCGTGTGAGCCAGACACACGCGATCCAAAGTGGAACAGCATTCTGTTCGCCCTTCCTTCACACCATGCCATGAGAGTCATACTGATCGACACTCCACGCTCCTCAGCGCCCCACCCGCACCCCCCCTCCCATCAGGGCCACACCCCGTCCTCCTGCTCCCGGCGGCATGAGCTGCGAGACCACTGGCATCCTCTTAACCCCAGACCCTATCATCCTGAGCGCCCGAGTCCCGGCGTTTGTGCTTCCCGGCGCGCCGCTGTCGTTTGCGCGCTTCCCGCCCTCGGCTGCGGTCACCTGTTGCCATAGCAGCCGAGCGCGCTCATCCTCAGCTCTGATCCCGAGATGGAAGTTGCCCAAGGGTCGGGACGGGCGTTGCCTGTCGTGGTCTACGAGCTGCGTTCATGAGCGGCCTGGTGCGTGCTCCTCCTCTGTGCCTGCGGGCATACTCATGCGTTTGGGGCGACCAGGTGGTGCGCTTCCCATTTTAGAGGACCTCGGTGCCCGCCGGCAAGACGGGCTCCCTCCACAAGCCGACGAAATGTTTTCGCCGACCCCGCCTATGGACCTGGAGGTCCAGTCCACGGAGCGTGAGATTGGGCAGCTGTGGGCGGCTGTGTATGACGTGCGGCGTGGTCAGTTTCCCCAGACGCGGACCCGTCCGCCCGCGACCGCCCTACTCAAGGTGCGGCGGAGCAAGACGAAGTCGGTGCGTTGCTCGGCACTGTACGTGCGCGCATCGGGCGGTGGCGGAAAGACGGAGACGGTGCGGCAGTTCATCAACCTGAAGGACGACAGTGACGTGGTGCCGCCGGAGGCCCAGCGACTTGCGAGTGAGTCCCAGATTTACGCTCTCAACTTCAATGGCATGTGTGCGGTGGAACCTGCGGTGGAGGACGTCTTCATGAAGGACTCCTCTGCCTACTTTCCCCTGTTTCTGCGCATGCTCTACCTCGAGCGTGCGGACTTTAACTCGTGCAGCTGGGCCGCCTTCTGTACGGCCTGCGTCGACGCGCATGATGCCGGGACGCTTTCGTCATCCGCGGTTATTAAGGAGGTGAAGGAGCTCCTGGCCTACCGGCGTGGCCACCCAGGAGCTCCTGTGCTCCTGGTTGTGGACGAGCTGCTCAAGTGCAACAGCCTCAAGACCCCCAAGGGGTGGGAGGAGAACACTGTGGCGGGCAAGTACCGGTCGCTGTTGTGCCGCTTGCTGGATGTTGAGCTCGGCAACGTCATCTTCGCCACGCTCAGCTACCAGTTCGTGGCGGACGAGCGCACGGGCTCCAACCGTCGGGTGGTGATGGGCACTTTGCTCTCCAACTTTTCGATGGAGGACGTCGTGGCCCTGCTCGACGATGCCTTTACCTACCTGTACAACGTGGAGGATTTGGGTGTCAAGTCCGACGGCTCCATCGGACACGTCGACCTCTGTGTGCAGCTCGACTCCCCGGAGTACTTCGAGCTGCTGCAGCCACTGGCCTCTCTGACCGGGGGCCAACGCCGGATTGTGTCGGAGCTGTATGGAGCCATCCGGCTCTGCAAGAAGGGCGCCACTGTCAAGGGGCTGATCCAAGACTGTGGCGCTCAAGTTGCTCTCAAGCCGACGAGCACGCCTGCGCTAGGGCGAGACAAGGACTACACGGAGGCGGTGTTGCGGGTGCTGCTGCTGAACAAGGCGGTGTCCGTGACGGGGACGCTCGCCAAGGTCAGCCGTGGTGCCAAGGGCATCCTGACGGAGCCAGTTCGTCGCCAGCCATCTGATGACGGCACTACCCCGTACTACACCTTTGACGAGCTAGCCTCCTCGTCCAGCCTCTTCTTGCACGAGTTGGACAGAGAGGACGTTGCGCGCGTGACGATCGTACCCGCCACGCTCATCTTCCTCGAGAACCATGCCATAGACCAGCCGAGCGCGTCCCTCCTGTCGGTTGTGGCGGACCTGGTGGCGACCGAGTCGGAGCTGAGATGGAAGGCGTGGGAGCTGTTCCATGTCCGCTGGGAGCGTGCAGTGTCCCTAGCGCGTTCCTTGTCACCTCTGGCGTTTAGTCGGTTGTCACTGTCCGAGCTCTACAAGCTGTCGAAGGGGACGCATGTCGGTTCAAGTCCCGTCTTCCATACTCCGGTGGACGCGTCCGTCTTTCGCTCGGAGATTGAGACAGTCGCCGATGCGCATGCGTTTTGGGAGTTTGCGCTCAAGCCCGACAAGTGTGACGCGCTTTGCCGCACGCTGTACCTGATGCCTGACGGTTGCCCTGGTGTCGACGCTGTGGCGTTCTATCGACGCTGTGGCACCCGCGGTGGCTCGGAGATCCTTGCTGTGTTGCTCCAGTTCAAGTACACGGTGGATGCAGCGTCCACCATGCTGTCCACGGCAGACGTTAAGACCTGCTGGGAGAGCCTCTCCCATGCCGGCTGCATTGGTGATCTATGGGACGCGTGGAAGGACAAGATTGCCCTCATCTTCGTAGCGCGTCGCTCCAGGTACACCATCTCTCCTCCCAAGGAGACCCAGTCGCCAACCAAGGAGCGCGGCACGCCCATTCCTCGTTTGGAGGACTGGTCTGAGCGCGTCGCTGTGCTGGCGGCTGAGGACCTAGAGGCCGTGTATGGACCGGCGTTCGCCTCGTTCGTGGAGGCGGCTGACCTTTTGCTGCCTCGCAACGTGAGCGCGACAAGTGGGTGACTCGGTGTCGTTTTTCTGCACCTGCTGCGCTCCGCGCCGCTGGGGACGGCGACTGCCCTAGGCGGCCGCCTCAGGGCAGTGCGAGTGGAGGCAGCGCTGAGGGTGGCCCACCTGTGGCTGTCGCGGGGGCGCCGCGAAAAGGCCAAGGAGGTGATGTGGGGCGCGTGTGAGGCGCTTGTGGCGGGCGTTTTCGCCGCCCGCGCCGCGTCTGACGCGGCCGCGTTGGGGGCGCGCCCACCCGGCGCGCTGGCGCCACGCGTGGGGGGGGATGATGGGGCGATGGCGGGGCCGCCGACTGGGCCCCCGCTGTGGACCTCCCGTGGGGGGTGGGGGGCAGCGTGAGGGGGCGCGTCGGCGGTGGGGGAGGGGTGGGGGCCGCCGCCCCTCGCGCGCGCCCGGCGGTGGGCCCGCCCGTCCCGGCAGAGGCGGGGGAGGGCGCCCCGGTGGCTTTCGACGGCGGGGTCGTCGGCGGGGTCGGCGGCGGCGCCCCCGCTGGGGGGGCCGCCGCCCATCGCGAGCGCCCGGCGGTGGGCCCGCCCATCTCGGCGGGGGGAGGGGAGGCCCCCCCCGCGGCCGCCGCCGGTGGGGTCGGCGGCGGCGGCGGCGGCGGTGCTCTTACTGGGGGGGGGAGTTTGTTGCTGGGGGGGGGGTTGCCTTCACCCAAGCGGCCCCGCCATGCGGGGGGGGGGTGGTCGGGTGGCCCGAGGAGGAAAGAGGCGGAGAGGCGCCCCATCCGTCTCTCTTCCACCCGCCCTCGTCGCCGGCGCCGCATGGCGCCGCGGGGGGGGCGCCCCCGCCGGGCGTCGCCCCGCCCCGTCGCCCCGCCCCTCGCCTACGGGAGGTGGGACGGGTGGCCCGAGGGGAGGGGGGGACGGGGGGCGACCCACCCGCTTCTCTTCCGCCTGCCCTCGTTGCCGGCGCCGCATGGCGCCACGGATGGGCCGCCCCCGCCGTGCGTCGTCCCGCCCCTTGCCCATAGGGGGGGAATTGGGGGGGGGCTGGGGGGGGTGGGAGCGGAGGAGCACTCGTAGACCCACACTTCCCTTGGTGGGGGTGGACACCACTGAGTGACGGGGGGGGGCATGGCTTGCGCCCGTTGGGATGGGAGGGCGGGGGCGCACCCGCTGCTGCGGCGGTGTGCATCTGGGGGGTCGCCTCCCCAGCGGCGACGGCGGGGGCCCGCGTCAGAGGCGCCCCCGCGCAGCCGGCGGCGGCCTGGGGGGGCGGCTTCCCCCCGGCGGCGGCCTGGGCGGGCGGCGTCCCCGCGGCGGCGGCGGGACCCCGGGGGGGCCCCAATCGTGACGCTGACGGCGGCAGCGGCAGCGGCGTGCCGGTCGACGCGGAGAGGGTTGGGGTCCGTTGGGAGCGGTGCCCTCCCGGGCGGGGAGGCGCGGTTGGTGCCGGCGGCGCGCCCGCCGCGGAGGTTGGGGACGGCACCGATGCTGCCCGAGACTGCCGTGTTTGAGGCGCAAGTCGGCTGGCTTCATTTGGGGCGGGAGTGGGTGGCGGCGCAGCTGTCTGCTGACCCTCTCGCTGCGGCCGGCGCGGCGGCGGCGGCCGCGGCGGCGCCCAGGGCGCGCGTGCCGGCTGGTGGGTCGGCGACCGCTGGAGGGGAGGGCGGCCCGGCTGACCACGCCGGGTTTGGGCCTGGCGACAGCCCGCCTTTGGGCGGCAACACGCCCCCCCGGCCGTCTTGGCGGCAGCGGGGGCGGCACTGGCGGCTGCGCCGCCGGCGGTGCCTGCGGCGGCCCGACGGCCGCGCCCACGACCGCCGTGTCGGTACCGCCCCCCGGCGTGCCCTCCCCTGCTGCGTTCCGGCGGCCCCCGCCCGCGGCCGACCCTGTGCCGCGCGCGGCGGCCGGCGGCGGCCCGGACGAGGCGGCCCCCACGTTGGGGGCGTGCGCACCCGTGGCGCGCCTGTCGCCGCTGTTTGCGCCTCGGACGGCGTGGCATGCGGCGACTGCGGTGGGGGCGGCAGCGTCGGGGGCAACGGCAGAGCCGGGTGCCGCCGCCACCAGAGCGCCTCCGCTGTGGGCTGTGCCGCCGGCATTGGCGATTCCGCCATGGCCGCCGCACGCAGCGTCTGCTGTGGCCAACGCCGCTGGCAGCGCACGTGCAGCGTCGGCGGCGGCGGCGGGCAACGGCGGGCGGCCAGGAACTGCCGGGCTGGCCGCCCTTGACGGGGAGACCGTGAATGCCAGCCAGACAACTGACGAGGCCATCGCCGCCCAGGTGCCGGGTGGCTCGTCGGGGGTGCAGCAACCACTTCCCACTGGCGGTGTGCCTGCTGGTGGCTCGACGCCGCGGGACTGTGCCGGTACGGAGGAGTGGTTCGTTACGGGGGTGCGAACGGCGGCGGACGCTTGGCCGGACGGCCACGCCCACTTGGTGGGAGCAGCGCCCACGTCGGAGCCGGGCGGCTCCAACGGTGGTGGCGCCACGAGCGGCAGCGCTGGCGGCGGCCGCTCCAGCGAGCCGTCGCCTGGCAGGTCGACCGCCGTGAGGCGCCGTGCGGGTGCGACACGTGCCGGTGGAGCGGCGGCGTCACGCGGCGGGGGGCCTGGTGGCATCGGCGCTGGGGACGTGCCCGTGGCAGCGGCGGCTGTGGCGCTGGTGGCGCCGGCGGTGGCCGCGGCGGTGGCCGCGGCCGTGGCGGCGACGCCGGGTGGCACCGGCTTTCCTTGCGCTGACTTTGGGCACACGTTTTCCCGGCGAAATGATATGCTCCGGCACATTGCTCAAGTGCACGAAGGGAGGCGCCTCCATGCGTTCGAGGCGTGCGGCAAGCGCTTTTTTCAAAGCTAGCGTATGCGCCGACACGTTGCTGGTGTGCACGAAGGGAGGCGTCCCTACGTGTGCTCGGGGTGTGGCCGGAGCTTTTCAGAAGCAGGGAATATGCGTCGGCACGTTCCTGAAGTGCACGAAGGGACGCTCCCTTACGTGTGCGAGGTGTGTGGCAAGGGCTTTTCATTTGCTGCGCTGTGGTACGGCGGGGGCCTTGGGAGCTTCGCTACGAGCCTCCCCCCTTGGTCGGCGGGGCTCCCATTGGTTCTTACTGCGACTCTTTATTTTTTCCTTCTACATTGACGCGGTCGACTGCCCGGTAGGGTCCCCCCTCCGTCCCACGTTGGCGTGCATGTCGGGTGTATGTACATACATGCCGGCTCACCCGCCACCCCCGGCCGCCGCCCGCCGCTTCCCCCAGTGCCGATACTCGGTGAGCGCCCATATGGGAAAAAAGCTCCGATAGTTGGCATAGGTGATCATGCAGTTCTTGTTGAACACCCCCGTGATGCGCTGCTGCGGCCAGTCGCCGCTCGGCTCCTGGGCGGCCGAAAGCCAGGCGGCGGCGGCGGCCAGGGCGGCCCCGTCGGGCCAGTCGGCCTTGGCCAGCGACGCGAGCGCCCAGGCGGTGTGGACCACCTGGCCGGCCGGCGCCTGCACGTACGTGCCGGTGACGCAGCTCTCGTAAGTTTCGCCCCACGCGCCGTCCGGCCGCTGGACAGAGGCGAGGAAGGCGCAGCCGGCGCGCAGGGCCTCCCTGTATGTGCCGCTGCCGCCACTGGGTCGGCCGCCGACGCCACCGCCGCCGCCGCCCCCGCCGCCGCCGCCACCCCCGTCCCCGGCGCCGTCGCCACCCGCCGGGCCCTGAGGCAAGGGCGGCAGCACCACCCCCGCCGCGACGAGCGCGTCAGTGGCGAAAAAGGCGGCGTACGTAAAGCACACACCCCACGACCCATACCACGACCCGTTTGCCCGCTGCGCGCGCACCACCAACGCCACCCCCGACGCGATGGCGGCAGCCACCTCGGCCGCCCGGTACGTCGCGGCGCCCGGCCCCGCCACCGCGACGGGCGCCGCGCGGTAGGCGCGCAGCGCCGTCACCGCCGCGGACGTGCACTCCACGTACAGGTAGTCAATCATATTGTCGCCAAACACCTCGGACGGGTTGAGCGCCTCCACCCACGCGTACGAGCGGGTGAGCTCGTCGGTGGCCCACCCGCCAGACCCGGGGTTGTGGTAGGACAGCAACATGTCCACCGCGTCGCGCAGGCGCGACGGCTCCACCCCGCCAGGCGCCGTTGGCGGCGGCGCGGCACCCGCGGCGGCCAGCGCCAGGGCGGCCTTTAGGCCCTCGGCGGTGCAGTCGGCAATCGGCCACCCGTGGTCGACGGTGGAGAAGGGCCACGCCCCCTTTGGACGGGTGCCGGTAGTAGGCCTCCCGGTCGGGCACGTCAGCCCGCACCTGGCTCACCTCCACGTACGCGTGGGCGGCGCTGAGGGTGGCGCTGTCGCCCGTCACGCCCGCCCGCACCAGCGCCTGCGACGCAAACGCCTTGTCGCACAACTGGCTCCCGTTGTAGCCCCGCATCTTCATCCCATCCTCGGCCAGCCACAGGAAGTCGCGGAGGCGGGCGGCGTGGGCGGCCACCCGCGGCGGCAGCGGGGAGCCCCGCCGGGGGGGCGGCGTCGGCAGGTCGTGAGCAAACCACTCGACCGCCATGTTGAGCGTCTTGTTGACGGGCCCGATGTCAATGTAGTGGGTGTTGGCGTCCTCCGCGCGAAGGTGGCGGAGGGTCTCGTCGAGGGCGCGCCATACGGTCCGAGTGCCGCGGCCGCTGGGGCTGTATGGAGGTGCCCCGCAGCTGACCTCACGTGACAGCTCCCAGGTCAGCGTCGGCGACCTAGAGCGGGTCTTCGGCGAGCCTCCACGGCCCGTCTCCCCTTTGGCGGTACCCCTTCTTGCTGGTGGAAAGCCCGTCCGTGTGCCCTTTCGCCGGCCAATGTTGATGCCGGCAGCAGCAGCACGTCGTGGCGAGCTGCCGACCGACCAGTCTGTGGCGTCTGGAGGGGGGCGGCGGAGCCCCTGCTCTCCCTCTCATGGCGGTGGTGGTGGCAATGGTGGTGAGGCCCACCTGTTGACGAGCGCAGGTGTGTCGCTCATTCGCAAGACGTCGGCGCTGCTGCACCAGGCGGCGCACGCAGCGTCCTCGTCTGCACCATCGTCACCGCGTAGCGACTCGGGTGCGCCGGTGCTGGGCGGCCCGCTCACGCCTCCTGCGGGGGGGCAGCCGCCGGCCAAGGCGGCTGCATGGCGGCGGCGGGTCGGCGTCTCTTCTGAACGCTCCTCTCGCGGGGGCAGCGGCTCCTCCTCCCCAGTACCTCCCCGGTACTCCCACCGGGGCCCGCGGACGGGGGTCTCGTTGGCGAGGTTGCTGCTGGGTCCAAGCGTCCCTTCGGGGAATCCTCTCACGCTCTGCCCCCGCGTTACGATGGAGCGCCCTCGCCATCTCTCGCTCGCAATGCTCCGGCATGGCCATCGCGGGGAGCTCTGCGGGGTTCGGCCGAGGAAAAGCGGCAGGCGACGGCCAGTGGGGGTGGCACGGACAGCACCGCTCCCTGGCCCGTCGCTCCCGCAGCAGCATCAGCGACGGTAGCCGTCGCTCGAGCTACGACGCCAAGACGGTCAACTCCACGTTTGTCCACCAGTCAACGACGTCGAGCAGGCGCCGGACGCGGCGTCCGCGGACGTCTGATCCCGATGGCGCATCGCGGGTGTCCATCTCCTCATCAAGCGATGGGGACATGCCGTCCGTTCAAGACTTCCGTGACCGGGCGGTGCAGCTGGTCAGTTTTGAGCCCCCGCAAGCTGCGGCGGCGGCACGCCCTTCTGTAGTGGCGTGGGGCCTGACCGCAGCGGGTGGGCAGCCACGGGCGGCCTCTCCCTCTGGGGGCGCCCCTGCACAGCACAAGCGTGTACCGGCGCGGCCCTCTAGCAGCAGTTCCGCCCTCAGCGGGGCCGCCGCCAGGGGACAAATATGTGAGAGTGAATGCTCTATCTTCCTATCGACCCCCGCCTTGCTCCCTGTGCCAGGGAGGTCACGCAGATCTATCCCACGGAGGCGCCGTCGTCGCCGTCGCGGCGACACGTGGCGGCCGGGAACGTTACAGTCCCCGGTTCACAAATTACAGTGGCGGCGGCGCGTCCTGGAAGCCCTTCCTCGGCCACAGCCCCGCCGCAAAAGGTTGCCGCCTCCAGGGGCCGCCCAACTCTGCGGGCGTCCCCAGCAGGCACACCTGCACGGGTGCAGTTCGACGCGGACGCGTATGCGGTTTTGCCGGGGAGGCGGCGATGTGGGGACCGCCGCCACTGGCGGGGTCACCCCTGTGGAAAGCGGTGATCGCCACTGTCGAGGCGGTGCACCCGCACCGACTCGCGCGGCGGCCACGGGCGCGGGGGAGGGGAAGGGTAGCGGAGCGGGTGGGGCGGTGCCTACCAGTCCCCCCTCCCTGGTGCAGACCGCTGCCGGGCCTTGGCGGGTGGCAGCGGCGGCGGCGGGGGCGGGGAGAGGGCGGCGGCGGACGTGCGCAGCAGCGGTTGCCGCCGCAGCCCCCGCCGCCACCCTCCGTGGCACGCGTGGCGGGTGGGGACAGTTGGCCACGAAGGGCTGGATGTAGCGGGTGGGGTGGGGAGGCCGCCGTTGCCGCGACGCCCGTCCCGGTGCGCCTCATCGACAGAAGCGCCCCCGACGACGACGACGGCAGTGGCCACGGCGGGTGCAAGGGAGGAGGCGCGGGGCCGCCGGGCGGCCACGGCGGCGGCGACACCCGGTGGACCGTCCTCGCCGGGTCGATGGCGCCTTGCAGCCCCCTACCCGGGCGGGGGGAGCGGGTGTTCCACACATCTTTGGCGGAGGGGAATGTCGCGGGCACCGCGGGCGGCTCGTCCACCATGGTGCGGCTCGCTCGCGATGGTGCGGCTGGCCGGCGGGCCGGAGAGCGGCTTCAGTGGCGCCCACGGTGCCGGCGGCGCGAGCGGAGGGCAGGGCGCGGACCGGTCGCCACCGCGGAGGTGGCCGCCAACGACGCGCGGTGGGGGTTGGCGGCAGCAGGCGTCGGGGGCGAATTGTAGAATGGAGGGCCATCTCTGCAGGCTGGGGGCAGGTACATCTAAGAGCTTTAGGAGCAAGGAGCCAAAGGGGGATCCATTCCAAGATGCAAGCCAGTGGCAGGTGGGGTGCTGCCGCCGCCACGACGTCCTCCACCACGAGCTGCGCTGTCTTTCGTCGACAAAGAACCGTATGAAGAGACGCTGCTCCTGTCCCCGACTCGCGGCTCGGTGTTGTCCGCGAGGTCCACCGATCGCAGCACTGCCTAAACCCTGTTCAGAATTATTGCTTTTTGGCAAGATCCGGGCCATGCGTGCACTTGCACTCACCCCCTCACAGTGTCGTAGACGCAGCTTTTCCCCCCATTTATTGCTTTGTGCCGAAAACTCTTTTTTTTTTTGGCCGACCGTCGGGAGTGACCTTGGTATAGTGCGTCCCGTAAAAAGTGGACGTGCACGAGTCGTGATCATGTCAAATATCAGCCGCTGGACCAATCAAACCCACACTGCACGACCTGTGCACGTCCACTTTTTACGGGACGCACAATTTGACCGGAAGCGCACGGACCAGCATATGGTCCGTTGCAGAAAAAAGATACAGCGAGGTTCTTCTCGGCTCGGGCCCGGGCAGGACATCGGCCGTGACGGGGTCCACGGCCGCTATGCTGACAGAAGGATCATAGAGGTCCTTGCGAACTAATGAGGTCCTTGGGTCTCCTGGTTTGTGTACCGCTCTGAGGGACACCCTGAGTGGACCAGATGCTGACGAACCTGAAATGGGGCCTTTCTTTTCGCATTGATTTGCACTGCTCGGGGGCTGATTCGGGCCCATGTGCTAACTGAGGCTTGGCAGGGGGGTAGTCGAGATAGGGGAGCTTCGCGGGGACAGCTGGAGGGCACTTTTTTCAGATTCTTTTTTCGCTCGCGAGACCTCGTGTATAAAATGGTCTCGCGAGAGGAAATAGTTCCAACCAATGCGCTCGTGTGATTGTTCGATGAGCAAGACTGGTGCTCATGCGTTAGTCATGCTTCGAGACCGTTAGCGTGCGCCCCGACGGTCCCCGATGAGGAAGCGGAGAGCGCCTCTCTCGCCTTCTGGTTCCCTCTCATCGTCCTGCCCCTCCCGCCAGCCAGTGCCAAGCAACCCCTTCCACCCTTTCCTCCCGCCTGGCACGACAGGTCCATTGTTGGCGACTTAGGTGGTGCCAGCCTCGGTGCATCCAACGTGGCTCGGGGGATGGGGGGACGGGGTAACCAGGGAGAAGGTGCCGCCAGCCTCAACGTCAGATGAGCTGTGGTGGGCGTGCCAGGGTGAGGAAAACGCACCCTGGGCGTGTGGGCGAGGCGGGGGGAGGGGGATGATAATGGGAGGCAGACGGGAGGGAAAAAAAAAAAAAGCGGAACGCGACGGTCTGCTTGGCTCTTGTGGTCTAGGGCCGCGGCGCAAAAGAAAATAGGGAAAACAAGCGCCTGTTCTCTTTTGCGCGGGGGTGCGAGAGAGGGGGTAGTCTGCATGCATTGTGCGTTGCTCCGCCGCGCCCCACACTCCCGCCACCGATTTCCTGCACGAGACATTCTGGGATACCATTCCTGGCTATGACGTCGTCGACAAGGCACCCATGACCGCCCTCCTTTACTATAAAAAAACAATCGTGCCGACGCCGGCGATTCACCCAGCGCTGGCGGCATCACCGCCCCTAACAACCCCACCAGCGACACCGCCACCACCTACGCTTCCCATCCCGTCACATAAATCACACCGCCCACGACCCCCCCCCCCCACATACTGCCAACCTCTCCCCCCCTCTCCCAAACACGTGGCCGACCCCACCGTCAGAAAAAGCTCTCCGTCTCCACCGCCACCAACGCAAGCCCCCCACTCCACCGCCGTCGCCACCACCACGGCCGTCGCCACCGACGCCGCCGCCGCCGCCGTCGCCCCCGCCACCCCGTCGCCACCGCCACCCCAGTCGCCACCGCCGTCGCCTCCGCCACGGCCGTCGCCCCTACCACCGCGTCGCCACCGCCATCGCCTCCGCCACGGCCGTCGCCCCCGCCACCGCGTCGCCACCGCCGTCGCCACCGGCACGGCCGTCGCCCCCGCCACCGCGTCGCCTGCGCCACCCTAGTCGCTACCATCGCCACCGCCACGGCCGTCGTCACCGACGCCGCCGCCGCCGCCGTCGCCACCGTCGCCACCGACGCCACCGTCGCCACCGCCACCCCTGTCGTTACCGCCGTCGCCACCGCCACGGCCGTCGCCCCCGCCACCGCGTCGCCACCGCCGCCCCAGGCGCTACCGTCGCCACCGCCACGGACGTCTCCACCGACGCCGCTGCCGCCATTGCCACCTCCGTCGCCACCGTCGCCACCGTCGCCGCCGTCGCCGACGCCGACCGCAGCACCGGCGACACCCCTGGCGTGGCCACCGCGGCGGCCGTCAAAACCCTGCACACTTTCCCAAAAGCCTGACTAATGAGCATGCACACCACACCCGAAATGAGCCCACCATCAAGCAGGACCAGTCCATTACACCGGGGCAAATTCCCGAGGCACCTGATTGGCCGAGGGGTGTGGCCCGAACAACGCCGGAGAAGAAAGAAAATAATGCTCGATGTTTCTTTTTTGTGCAACGTACCATAGCACGCACGGGGGGTAGGGTTGTGCAACACGCCCCTTTTTGTCAGGCGTGTCGGCGTGACACGCTACCACACGGTGCAACACGCCTTTTCGCGCCGACCACGCCCAACACGCGCGAAGGGACCCCCCCACATTAGCCAAACTCACTCCATTTAATGTCACATTGGTTGATTGAGCGAATTAAATAGAGCCTCAGGCGACACGGAGTGACAACTCTCGCCAAATCTGGCACCTATGATCTCTAACACGCCCCGAACACGCCCTTCCCGCTGGCGGGCGTGTCGGCGTGACACGCCTAAAACAGGACGTAAACACGCCTGGGGCGTGTTCGTGTACAACCCTACATGAAGTGTTGCAATCGACCGACCGGAACTGTTCGGGGTCAGAGATAGTGCAAGTGCACTGTTTTTAGGCAAGTCGTTGCGTTGGTCGACCGCAGGATTGCTTGACACGCCGTTCGAAGGTTCTGCACGACAAAAACTCCCTGTTTCTGCTAATCTCTTACAGAAAACCTGGATTGGACACGGGCGCCAGAGAGCAGTGCGCCCTCTCTGCCCATTGGTTGACAGCGCAGCAACAGCAGCCATCTTCTCAGTCATCCTAGCTGAGGTTTTTTGCGCT
This sequence comes from Pyropia yezoensis, assembly GCA_009829735.1. Classification (NCBI taxonomy): domain Eukaryota; phylum Rhodophyta; class Bangiophyceae; order Bangiales; family Bangiaceae; genus Pyropia; species Pyropia yezoensis. The sequence continues at coordinate 24,985,988 of CM020619.1, read as the reverse complement.
TCGCGCAAGAACTCGCTCTTAATCGAGCAGAAAAGCAAGCCGCTGTTCGAGCCAACCAATTTCGTGCTCGAGCAGGGCAAGTTTTTGCATGGCGAAGCGTTTTTGAACAGGGGACAAGCAGTGCAGCGCGGCTTGCCCGTCAAGAGATGGTCCAATTGATTCCTTCATTCTTTTTATCAGCGGCTTTGTGCAAGTTTCTGGGGGATCCGTCCTTTTCGGGTCAACCGATCGCAACAGCATGCACCCACTCGTTCGCACGAGGCTCGCGCCACAGCCCAGATGCATTGGCGAGGGCTCCGACCGAGGGTGGTCGCGCAGCGCCGCCGATTCGCCGCGCCACGCTCGGCCGCGTCCAGGCCGCGCGTGCCCGTTGACTGCAGGCCAAGAACCCCGCCGCGCACTCCGGGGGTGCGCTCCGTCGCCCTCGCCCGCCCCTGCACTCGGTATCTGCGGGGCACGTGGTCCACCATCTTGTCGCTGCCGCGATTCCCCGCTGAGCACCCACGCTCGCTGGTGGGGGGGGGAGGAGGGACTGCCGGGTTGCCGGCCCACCCCGAGCGGGCGCGCGTCCTCCCGGCGTGTCCTTCCGAGCCCCCCCCCCCCCCCCCCCCGGGTGTGCGGGCGCCACGGCCGGCATGGCGACACCCCTACGGTACTCCCAGCTGGGCACTGAGCGCGCCGACGCAACGTGGCCGTCGACGGGCCGAGGCACGCAGGGCAGCGGCGGCAGCGACAGTGCCGGCGGCGGCGGCGGTGGCGGCGGCGATGGCGGCGGCGTGCCCGTCGACGAGCTGATGGCCGCCCGCGGCACCATCCCCGTTGCGGGCCTGTCGGCGTTTGGGGTGCGCGGCGACGCGGATGGGGTGCCGCCCGGCGGGGTGCGGGTGGTCATGGTCGGCGGCTCCCTCGCGGCGCCCGACGATGCGGGCGGCGGCGCCGCCGCCGCGGCGGTGGGGCCCGACGTGGACCGGGGCCTCGGCCCGCTGTCGGTGCTGCGCTCGTTTGACTTGCTGGGGGGGGGGGACGGTGGCCTCGTCCACCACCCGCCCGTGCGGGCGGGCGGGCAGGCGCCGCGGGAGCGGGTCTTCCACACCCTCACCCGCGTGCCGCTGGGGCGGGAGGGCGTCTGGCACTACCTGGTCGGCGGCCGCCGGCCGGCGCACGTGTACAACTCGGTGTACCGGCTGTCCACGGCAGATGGCAGGTGGGAGCCCGTGGAGGTACGTATGTGTTGCGGTGGGGGCTGGCGGCGCGCGACGGATGACCGCGTGTGTCCGCTCTTGGTGGCGGCGCACGTGGGCGCGCGGCTTGGCATGGTGTGCTTGGCTTGTCTGCTTCGTGTGCCATGCTTGTGGCCGACTGACGCGGTTGACCAACCTCCCCGATTGCTGTGCCTCGGGTTGCTTACCACGTGACGTGTGCGTGACCCTCCGTGTTCCTTTCGCCGTCCCCGCCCGTCTGTTGCGCGCTTTTGCACAGTCCCAGTCGAGTGACTTGATGGGCGCGTCGCAGCGGCAAAAGGAGGAGGCGCAGCTCGGCCAAAAATGGGGACACTCGACGGTGCTGCTGCCCGCCGTCTCCACCCGCTCCCTCAAGTTTAAGGGCCAAGCCGGGGGCTCCCGCGAGGCCTCCCCCGTGCTCCTTTGCTTTGGTGGCTGGACCGCCGCCTCTGCCACCGACGACGATGGCACCGCCCGTGCGGCACCCACCGGCCACGTGGACCTCTTTTCCGTCAAGTACCGGCAGTGGAAGCGGATGGACACTAGGGCGGGCGGCGCTACCGCCGCGGCGCGCGGGGAGGTGGGCGCGCATGTGCCCCGCGGCTACCACACCGCCACAGCGCTGGTGGACAGCCGGTATATGCTTGTCGTTGGGGGCGTCTCGGGCGACGACGGCCGTCCCGCGGCGCGGACGCTGGTGCTCGACACGGCCACCTGGACGTGGCACGCGCCAGAGCCGTCCCCATCTTCGGCGCCGCCGCCGCCCGCGCGGTGGCGCCACTGCGCCGCCCACTACCCAGATGAGCCGGGCGACGCCGCGGACGGCGGCGGCGGCGGCGACGGCGGCTCGCGCATGGCGGCCGCCGGCGACGTGGAGCCGTGGGCCGCCTCGGCCACCGCCATCATTGTCGGCGGCTACGAGGCGGGCGCGGCGCTGACGGGTACCGCCTACTCGGTGCGCGTCGAGGCGCCCGGCGACGCGCCGCCGGCGGGCGGCCGTGGCGGCCGCGGCGGTCGCGGCGGCGCCAAGCCTCCGCCCCCCGCGTCGCCCGTCACGCTGCGGTGGGCGCGGCTGGGCGGTGCCGCCGCCGCCACGGCGCGGCGGGCCGACGCGGCGCTGGTGCCGCTGCCCGAGGCGGGCGGCTGGGTGCTCGCGTGTGGCACCGACGAGGCGGGGCCGTCCAACGCGCTGACGCTGCTGCAGGTGGCGGAGCCGGGCGGGGGGACGCTGCCGCCGCCGCCGCCGCCGTCGGTCGCCGCGACGCCGGCGGCGGGCTCACTGGCGCGGGCCAAGACGCCGACGGCGCGGGGGCGCGCTGCCGTCAAGCCGCCGCCGGTCGGGCGGTCGCCGACGCTCGCGTTGCCGTCGCCGCCGCCGCCGCCGCCGCCGCCGCCGCCGCCGCGCGGGGCGTCGGTGACGCCCCCTGTACCGTCGCCGCCGCGGCGGAGGGCGTCGGCCACGCACCGCATGGGCAACCCCGCAGCCCGGGCCAAGGCCGCTGCGCGGACGCGCAACGGCGCGCGGGAGCCCGCAGCGACGACCGCCGATGAGCCGCCGCCGCCGCCGGTGGGCGCGCCGGCTTTGGCCGCGGCCGCGGCGGCAGCGGCAGCGGCGACGGCAGCAGCAGCAGCCGATACCGCTGACGCTGCCCAGGACGGTGCGGCCGCAGACGCCGCTGACGCGGAGCGGCCAGCCGCCGCGTCGCGCGGGATTCAGCCGGCCACCCCGTCGCCACGGGGACGCAAGAAGGCGGTCACGCCCGCAAAGCGGGCGGCGCCCCTCGCGCCGAGCGCGTCTGCGCGCAAGCGCCGTCGCGTTGCCGAGGCGCTGCCCGCACCACCCGCTGCTGCAGCAGACGAGGACGACGGGGGCGCGGCCAGGGGAGGGGGTGCCGCTGACGAGGTGCCGCCTTCCGCCACGCGGCCCGCCCCGCCGGCCGCGGCGCGCCGTTTGGCCAAGGCCGCCGTCACGGCTGCCGCCCGGCCGGCCGCCCCCGTTGCGACAGACGGGTTTGGGGCCACGGTTGGGCGCGCGTGCCGGCCGCCGCCGCCGCCGCCGGCCCGTGCCGACAGCCGCACCAAGGCGCAGCTGCTGGTGGCGCTGGACACGGCAGCGGCGGTCGCGGCAGAGGAGAAGGCCAAGGCGGCGGCGGGCGCCGCGACGATCGACCGCCTCCGGGCGGCGGCGGCGGCGCACGCGGCGGCGTTGGCGGTGCTCGAAGGGGAGAACCGGCGGCTGCGGGTCGCGGCGACGCAGGCCGAGGACCGGGCGTCGAGCGCGCGGGCGGAGGCGCTGCTGTCGCCCACGCCCGCGGCCGCCCGTGCGGCTGCGGGACGCCCCCCCCCGGCAGCGCTGTCGGCACCATCGGCGTCGGGCGCGGCAGACGATGCGGGGGCAGCGGCGGCGGCGGCGGCGTCGACCGCGTCTGCCCTGTCGGGGGCGCAGGAGCAGGTGCGGTCGCTGCGGGCGACGGTGGAGGAGCTAAGCCGGCAGCTGGAGGACATGACCACCGAGCGCGACGAGTACGACGCGGCCGCGCGGGAGGCGGTCGCCGCGGCGTCGGCGGAGCGCAAGGCGGCTGCCGCCGCCACCGCCGCCGCCGCCGACGTGCGGGCGCGGCTGGCGCTCACGCGCGCCGAGGCGGCGGACCACCTCGACCGCGCCACGCGGGCCGAGGCGGCGACCGAGGCGCGGGTGCGGGAGGTGCGGCGGGTGATCCACGAGAGTAGCACCCTCCGCGTGCAAAAGGACGCCGAGGTCGAGCGCCGCGACCGGGCGGTCCACGAGCGCGCCGCCGCCGCCGCCGCCGCCGCCGCGGCCGAGCGCCACGCCGAGCGGCTGCGCGGCGCGCTCGCCGAGGCGGCGGCCACCACCCGGGAGCTGCGGGAGCAGCTCGACGCGGCGGCACGCGGCAGCAAGGCCGCCCGCGCCGCGCGCAGCGCGGCGGAAGAGGCCGCCGCCGCCGCCGACGCGCGTGCCGACGCGGCCGAGGCGCGGGCGCGGGCGGTTGTGGCGGCGGCGGTCGACGCGAGCACCCGCCGCGCGGCGGCGAGCGACGGCGAGCGCCGTGCCCGCGCCGAGGCGGACGCGGCGCTCGCCGACGGGCGCGCCCACGCGGCGGCGGCGCGGGTGGCGGCCGCCCGCCTGCGGGCTGCGGCGCGGGAGCGCCGGCGCCTGGCGGCGCTCGTCGCGTCGCTGCAGGCGTCCAGCCGGGAGCGGCGGGACATGATCCGCCGGGCGGTGGCGGCGCTGTCCGAGGCGGCGGCGGTGGGGCCGCAGGACGAGGTGGACGCGCGGCTCGCCGACGAGCCCGACGCGTCGCCGGGCGGTGCGGCGGCGGGGGATCTGCCGATGCCGCCGGCGCCGCTGGGCGTACAGCGCGCCCTCTTTGGCGCCGCCGCATCCGCGGAGGGGGGTGCGGGTGCGGGTGCGGCGGGCGACGGGGAGGCTGACGGCAACGAGGGGGAGAGTGATGGCTCGAGCAGCACGGAGCCAGGGGCGGGCGTGTCGGCGCCCGTCAAGGCCACCCAGTCGTCGGCGGTGGGCGGGCGGGCGCGGCCGAGCGAGGCGTCGGGCATGCGGCTGAGCCAGTCGGGCGCGTCCGCGTCCGAGCCACCTGGGCAGCGGTCGGCCGCGGCGAGCGGCGCCCGCCCCCCTGCGCAGGGCCCGGCCGGCAGCGGATCGTCAGGGCGCCGGTCGGGCGGCTCGGTCGGGGACCCCGACGCGGCCATGGCCGTGGACAGTGGTGCGGCGGGGGCGGAGCCCGGTGGCGGTGGTGGGGGAGGGGCGGCCGCGACGGCCGGCGGCGGCGCGGCTGCGGTCGGCGGGGGAGGCGACCCGTCGGCGGTGGACGGCGGGGGCGTTGGCGGTGTGGCTGCCGCCGCGGCGCGCGCGGCCGACGCGGGCGGGCGACCGGCCGCGGTGGGGTCCCCCCCCGTTGGCGGCGGCGCACCGGGTCCGGTGGCGCCCACTGCTGCCTCTGTGCCTGGCGACCGTGGGGCCGCTGCTGCCGCCACCGACGGTGCCCCGGGTGGTGTCGATGGTGCCCGTGACGGGGCTGCCGCTGCGGGTGCGGCGCTACCACGCCTTGGGGCGGCCGCCGCGGCCACGGGGGCACCCGCGAACGCGGTGCGTGCCGCCGGCGGGGCCGCCGCCCCCGCGGCAGCAGCAGCTGTTTGTTCAGACGACCCACACCCAGCCGCAGCTGCGGTGCCCGGCGATGGGGGTGTGCACGGGGGCGTGCACCCCCCCCCCCCTGCTGCCCCTGTGCCTGGCGACCGTGGGGCCGCTGCTGCCGCCACCGACGGTGCCCCGGGTGGTGTCGATGGTGCCCGTGACGGGGCTGCCGCTGCGGGTGCGGCGCTACCACGCCTTGGGGCGGCCGCCGCGGCCACGGGGGCACCCGCGAACGCGGTGCGTGCCGCCGGCGGGGCCGCCGCCCCCGCGGCAGCAGCAGCTGTTTGTTCAGACGACCCACACCCAGCCGCAGCTGCGGTGCCCGGCGATGGGGGTGTGCACGGGGGCGTGCACCCCCCCCCCCTGCTGCCCCTGTGCCTGGCGACCGTGGGGCCGCTGCTGCCGCCACCGACGGTGCCCCGGGTGGTGTCGATGGTGCCCGTGACGGGGCTGCCGCTGCGGGTGCGGCGCTACCACGCCTTGGGGCGGCCGCCGCGGCCACGGGGGCACCCGCGAACGCGGTGCGTGCCGCCGGCGGGGCCGCCGCCCCCGCGGCAGCAGCAGCTGTTTGTTCAGACGACCCACACCCAGCCGCGGCTGCGGTGCCCGGCGATGGGGGTGTGCACGGGGGCGTGCACCCCCCCCCCCCTGCTGCCCCTGTGCCTGGCGACCGTGGGGCCGCTGCTGCCGCCACCGACGGTGCCCCGGGTGGTGTCGATGGTGCCCGTGACGGGGCTGCCGCTGCGGGTGCGGCGCTACCACGCCTTGGGGCGGCCGCCGCGGCCACGGGGGCACCCGCGAACGCGGTGCGTGCCGCCGGCGGGGCCGCCGCCCCCGCGGCAGCAGCAGCTGTTTGTTCAGACGACCCACACCCAGCCGCGGCTGCGGTGCCCGGCGATGGGGGTGTGCACGGGGGCGTGCACCCCCCCCCCCCTGCTGCCCCTGTGCCTGGCGACCGTGGGGCCGCTGTCGGAAGTGTCGCCGCGGCCCTGGCACCCCCGCGGGGTGGCTAGCGGAGAGCCTGGAGTGAGTGGCTGCTGCCGGTGGGAGGTAGGGGGGCCAGCTGCAGCCTAGGGAAGGTGGCTGGAACGAACACGGGGGGTGGCCCAGACGTGCGGCCGCTGGGTGCGGCCGTTGGGGGTGTTTGCGGCTATGCACGGTCGTATTCTATGCGCTCGGCAGAGCAGTGTAACAGTGAGTAGGTACTTATGAACATGGGGCGGGGCGGGGGCCGCCGCCGGGCGCGAAAGGGTAGCGTCGTGTGGGGGGAGGGGCTGCGGCGGCTGGAGGAGATCATTCCCTCTCCCCACCCGCCCAATGCCCAGCCCCCCCCCTTCCGTCCTCCAGCAGCCGCCCGTGTAACAGGCCGCCCACCTGCGACCCGCGCTGGGCCACGGCGGCGACCAGTTCCGCCACCCCCCCCCCCCCCCGGGTCGGCGGCGGCGGCCACCCACAGCCCCCGCAGGGAGGCGTCCACTCCCGCCGCGGCGGCGAGCCGCCGCCCCGCCCGTCACGGCCGGCGAGGAGGCGGCCCAGGCCACGGGCGGCGCCGTCGGCGGCCGCCGCCGCCGCCGCCGCCGCCGCTATGACGGGGGGGGGGCCCAGGGGGGACAGCCAGCCGCCCGCCACCGCCCGGCTGGCGTCCCCGCCAACGGCGAGCGCCGACGCCACCGCCGCGGCCGCGGCGGCGAAGTCCGCGGAGGGGGACCCCGCCGCCGCCGCCGACGTGGGGGGGGGGGGGGGGGGGGGGGGGGGGGGCTGCGCGGCCACGTTGGCGGCCAGGCGGCAGCCCGCCGCGACGGCCGCCGCGTGCCGCGCCGCCGCGTCCGTGGCGGCGGCAGCGGCGGGCGCAGGGGCGTCGGCCGCCGCCGCCGCCGCCGCCGCAGTCGGACCGTTGTCGTCGGTGACGGAAGCGTCGTTGTCAGCGGCGGTGGGGGCGGCGGCGCCCGCGGCGGCGGCGGGGATGCGCTATCGGTGGGGGGGCACCCGCTAGCTGCGGGGGGGCGGCTGCTTCTTCCAGGGGGGAGGCTGCTACCGGTGTCGGGGCGGCTGATGGTGTCGGTGGGGGGGCTGCTACCTGTGGGGGGGGCGCTGATGCTGCTGGAGGGGCGGCGCCTGCCACTGGCCGGTGGGCACCTGCTGCTGCCAGGGGGGGGGGGCTGCGATCGATGCGCGTTAGCGTGCAGCGGTTCCCTGGCGAGTCGGTATAGAAGCTTCGCTAACAAGCAGGCCATGTTCGTCACCCGAGTTGCATAGGACAGGGAAGCATCCGGTATGTACAGGGGGCACGGCCGGCTGGTGTACAGACAATCGAGAAGCCAGCTGCTGTTCAAAGTGCATAAACACGGCTACAGCCGCCCGCTTATAGTTTCGACCAATACCTACAAAGTATCTAGAGAGCCGGTCTGTACTGTATCTCTCTTGGCGGATCCATCCGAAGGGCGTGCCAATGGGCTCTGTCTCAGCCCCCTGAGAAGTTCAGGGCAGGCTAATGATTGCCCCTCTCTCTCTCTCGGATTGCCATTGTTTGTCCGCGCCCGTAACACGGTTGCGGACGCGCATCGGGGCGGTGTGTAGCCGCAGAGGAACCTCCACAGCCGCTCTTTGCTGGGATGGCCGCCGCAACGTCCTGGAACGGAAGTCTGAGCGGGGGGAACTGTGAGCTTGTGACACACCGGCAAGGCCACGCCCACGTCTGCCCCGCGCGCCCCATCCAAAGAAGCACTACAGCGGACCACTACAGCGATTGTGATTGCCGCAGCCATGGTGGAATTCGCGCGCATTGCCTGCAAGCATATCCTTCTACACCGGTCACACACTGGCAAGGTCAGTGCACCGCTCCACCCTGTGGACAGTTCTGCCGTCGCAGGACCCCGGGCGGAGGGAGCGGCTGGAACATCTGCGCTCAATCCCCCTTGGCTGTTTAAGTTCAACTCCGCCGCGCGGCTACATCCCTTTCACGATCAGCCAAGCGGCCTGCTCCTGGTCCCCCACTCTACCAGCGTACCCTCCCACCCCGCGCCGCCCCCCGCCTGGTGTTTCCACTAATCCCTCAATCGCGGAAAGCAGGAACAGCCCTGAGAGGCTGGGGGAGTCTGCGCACGACTAAAGAACAGCTCCACGGCCCGCTCTTGCTGACGGCGCCCAGCCGTTGCGGGGCCCCTCTCGTATCTTTTTCACCACAAAAGGAAGCAAGCGCCCGTGACTCCCCCGCCGCCCCCCCCCCCGCCCCACCTCGCGAGCGTGTGCTGAATCACAGACCGACGGTGGCAGCCGCCCGCGGCGGCCCAACCGCGGCGGCCCTCTCTCCGCTGTAGCGTGGCGACCGACCGTCGTGCGGCGACGGCGGTCCCCCGTCAGTCGAGCGCAACGCCGTTCCGCCCGCCCCTACGACGCCCCCCCCCCCCCCCCCAACAAGCCATCCCATCCAATGGGGGTGCCATCCGGGCAAGGCGATGCCGGCTCGTGCTCGCGCAACCGCCGACGCCGCCCCACCCCCCCCCCCGCCACACACACTCCCCTCCAGAAGAACCGTTGCCTGCGTGAGCGACTCCACTTCCGCCCCAGCCCCCCTTGGCCCCCCGACAAGTCGGGAATCCCCAAACGAGGCGTGGGCGCAGACAGTGGGGAAACCGCGCCCCGTAGCGGCCACCACCGCCCGTCGCCGCCCTCTTTTTGCTGACTCACCGCCGATCATGCGGCCACCCAGCGGCTTGCGGCGGGCTGCGGTCGCGCGCCCCCGTCCCCGCGAGGCCACCTGGCGCGGGCCGCTCCGAGAGCGCCCACGTCGGGCTGCCGCCTGGCGTGGGAGCGCCCCCGCCTCGCGTCGGAGCCTCTCCGAGACCGGTGGGAGGTCACAGTCGCACTTTTCGGGGGCACCCTCACGCACCTCCCCGATCCCCCCACTCCCGCTCCTCCCTCTATTCAAGACAGCTCAGAACGGAGGGGGCGCAGGTTGGGACAGCACACCATGAACGCAACAGCCGAGGCCACCACCACCGTCATCTCTTTAGGGCCCCCCACGCGCACGGAGGACAAGTGGCTGGCCGCACAAGTCGGGCAGGGTGTGTACGAAAGGGGCAACCGAGGCCGCCAAACTGGCACAGTGGCCACCGTCAGGAAACGCTCCGCCCCCTCTTTGGGTCGCGCCCGACACAGAATTGGCGCGTGCCTCACCCTGACACCTCCAAGCTTTGCCGTCCAAGAGGCGGCGCCCCCCTCTGCCGTTGCATGATCCGTGCGAAACAGCATGTTCCAACCATGCGGGTTACGCGAAACCCCCGGGAAGGTACATTGGTTGTTCTCTGGTGGGGCGGGGTCGCTGGCATCACGCCATGACACTGTGCCCGTGACAGGCACGTGCACTGCCATCCCGTGGCCTCGCTTATTAGTATCCCGTCCGCCTCCCCCTTCTCTTCCTTGGCCATGACCACGGCCGAGAGGTCTAGCAATGATCAATCGGCGTAGGGCGGTGTTCCATTCCATAACGAGGATCACCGGTGACCGCTGACACACTGGCCCGATTTACGACCTTTCGGCTCGAATGCGCGCCGGATCCGGCGCGGGCGGTCTCGCCAGCGGAGCGCGCAGATTACAATCCGGGATCATCCATGGACATGGTGGCCATGGTATTGGCGTTGCAACGCGGAGGCGGACTGTTGTGGCGCCCTCCAGAGCGCAACCGATAGGGGGGGGGGCGCACAGACAGCCCAATGATGGCAGGGATATGGCGGGTGGACGACCCCCCCCCCGGCTCAACTGCCAGCCGGCGGGGTGGTGTCGGCAACAGAGCTCACCGGCCCACCCTCCCCCCCCCCCACCCCTCCCCCCCAACCCGCCACCACCTCCCCCCCCCCCACCCGCCACCTCCACGGGGACACTCTTGCCCCCTCCGCCCCTCGTTCCCGCCCTGGCCTCGTGGCGGGCACATGGGGTGAGGGTACCTGGTGGAACCAGGAGAGGCGGCGGCTAGGAACACACTTGGGAGAAGCGGCGGCGAGGGAAGGGCTCGCCCCTCCCGTACGAGTGGCCCAGCCGCCACCGCCACCGCTAAATATGTACAGTACATGCCACCGCATCCATCGCCACCCGCCACCGTCGCCGCCGTCGCCGCCGCCGCCGGTGCCGCGTCCGCTTCCCGGGGCGTGCCATTGCACACGCGGAGTGAACCTACGCGTGCGCCATCCTACCCCACCCCACACGTCCTGCACACCCCACGGCGTGCCACACCGGGCGCCGGCGATTGCACCCGCCGTGTTGAGCTGCGCCGGCGGCGGCGGTCAGGCGCCACTCCCCTCCTCTCCAAACCACACCCACGGCAGGCCGCCGAGGGCGTATCGGCCAAGGGCGGGGACGCGTCGGCAGCGCAAGACCCCCCTCCCTCGTCGCTCCCTCCCCGCTCACACGGCCGCGCTCGCACCTTGGACTCCCCCCCCCCCCCATCTTTCCGCTCTCCTATTTTCGTCCGTCCTTGGCCGCCCACCTGCTCCCCCCCATCCCCATTACCCCTGCCGTTGCCCCTCTGCCTGGCCCCATGTCCTTGTTTGGAGCCTTGCCCGTTTGCGGTCCGTCGTTTGCGGTCGACGGGTGGTATCCTGTCCCCCTTCCTCCGCCGCCGCCGCCACCGCCGCCCCCCCCCCTCTCCTACCCACCCTTCCACCCCCCTGCAGCGGCAGAGGCAGCGGTGGTGGAGGCCAGGGGGGCGGCAGGGGCGGCCGCGGGGACCGCCCTCACGCCGCTGTCACAGACATGGGCGCCCGATCAGCAGGCGCTACCGCCGTTGGTCGGGGGGGCGAGCTGGGAGGAGGCGCTGCCGGCCGACGAGCCCAGCGAGCTGCCCCCGTCCATGGCCGCGGCGGAGCGGGAACTCGAGGCCCTCTGGGCGGCGCTGCTGCCAGTGGGGGACGCCCCTGACGGCCCGGCTCAAAGCCTCCCCGCCTCAGGGGAGGGGGGGAGGGGTGGCGGGGTGGGGGAGGCGGCGGGTGTCGGCGGCATCCCTTGGCCACCGGCGGAGGGTGGGTTGGGTGACGTTGCCCTGCCGTCAATGCCGCCGCCGCCGCCGCTGCTGCCGCCCCTGGCGCCGCCGCCGCCGCCACCGACGGCGACGGCGACAGCGTCCTTCCCTGGCTTTACCGCGGCCTCCACCGCGGCCACCGCGCCAGATCCCGCCGCGGCGGCAGCGCCCGCCCGGCCGCCGCTCCCCACCTCCCACCCCTTCCCCTGCGACACCGACCCCGGGGAGTCCGCCTGGCGGGGCGCCATCCCACCCGGCCTCCCTGCCGCGACCGTTGCACGCGCCGTGGCGCGGGTGGCGACTGCGAGGCTCGTTGGCGGTTGCCTCTCTGAGCGTGTGTGTGTTGGCTTTGAAAGCTAAAAGAGCCGTTGTTGGCATTTCCATGCGATGGAGGAAAAAACAGAGGCAGTTCAGTGGAAGGCGCCAAAGCCGGTGGCTATGCATAATTCATGTCACTCGGAGCGGAGAAAGCGACAAGCTGATGGACGTGTGCTCCAGGGGACCACGCTCTGCGGCGTGGCCGCCAGGTCGTCCCTGGGATAGGTGAAAACCTCACGGCCTGAGGTAGTCGACCAGGCGTTCATTGCAGACAGATCGGGGGGGGGGGCACGGCAACTGCGGGCGGCGGCGGTGGTCGTCCAAAAGTCGAAAAGGGCCAACCAGGGGCGGCAGCGCGAGGTGTAAGAAGTGACGACGAAGTGGTCGCTCCCCACGCCAGCGCGGCGGGGCGCCACCACCTCTTCGCACCCCACCCCATGTCCCCTCTAGAAACAAAGACGACGCCCCCCCCCCCCCGGATAGGGGCGAATAGAACCATCACAGAGAAGAGAGCGAGCGTGGTTGAGTAAGGGGCCGGTGAGCGTGGACCAAAGTCGGCCGCAGTATTTTGTGTTCATATGGCCCCTGGCATGGCGGGTGCACTCAGCATGGCCTCGTTTCAGTGACTGTCCCAAACAGCAGTCGTCTCCCACCTATGCCGCCCCCTCCGCACACAGGCCCCAACGAAAGAATTCGTCCACCCGCCCTTCTCTCGACCTCCCCCTCCAGACATCACCCCCCCCCGCCCCCAAAGAGACGCCTCCCCGCACCCCCTCTCCTGTCTAGTCTCCTCGGCTTCACTCGCTTGGAGCAGCGGAACCCGGAACCGTGGCGAGCACGGCTTCCCGCTTACCCTCAGTTGTCCTCCAGGGGGCAAGTTGGTCTGGGCGACATAAAACCGCCTGCAAACGGGCCAAGTGGTGCCCACTGAAGCACCCATTGCCGCTGCCGACGCCCCCACCGCCGTGGCCATAATAAGCTCGATGCCGCCTCACCGTGTCAGTGGTGGTGGCCTCGAACAAGAGCATCCGCCACCCATTGTCAGCTCGGACCGCCATCCCCGTCGCAGCATCAGTGCTTCATACTCTATGCAGAGGGGCTCCGCCTGATGCCGCCGCCCGTTGTCCGTGGAGACCCCACAGAGAGACGTCCGTGCCACGGAGACGAACAATCGACCGGTGGATAAATTAAGCCACTCTGTTGTTCTTTTTAAGAGGATCTGAAGTGGATCAGTCTCTCATACAGTTGTTCAATTAGGGCGTACCCACCAACGTGACTATCCGACAATGGACTATAATATAACGTTACGGAGCAAAATCGCATATTCTTGTATCGAAGCGACAGCCAATCAGATGAAGCCCAGGGAGACCTCCGTTGGTCCGTGGACTATGGGAGTGACCAAAGCAGCGAGTTTTAGTCACACCTATAGTCAGCAGACTATCGGGTGCGTGGTGATACGCGCGTCTGATTGGCTGAAGTGACTTTCAAGTTGTGACAAAAGGTAAGTACGGCTTGCATACCGAAAACCAATATAAGGCCTCGTTTTAGTCTCTCCGTTCGTCCACGTGGGTGGGTATGCCCTTAGACTACAGCCAAGAAGGGCCACTCACCCTACCCTTTCGCTGGCAACGCACGGTTCTATGTAACAGCACACTCGGCAACACGAGCACCGGGATCAATGACAATGCGGTACATACCGAGGGACAAGCTGCGAGAAATGCAACAAAACAGCACAATCCGTGCCCGAGAGAGACAGAGAAGAACGGCCTGTGGTCACCTCTGCCGCTCCCCTCCCCCCAGATTATTTTTCACTGCCTCAGCCCACAATCGCGTTTTCGCCTTGTGTCTGTAGCGCCACGGTGGAGGAAACTCAACGGGGCAGCCACAACAGAGAAGTACATGCATACCATCCAGGACCTTCGCGGCGGGAGGTAGCACGTTCGGTATTGAAGCGCGCTACTGAGCACGGCGCCGACAAGAGGCTCTCTGACTGCGCTGCGCCGAATCCTGCTCCACACCTCTGACCATCAAGCAGTCTGGAACCAGCAGGCAAGAACCGTCGCCAATCCCATTCAAAAACGGGACGGGCCGGCGTCGGTCTTGCTTCAACCCCATGTCTTGCGCTTTCGGCACCAGAAGACAGGCCGTGGTCGTTTTCCGTATTGTGTGAGGACCCAAGAACAAATACATCGTGCTTTAGGGGGCACGGCTGACTCGTGCATCGCGTTCCCAGCTCTTGTCTGCAGTGTGCACGAGGGGGCCATAACCTTCCTGGTGATAGTTTCGAGTATTTAAGTACGTTCTTCCAGAACCATAGTCCATTGACATTGACCCAATTGATGTAGAGAGCGTTCCAATCAGCTCTGCCCCCTGAGGATTTGAGTGTGAGAACCCTGAGGCAAGAATTGACGCTGCCTCCCTCTTGGAGAGTATGACCGTATCGATATGTACCTGCGGCGGGGGCACATCGAGCCTCAGAGGATGCTCCACAGCCGTTCTTCGCTGGTGTGGTCGCCGCATCTTGGAACAGGGCGTTGCCGCGAGAGGGGAACTGGGAGAGTAGGACCCGCTGGCAGCGCCACGACCATATGCATGCGCGCGGTCCACCCACGCCGTCCAATCTCAACCCTGCCGCGTCGAGCTACATACCCACACCATCAGCCAAGCGGCCCACGCCTGGTCCACAAATCTACGCCCAGGACACTCTCCCCTCGCCCTCCTCGCGTTTACACACACCCTCCATCGGGGCAACCAGGAACCGTCTGAGGCGGTTGGAGAAGTCTGTGCAGGGTCCACGAACGGCATCACCGCCATAGTTTCCACAGGGCCCACTGTGCCGTTGCTTCTGTCTCTTCGACAACAAAATATGAACCACATGCCACTCGCTCCCACGTCCCTCCCCCCGACCCGCCTCGTAGTCGCGTGCTGAATCACCGGCTGACGGTGACGGCCGCCCGTGGCGGTCCCGTCGCGAGAGCCACCTCGCCGCCTCAGCGTAGCGACGGCCGTCGTGCGATGTCGGCGGTCGTACGTCCTTGTAGCGCAACGTCGGCCTGCCCAACCCTCCTCCGGACTCTTCCGTAACAACCTATCACCCGCGAAAGAGCCGATGCGGGGCACTATCAGGTGTGCGGAATGGCGCGCCCGCGCTCGAGCAGCAGACGATTGTGGTTTCTGGCAACCATCGCCGGCAGAGACGGGGCTCTTTCCGGATTCGCGCGGGTCCACACCCCAGGAAAGGCTGCTGACCTCCCCGTCGGACCGCCCTACTCTTACATCCCCCGCTCCCCTCCCGAAGAGCTGCTGCCAAAAGATGCGTCGCGTCTGCTCGGTGGCTCCACTCCCGCCGTGGCCCTCCCGCCCCTGTCGGGATATTTTCCAAAGGAGGCGTGGGCGCAGACAGAGGAGAGACAGCGCGTTGCCTACATACGGCGACGGGAGGCCGAGGCGTTGGCGACGGTGGCGTGCCCTCGTCCCGAAAGGCCACCTGGCGAGGCCCGCGACTGGAGGGTGGGTCGCCGCCTGGCGAGGAGCGGTGGGGGGATGGGGGCAGTTGTGGGAACAGCCAACCATGCCAAGGGGTCCCCCCGCACTTTCCCGTTCCCCCCTCTCTCCCCCCTCTCCCTCTGTTCGAGGCGCTCTGGACAAAGAGAACACAGGTGGGGTCAGCACCATGAACGCAGAATCCAAGGCCACCACCGTGGACCTCTTGTCACATCCAACACGCACATTAAGGACAGGCGGCTGGCCATTTGGCGCAACCAAGTTGGTCTAGTTTCGCGCGGGTCGCAGCCGTAGCCGTGCGCTTCCACATTGGCATCCGTAAGTGGACAAGCAGGAGACGCGCTGCCCCCGATATTCGTCGGCCGACACAGAGATAGGCCTGCGGCCGTAGGGTGATCGCGGTGGAAATGTGGCCCTGACAGCCCGCGCTCTCTGACTTTAAAGATTGCTGAGCGCACCCTGCGCCCTTCGCCACGCTAGTTGGCACGCGCTTAGACCAGTCACCGTGCCCATACAGTACTGCACATAACAAGAGACAGAGTAGGGTCCGCAGCGAGGCTCGCGTTGATTGGCTGCTGGAATGGGGGCTACAAAGTGCTACACAGGATGCCACCTGCAGGTGGTCAACTGACCATGGTCCTGAGAGTACGGTACGGTATGTACTTATGTATGCGGGCCGCTTACACGGCAGGGCCTGGCCGCTGTCGGTATTATAGCCGGCGCGCTGGGCGCGGGGTGCTTGTGGGATGGGGCGCTCACGTGCGCACGATTTGGCAACTCGGCTACTCACAAGACCCGACAGTGTCTGGAGTCCGCCACCTGGTCGCTACATATGTGTTTTATGTTTGAACGAAACGTGGCATGTTTCCGCCGATGTCATGGCAAGAACATGGGTCCAAGCAATTATTATGGGCTCCTCGGCGGTTAGGGTTCGTATTTCAAAATATTTCGTCGTGGATTGTGTATCGCGCATGCTACGTTCCACACCGTCAACCGTTCGCCCCACGTCACGCCGCCACCCCCCCCTCCCTCCCCGCCATGGTTTTTCCCTCTACCCCCCACCCCCTGAGCGGCGGGCTATCCCGCTGCCCTCCTTCTTTCGCATTCCTTTCCCCTCCGAGCCCCCCTCCATGCTCCTTCTCTGGCGTCGACAGCGAGGCTTCACCTCCTCCACTCCCCACAAGGAGGGCGCAAGGGTTCGCACACACAGGCTTGGGAGTTGGAGGGGCAGCTGCACTTCTCCCCTGTCCAGGACTCGACGAAGTCGATCACCGTCGACATGAGTACTGTACCTCACCGTCACCGCTCCTGTTGATGGCGCGTGGTTGCCAAGAGGTCCAGCGTCGGGCGCAGTGTGTGCGGAATAGGCACGCATAAATGCCAGAACCCCTTGAAAAAATGAGAGCAAGGGGGGGAAGGGGGGGGGGGTCGCAAGCGAGGACCTCAACCCGCAGCAATCGTCCGAGTGCGGGTCGCCATTGGTGCGGTATGAGAGCCCAGCGTGGCGTCATGGTGTTCACCCCAAACAAGCCATCTCCACCCACCCACCCCCCGCCGTCACTCAGAGTTGCCCTCTCCACAAGCCCCTCCATCTCTCTCCCCTCTCCTCCTCTCTAGCTTAGAACACCGAAACCCGGTCGCCTCCCAGAGAGCAGACGGCTCGGGGGCAACGAAACCATCCACCACAACGCTTGTGAGAGAAAACAAAGCACTCACTGCCGCAGCCGCCGCCGCCTCCGCCGTGGCCACCACCGGCTCGATGCTGTCGGACGCGCGCAAGGGCGGTGGCGTCGAGCGGTGGCCTTGGCCTCCAAAAGTCAAGACGGGCCGCCATCCCTGGCGACGGACTCACTGCTCCGCACTCCGGCGGTACGCCAAAGACTGACGCCGCCGTCGGCGCAACATGGGACACCGCCCGGAGGAGCATACTCGCGCCCGCGGCGCACCTCCTGGTGAAATCGTTGAATCAAGCCAAATCCCGAACAGTCCTGCTGTCTATTTTACAATTTAGTATCCGCCTGATCCTACCAAGGGATCACCTCCAGGACGGAGCTCTTGGTCTGTACCCTTTCATATGTGCATGACGTTGGAAAGAGCAACACTGGCAACAAGAGTACTGGTTACTGGGGAAAAACACGCGAGTGCCGCGCCAAAAGGGGATGCGCGCTTCTACGTCGCCCCTGAAGCTCCGCGCCCTCTAGCATTTTTCTACCTCAGTGCGCGACCGCGTCTCCTCTTGGTTCCTTCCGCGCAGGCGGCAACTCGACGAGGCGGGAGCCGTGGAAGGCAAAACACGATGGTCGACCCTTCCCCGCTGGGAGGCGGCACGTGTTGGTTGAGAGCGCCACAGAGAGACGGAGCGGTCAATGAGGTCTCCCTGACAGCGCCATAATGACAGCCGCGCCGCTCTTCTCACCAGAAAGAAACCTGGCACGAGCAGTCAAGAACCGTGCCGGGCCGTCCCAATCAAGAATACGGGACGGCCCTTTGTCTTTTTCGACTTGCTTGTGGCACTTGACGAGTATGTAGCGGTCGACCCCCGACCTCCTGCTCACCAAAACCGTCCAGATTCGTGTAATACACAACGTTAAATTTTGAGTGTGGATCTGCACATCATCGAAGAGGGGCACACAAATTCAATCAGCTCCTGCCCCCTGAGAATTTGGGCCGACGAGCCCGCCCAGAGTTGGCCCCCCTCCTTAGGGGGCCCCATCGCTGGTGGATGCTCGCATACGACAGGGCTACGGCGAGGGCACAACAACGAACGTGGGGTCGCCCCCCAGGATACTCCACCGATGACTTCCGCTGGGGTGGCATCCACAGTGTCTTGGATGGGGGGTCGTGGGGCGAGGAACTCGCTGGCCGAGAGCGCCACGGCCGCGTCTGCGCCACACATCCGCCACCTTCACCGCAAGCGAACTGTACTATAGTGTATGTATACTGCGCTATGCCTATTGCTGCACGTACGGTAAGCACAGTGCCCCCCCTGCCACCCCTTTCCTCAGTAACGGGCAATCCCAGGCGGCGCCACCGCCGCGGATTGAGCGGCCGCAACCTCAGCGCATGAGCCACTCGCGGCTCCTCCACCAGCTGCTGACGGTAGGCCAACGCCGTCCCAGGGGAAGCCCCCCCGCAGGGCTGCGCCCGTATGTACGCGATCAGCTGAGCGGCCCCCCCCCCCTTTTCCTCACGTGTGCGATCAGCGTACCCTCGCCGACCCATACCGCTCGCGTTTACACCGATTCCCCCCCCTAGCACGGAGCGCAGGGACCGCAGGAGCGGCTGGTCGTGCCTGCGACCGGTCCACTCACGGCGCAGCCGACGACCTTTGCTGGGGGAGCAGTGAACGCAAAAGTGGGGCTCCCTTTCGCATTGCCGACAGGACACAAGGTGCCAAAAGTGCGCCGCCGCCGCGGCAGGGCCGCGCGGCGGGGCCCCACGGCTATTGTACGAGAGGAAGGGGGGGCTGGTTCCTTCCATGCTTCTGGAACGCTGGAGCGGGGCGCAACGGGGACTCGGCTCCTCTGCTGCTGGTCCCCACTCCCCTAGCCCCGTGGGGCGACGGGCCCATGGGTCCGTCCGCGCCGACGGGCGAGGCCCGCCCGCCCCGCTCCCCTCCTCGTGCATGCGTGCTGAATCACCCGGCCGACGGCCGGCCGCCGCGGCGCCACCACGGCGGCCACCGCGCCGCCGCAGGGTGGCGACCGGCCGTCGTGCGGCGAGATGGGCGGTCCCCCGTCCGGCGGGCATAGCGCCTGCCGTCCGTCCCCACCTCCCCGCGCCCCCTCGCATCAAAGACAGCCACTCGCCGCGGGTGGCGCGCCCGTGCTCGCGCAGCCGCCGACAGTGGCGGGCGGGAGCCGTGGCCTGAGGCCGTCGAGGCGGGGGCCTCTCCCAGTGTCGGGCGGGGGTACCCGCAGTGAAAGCTGCGGCGCCTGTGGACCGCCTCACACTTACCGCCCCCCCTTTCACCGCCCTCTTGTCCGGCCCGCGCGGGTTGACTCCCGTTCCGCCTCCCATTGCCCCCCCCCCCAGGATTCCCCCCACAGAGGCGCGGTGGCGGACAGTGGGCAGACTTGGCCCCATCACGACGTGGAGCTCCCGACGCCGCACACCCCGCTGCAGACGGCTAGCCACTCGCTAGGCCGACCAGGAGCTGGAGCGGACCGGTGGTGTCGCTCGCTACGGTGCACCCCCCCCCTACCCCCCCCCCACTCAGCATTACTGCTAGGCTACCTGGATAGGCATGGCCTGCGGCGGGAGCGCACACGTCTCACGTCGCCGTGTGGAGACGCCGTCTGGCGAGGTGTGAAAGAGGGGGCGCGGCGGAGACAGCTCATCGCGAGGTCCTCCTGCACCTCCCCAAACCCAACACCCACACCCCCTCCCCCACGTTGGCGGAGCTCATATACCAGAAAGCACGCATGTGAGGCCAGCAGCAAGGACGCGACAGGCGAGACCCCCACCACCTCGCCGACCTCTCCTCACTCTGCACACAGACCAACGCCAACAACGAGTACAAGCGGAATGCGCCCTCTCTAAAGCTGGGCTAGGCTTTTGTATGTACGGGTGGCGGCCGTAGCCGCGCCCTTCCATGATGGCGTCCCGTAGCGTACGCGACGATCCGGCCCCCCGATCGCAGCTCCCGACGCACAAGAAAGGACTCTCCCCAGCCGTCCCACGGGGCGGCAGCAAGCCGCGGGAGCGGTCTGCCCCGCACGAACATAACGCGGACCAGGGGCCGAGCGCCCCGCCCCGCCCCGCCCCGCCCCGCCCCGCCCCGCCCCTCGTCCCGTGCCTTGGGAGGCGTAGGTACGCTCCCGCTACGCCGTCGGTGCGCCAATAAATCCGGCCGCTTCCGCCCGACGGGGCCCCCCCGCGCGCGCCCCGCAGTCGGTGGCCCCGGGCGGGCCCGGCCCGAGGCAGTGGCCACGCATCGGCCACCCCACCCCACCCCCCCCGGGCGGCGGCCCCTGCCCGTCGGCCCTGGCACGTGACCGCACGCGTGTGACACGCGCCCCCCCACCCCCCGGCGGTTCACGCGGCGGCACGAGTCGTGGCGCAGGACAAGAGTCTCCCCGACCGAATCGAATTTGTGTATCCGTCACGTACAAAGGGGAAATTGGATTTTTTTGATTGGGCATATGCGCACACGAGTGGCGTGGTGGCCATCCAACACGCGCACGCGCGGTGTCGCGCGTCGGCAGCCACCTCCTCCCCCCCCCCCCCCCAACTTCTCCCCCCCCCCCCCCCCCCCAATCCGATGGTTCCGGTCCGGTCCGCCACCAATAATAGGCGGCCCCCCCCATGTATGTAGGATATAGTCAGTTGACCGACTTCCATAACGGATCACACCGTGACCGCTGTGACACAGGCGGGATTCAGCGACAGCCCCGCCGACTTGCGACGCCCGACGCCCCCCCGGGGGTTGGACGTTTCTTTTCCATACCGGCGACCCAAAGATCTTTACGGGGGTATATACTCCACGCAACGTCCAGGAGCGCGCCAGTGCCGCCAGCGCTCGGGAACGTCCAGGACAGCAGACAGCAGGGATCGACGATGAGGGGTCCCGCCCCCTCCCGCCCCACTGCACCCCCCCCCACCCCCCCCCAACGTGCGACAGGCAGGCCGGTCGCACGGCGGCGGCGGCGGGTGCTAGCCGTCCGCCACCACCGCCAGGCGGGGGGGGGGGGGTGCTGGGCCCCCACCCCCCCCCCCCCTCCCCCCCCCCCCCCCCGCCACAGAGTCCCCTGCTTCCTCATCCGCCGCTGTGTGTCCCGGTCGGCACGGCCTCGAGGCGGGCACCCACGCCCTCCCCGCGCGGGCCACACGGCCGGGCCGGTGGGCGCCGATTATGGGCCGAGAGCCGCCGCCGCCGGCCGGCGTTGGCGGCGACCGACGGCGGTGGTCCACGAGGGGTGTGGTTTGGAGGTGTGCTGGCGGTGGCGGGGGGGGGGGGGGGGTCGGCCGCTGTTGGAGGGGGGGGTGGCCGGGCGGTGTGAGGACGTGTTGGGAGGGGGGGAGGGGGGGTGTGGGGAGAGGGAGGCCGTGCGGTGGGGGGGGGGGGTGGGGGGGTGGGAGGGAGAGGAGGTGGAGGAGCCGACGCGCCGCCCCGCCCAACCCCCCCCCTCCCAACAGCCGCCGCCAGCTGCCTCGCCCATTGTTGGGCAATCCCATCATCGCCGGCCGCACGTGGGGCGGCGGCCGGATGGCCCGCGCTCGGGGCGCGCCGCGCACGCCGACCGGCGGGGGGGGTACATAGTGGCGTGGCAAGGGAGGGGTGGGGGGGTGGGGGGGTGGGGGTGGGGGTGAGGGGGACTGGGGCCACCCTGCACCTGTCGCCCCTGTGCTGTGGGGGTGGGGGGGGGGGGGGGGGGGGGGGGGGGGGGGGGGGGGCGGGGCTCTCCCGGGGAGGGCCCGTGCGCCCGTGTGCCGCCCGTGTGCCGCCCGTGGCTGTCATTCCTCCCGCGCCCGCGTCGGTCCGTCGCCGCTATCGGCGGCGACGCCACCACCACCACCACTACCACCTCAACCAACCCCCCCCCCCCCCCCCGCGCTTTGCGTGCCTGCCCCCCCCCGCGCGTATCGCCACCGCCGCCGCCACCACCACCACGACCGCCACCACCACGCCACCGTCGCAACGTCTCCCCTCCCCTCTCGCTTCAACGCCGGCCGCCCCTTTTCGCACACCACACACGCAAGGCCGCCCCAGCCCAGCCCAGCCCACCCCCCCCCTCCCCCCCCCTCCGTTGGGCGTCCCACCGGCGCTTCCATCCACCCACCCTGCCAGCTGGCGGTGGGGGCCTGCCGACGCTCCCCCTCCCCCCCCCACCCCCCGCGCACCGCCGCGGCGGGGGAGAGACCAGACGCCGCCGTCGGCGGCCGCTCCGCCGCCACCCTCCACCGGCGCACGCCAAGTGGACGGCGGTCGTTTCGTGCGCCGACGCCCGCCCCCCTTTCTCTCTCTCTCCCCCCCCCCCCCCCCCCCCCCCCCCCTTTCCCTTTTCCGCTCGACCAGCGTCACGGCGTTCTTGGTCCCCACTTGCCCCCTCCCCATTGTCCACCCGGCCCCTGGCCATCCTCGGCCGGTCCGTTCCCTTGTTCCCCGCCCCCTCCGCGGTCTCCTGGCGCCATGTCCTTCTTTGACGCTTTTCCCTTGAGCGGCCCGCCGTTGGCGGGCGACGGGTGGTTCCCCCCGCCGCCGCCACCGCCGCCGCCCCCCCTCTCCTACCCACCCCCCGCTCCCCCTTTGACGGCGACGGCGACGGCGACGGTGACAGCGCCGGCGACAGCGCCGGCGACAGCGCCAGTGTCGTCGCCGTCGGGGGCGGGGGCGGGCCTCTCGGCGCTCTCCCGGCTGTGGGTGCCCCCCCCGGCCGCCCACCCCCCGTACGTGGGGGGGGCGGGCTGGGAGGCGGCGCTGCCGCCCGCCGCGCCCGACGGGCTGCCGCCGTCCATGGCCGCGGCGGAGCGGGAGCTGGAGGCCCTCTGGGCGGCGCTGCCGCCGGTCGGCGACGCCGCCGACGTGTGGGCCGACGTCCTTCCCGCCGCCGGCACGGGCGCCGGCGGTGGCGGCGGGGGGGGGGAGGCCGCCGCCGCCGCCGGCGGTGGCGTGCCGTGGCCCGAATGGGGGGGGGGGGGGGGGGGGGGGCGCCCCCCCGCCGCCGCTGCCGCCGCTGCCGCTGCCGCCGCTGCCGGCGCCGCTGCAGACGGCGGCAGCGTCGGCGGTGCCCCTCCCCACCTTCCCCGCCGCCGCCACCCCCGTCCACGCCGCCCCCGTCCCCGCCGCGGCGGCGGCACGGCCGGCGGCGGCGGCGGCGGCGGCGGCAGCGTCGCGCGCGCGCCCACCCCTCCCCCCCCCGCGCCCCCTGTACGCCGACGCGGCGGCGCCCACCTGGCGGGGCGCCCTCCCCCTGGGCCTCCCCGCCGGCACCGTTGCGCGCGCCGTCTCCCGCGCGGCGACCGCCTGCCTCTCCCGCGGCATCCGCCCAACGCCGCCGCCGCCGCCAGCGCCGGCGCTCCGCGAGTGGGGGCTCTCCACCGTTGCCGCGGCGGCAGCAACAGCAGCAGCAGCAGCGGCGGCGGCGACATCGACGACGACGGCGGCGGCGGCGACCACTCCGACGGCGGCGGCGGCGGCACCGGGACCGGCGGCGCACCCGCCACTCCCGTGGGGGGTGCCGCCGTTCCCACGCCCCGCCGCCGCCGTCGGCGGCGCCCCCCCTGCCGCCGCCGTGGCTGCCGGCGGCGGCGTCGGCGTCCCGTCGGGGGGTGGCTGTGGGGGGGGCACCCCGCCAACGCCCCAGCGGTCGGCGCCGCTGTCGCCTCGGCGGCGCCCGCGGCCGCCGCTGCCCACCGCCGCCGCCGCCGACGTGGCGGGCTGGCCGCCGCTGGCGCCGCCCCCACCCGCCGCCGCCGCCGCCGCCGCGACGGTGGACGGCACATCCCCGCTGCCGCTGACGCCGCTGACGTCGCCACGGTCGCAGCCGCTGGCGTTGCTGCCCGCTGCGGGCGGCGGCGGCGGCAGCGGCGGCGGCGGCCGGGGCGAGTCGCCCGAGTCCCTCCCCGGGCCCCCCGACGGGGCGCACGGGCTGCCCATGTACGGCGGCGGCGGTGGGGGTTACGGCGACGACCACGGCGGTGGGGCGGCGGCCTATGGCATGGACGCGGCGGTGTGGGCGGCGGCGGCCGCCGCCGCCGCGTGGTCAGCGGTGGACGCGGAGCCGCTGGCGGGGGCGGGGGATGAGGGCCGCCCCGGTGGTGGGGGTGGGGGCGGTGGTGGTGGGGGTGGGGAACAGGGGTACGGCTACGAACTTGGCCGCGGCGGCGGCCCCCCCGAGGGCGCCCTCACCGACGGCGGCGAGCCCAGCGGCGCGTCGTCGGCCTCGTCGGGCGGCCTGTGGCCACCGCCGCCGCTGCCGCCGTCACCCGACGCGGACGTTGTCGGCGCCCGCGTGCCCGCGGCGGTGGTCCGCAACGTGGCACTCGGGCGGCTGCGGGCCAAGCGGGCCACCCGCCTGGGCGTTGCCGCCGGGGGGGGGGTGGGCGGCGGCGTTGGCAGCAGCGGCAACGGCGGCGGAGGCGGCGGCATGGGGGGTGGTGGTGGTGGTGGTGGTGGTGGTGGTGGCCATGGCGGCGGGTACGTGGGCGGGGATGGGGACGGTGGCGGCGGGGGGGCTGCGCAGTGTTGGGGGGGGGACACGGCGCGCCGGCGGGCGGCGGCGAATTCGCGGCCACGGTGCCACGGGCGGTTTACCAAGGGCGCTACGGTGTGAGGGGCCGGCGGCTGGGGTGGCCCGTATGCTTGGCCATGCCCGGCGCCGTGCGCACGGGCGGCCGAGACAGTGTGGCGGGAGGCGGGGGGTGGTGCCCCGCGTGTACCTACTACGTGCGCCTACTGTACACTCTTTTCCCCCGCCCCCTCCCACTTCACCGCTCTCTGCCCCGACTTTTTTTCGTACGCCGGTTGTTGGATTGTTGGTCGGTGCCTGCCAGCGGCGGCGGCAGCCACGGCGCGATCGCCGCTGGCGCGCCTCGCCGCCGGCCGCCGCCCACGTGCCCCGCGTGTGGAGGAGGGGTGGGGAGGGAGCGCACCGCGACGGGCGGGAGTCTTCCCTTCCCGCCCCGCCCTTGACGCCGATGCCCGACGCGTTTGCTGGTGCTCGTGCTCGACGCGCGGACCGCCGGATCTTGGGCATCCTCTTTTACTTATATTTTCGCATTCTTGTCTACCGGTTGCCCCCGCCACGGTTTTTGTGCCGATGGCCGTCTTGGCGTGCGGGGGGGGTGGGGGGGTGGGGGGGGGGCGGCCCGGCCGGCGCATCCCACCTGCCGCCTGATGCAGCTGCTCCCCGGGCGACTGATCGGTCCTGTGATGGGCGTCTGGGACACGGGGCCGCCGCCCCAAATAGGTGGCGGGGACGGTCGCCTGTAGCGGGGAGATGGCCCGTAGGTGGGAGGGGATGGCGGGGGGGGGTTTGGGGAGAGGGTTGGGGACGCGGGGCTGGGCGCTGCTGCTGTGCTGCTGCAGGGCCCGCCGACGGCGGCGACGTGCGGGACTGTTCTCCCCGGACTTGAAGAAGGGATGAGGGCGCCAGAGGGGGGCGGCGAGGGCGACTGGGGGGCTGCCGTGGCCGCCGCCAGAGACGACGGCGGCAGAGGCCGGCGGCGGCGCCGGGAGCCTGCAGTAGCAAGCAGCGCGCCTGGACCGCGCCGCTGCCGAGGGGGGGTGCTCGGGGAGTGGGCGAGATGGGCGGGACGTGGCGGGCAGGCGGCGTGACGAGGCAGGGCTGCTTTCTCGGCCTCTATGGAAAGGGATCATGTGCGCGCAATACACGTGGCGACGGATCCGAGATGCTTGTGTAGGGTTGAACCGCGGATAGGGGAGGGGGGGCTCCTCTGCTTGTTCGCGAGGGGGGGCCCTCTCTTCCGGACAGAGCGCCGGGCCCTGCAGGCACAGCTGTGTGCGGGTGTCCTTCACAGCCAGGGCACCACGGCTGGACCGGGGACAGAAACAGTGCTCGAAAATCTCGTCACAGCTCCCTTCTCCCTGCTCCCCCCCCCCCACCCCCCGCACTTGGTGTCTGGACCTGATACGCGCCGCGACGCCCCCCCCGTCCCCCACCCGTCCCCCTTTCCCTCCACCTCCCCCCCCTCCCCTCTGGCTACCATGCCGCAGATCCCGGATGGCGCCACCATCGCCATCATGGGCGCCACCCGCGGGCAGGGCGCGGCGGTGGCGACCGCCCTTGTCGCCCAGGCCCGTTTTCACGTCCGCGCCCTCACACGCAACCGCCGGTCGGCGGCGGCGGCGGGCCTGGCGTCCACCCCGCGCACGACGGTGGTGGAGGTGGCCGACGCGACCGACGCGGCGGGCCTGGCGGCGGCCTTTGCGGACGCCGCGGGCGTGTACATCATGACCGTCACCGCGTCGGCGGGGGGGGGGGGGGGGTGGATGTGGCGACGGACGAGGCCATGGGCCGCGCCGCCGTGACGGCGGCGGCGGCCACGCCGGGTGTGCTGCACGTGGTGCTCAGCAGCGCGTGTGATGCACAAGTGGATAGTACGTTTTGCTTTTCTCGGGGGGGGTCCTGGAGGGGGAGGGGCGGAGGACGGGGGGTGGGTGCAGGGAGTGTTGGAATATCTAACAAGGAACGCCGCTACGTGCAGTTCCGTGCCCCGTTTTTTTTTTTTTTTGGTTCTTTGTTTTTATCCCTGCTCCCCCGGCGGCCTATCGTATCCCCAGTCCCCCACTTTCAGTCCAAGCTGCGGGTGGAGGAGGCACTCAAAGCCGCCGCCACCACCGCCTCCTTTTCCTACACCATCCTCCGCCCCACCCTCTTCATGGACAACTGGGCGCCGACGGGCATGACGCCCATCACCGCCGGCACCGTACCCGGCCTGGCCGCCCCCGACGTGCCCGTCAAGCTCATTGCCGTGGCGGACATTGGCCGCGCCGCGGCGGTGGCGTTTGGGGACGCGCCCACCTGGGGCGCCGGCCGCACCATCTCGTTGGCGGGGGATGAGCAGACGGGCGCCGCCGTTGCCGCCACCGTTGCGCGCGTTCGTGGACGCGGGGAGGCGTTTGCGTACGTGCCCGCGCCGCGGGAGGCGCTGCGGGAGGCCGCGCCAGAGATTTACCAGATGGCCCGCTTCTTTGATCACCCGGGCTACACGGACGCCGCCACGGCCGAGACGCGCGAGATCCTCCCCGACGCGCTCACCGTGGAGGCGTGGCTGGAGGTGACCCCGCTCAAGGGGGGTGACCTGCCGCCCACCAAGATGTGAGCTGGTTGTACTGTCTGTACATACTGTATACAAGGCCTCGGGAGGATGTCGGTGCCTCACTAAGCGGCCGCAGCGCAGGGGGCAGCCTTGCTACCCGGCGCGGCGGTGGCAACCGGCCGCCTACTCTGCATCTCCCTCTCACGCGGGGAGTAGACGCGAGAGGGGGGGTGAGGGGTGTCTCTGGCACACCTCCCCCACCGAGGGAGGTCGTCGACGCGCGCCGTCGCTGCCACGGCTGGTGGCGTTGAGTGAGCCGAGAGCGTCCACGCCGTTTGATACGACCGGCGGCAGAGGTCCGGGCAGTTAGGCGCCGTGGGGGCGGCAGCGAGCCTGTGGTGGGGCGGCCGTCAGCCACCCTTCCTCCCCCCGCCCGCTTCCGCCTGTTGGCCATCACACGGGGTCGTCGAGGGGGCATGCCCGCATGTGGGATGCGTGAAGTGGGGAGTGGCGTTGCCGACGGCGAGGCGCCGACGGCGAAGGGGCGCATCCCGTGTGTGCTGACAGGCATCCACGAACGGGTTGCAAGAACTCTCCCGAAGACAGCGACGGCAAAGGACGCTGCGGGCGGCCAGTGAATATACAGTACTGTCCTGTACAGTACATGCTGCCTTTTAACTGTAAAAAGGGTACGTACTCGAGGTTTTAAAGCCCCTTCCGGGCCGTTCTGTGTGAAAGGTGGACAGCCTGAAAAAAGGGGGGGGGCGCTATCCATAGGGGGGACGCACGGGCCGATCATTGGCCATGATGCGCCAGGGCGCCCACCTCCAGCGCACCGCCTTGCCCGGTTGGGCCCAGGACGCCGCCGACCCGGGGGCGCCCGCCCATCATGGGCCTGATAGGCTACCGTACTGTACTGCGCCGACGTACGGGCACTACGTAGGCAACTTGGAAGCAGGCGGGCGCGTGCTATTGGGCGCCGCCCGGGGCGTCCGCGCCTCGCTCGCCGCAGTGGCCTCGTCAACGGCGACAACGTAGGCGACAGCCGCCCTTCCCCTGACGGGGATTGCCCGGCCAGCACACGCGCCTTCGTACGCACGGCACACCCGCGCGTCCCCGCCATCGCCGCTGCACCACGATGCCTACGCATCCACCCCCCTCGGGCAGCAGCTCAGTGGGGGGGGGGGTGTGGGGGAGCAATGGGCAACGCACGTGCCCCAGTGGGGGGGGCACCCGCGCCTCTGGTGCTGGTGCTGCCGCAAGAGGCTGGAAAAGTGAGGCAAGCAAACCCCAACCCCCGCCGTGCGCGTTTGACGTCACCCCCGTCGCTGCCATCGTCGCGCCGCGGCCTTGCCGGCGTCGTTGCCGCCACGGGCACTTGACCCCGCTGCCTCCTCCTCCTCCCCCCTCCTCCTCCCCCCCTCCTCCTCCCCCCCCTCCTCCTCCCCCCCTCCTCATCCCCCCCCTCCTCCTCCCTCCCTCCTTTCCGCCCCTTTTTGACTCACCCGGTCCCCGGGGAGTCGTCCATTGTCCCCGCGACTCTGTGGGCCGCCCATGGCAGCGCCACCTGACGCCGCCGTGCGGCGGCAAAGGCAATCGCCGCGGCAGCGGCGACGGCCTGCTGCGGCGGCGATGGTGGCCAAGGCGGCGGTCGTTGCGGTCGCCGCGGCGGCGGCGGCGGCGGCGGCGGCGGCGGGAACGGCGGCGGCCGCGTCCAACCCCCCCCCCGCGTGGACAGGACCATGGGAGCCCACCGGGGCGCCCCCGACAGCGGCGGCGGCGGGCGCCTTCCTCCCCCCCTCAGGCCGCTCCCGCCGCCCCAACCTCGCCCCCCTCCCCGCCCTGTCTCGGGTGTCCACCCGCGTCGTGTTGGCGTGTGGCCCCCCCCGGCCGGTCGCCACCGCCACCTGCCCCTGCTACTACCGGTGGGTGACCGTCGCGGGCACCCCCGCCACCGCCTTTGACCTCACCCTCTCCCTGGCGCGGGTGCAGCCGCGGCGCCTGTCGGCCGCAGAGGCGGCATCGGCGGCGGCGGCGCTGCGTGGCGGCTCGACGGTGGGGGTGGTGGGCCGCCCCCGTGGGGGGGGGGGCGCCACGGGGGGGCAGTACACGGCGGGCAGCCGGTTCATCCAGATTGAAATTGATGTGGCGGTGACGCTGTCCGTGTCGTCCCGGCGGCGGGGCGGCGGCAGCGGTGGGGACTGCGACGCGGCGGTGCAGTTCGTGCTGGAGGCGGTGGAGGCGCGGTGTGAGGCGCGGAATATTGACGTGGGGGGGGAGGGCGAGCCGGTGGACGTGGAGTTTGGGGCCGCCGCCCCCGCCGAAAGCGCCGGCGGCGGGAGCGGCCTGCCAGTCCCCCAACGGGTGCAGCGACGGCGGGAGGGGCGGGCCTCCCCCGTTGGGGGCGGCCCGCCATCCGCGGCAGCGGGCAGCGCCGGCGGCGGCATCGGCAGTAGCGGCGGCAGCGGCAGCAGCGGCAGCAGCAGCAGCAGCGGGCCGAGGCAGGGTGGCGGCACCAGCGGTGCCCCCCCCCCTGCCCCCCTCCCGTCGGCGGCGCGTATCGTGGGCGGCGCCCCCCTCGGCGACGCGGCCGCCCGCCACTTTGTCGTCCGCGTGGACACGGCCGACGGCCTGTGCAGCGGGGCGCTCATCTCCCCACGCCACGTCCTCACCGCCGCCCACTGCGACGTTGCGCCGGGCGACACGGTCACGTGGCAATCCCCCCCACCGGGGCGCCGCGGGGAGGCCGCCGCGCCGCCCGCCGCCCGCACCGTCGCCGCCGTGACGGTGCACCCGCGGTGGGGGGAGGCGCGGTACGTCCACGACCTGGCCATCTTGACGCTTGACGCCGACGCCCCCGCCTTTGTCGGCCCCGCCGCCGGGGGCGAGGCCGACGAAGACGCACCCGCGGCGGCGGCAGGGGGGGTGCCGTCGCTGGTGGTGGCCCACGACGCGGCGCTCCCCGCCGACGGGTCGGGCGTCCGGGCGGCCGGCTATGGCAGCGTCTCCCTCGACTGGCTGCCGTCCCTGCTGGGCCTCACCGTCGACCTCCGCACCGTCGCCGTGCCCGACTGTGCGGCCGACTGGGCGGCGGCGGCGGCGGGGGCGGGTGCCGCCCCCGCCGACGGTGGGAGGGGCGGCGCCGCCGACGGCGCGTCGCTCGCCGCCGCCCTCCACCCCGCCGCCCACGTGTGCGCGGGCGTGGCGGCGGGCGGCTGTGACACCTGCCACGGGGACAGCGGGGGCCCCCTCTACCAGCGGGTGCCCCGCCGCGCCGACGCGGGGGCGGGGGCGGGGGCCCCCGCCGCAGCCCCGTACTACGTGCTGGTGGGGGTGACCAACTTCTCCCCCGGCTGCGCGGCCCCCAACACGCCCACCGCCTACACCCGCGTCGCCGCGTACGCGGGGTGGGTGGACGCCGTGGTGGGGGGGGCCGGCACGGGGCTGCTGCGGGCAGACGGCAGCCGCGTGGGGGGGCCCACCGACGGGGCCACCTACCCGCTCGCCCCCGACCTGGACGCCCCCCGCGGGGGGGGGGCGGGCGGCGCCGGGGGGGGGGGGAGGGGGGGGGGGGCGGCCGCACCGCCCTGTGGCTGTCCCTGGCGGCGGTGGCGGTGGCGGCGGCCGCGGTGGGGGGGGTGGTGGTGGGGGTGCGGCAGCGCCGTCGGCGGGCAGCGGCGGCGACGGCGGCGGCGGCGGCGGTTGCGGGGGCGGGCGGCGCCGCCGGGGGGGGGGGGGGGGGAGACGCCCGGCAGGGCCTCCCCGCCGTTGCGTGGGAGCCGCCCGTCCCGGCGACGGGGGGGGCGCCGGCGGTGGGGGCGGCGGCCGCCCTGCCGCCGCCGCCACCGCCGCCGCCGCCACCACCCGTATGGCCGGGCGGGGGGACCGGCACCCCGTCGGCGCCGCCCCCACCGCCGCCGCTGCCGCCGCTGCCGCGGCGGCCGCCGGCGGCGGCGGCGGCGCCCCCCGCGTGGGCGACGGTCTAGCTCGGGGCGGCGGGGGGGTGGCGGGCGGCGGCGGTCTGGGCACGGGCAGCGCCCCGAGGGGGGCGCCGCCGCTGGACGCGGCAGCGGCCGCCGCGTCCAGCGGCGGTGCACGCAACGGTTCCCGAAAAGAAAAAACAAGAGGCATACTGTATGTACAGTCACCTAGCAATTTTATCCGCACAATTGTGCCACCGTTCGACGGTCCCCAATCTGGTGCCCGAACCCCTCTCGTGGCACCAGATTGCCGCATTCGGCCCGACTTGGTGCCACAGCGCTACGGCGTGCTCCTACTTCAGCGGCGCCCAGCTCGTCCCCCAGGTTGAGACTGAGGGCACCAAGCACCATGGCGGGCTCAAAGCGTCGTCCGCTGTCCGTCTCCGAGCGCGAGGTCATGGTCTGCGCGTTCTTCCTTGGGTGGGGCAGAGCCCGGACCTGAACCCGATTGAGAACGCGTGGGCAGAGCTGGAGCGCCGCCTGCGACTGCGCACGAGCGCACCCAAGACCAAGGACGAGCTCTTCTCAGCGCTCTGCGAGGAGTGGGAGGCGATCCCTGAGTCCTTCTTCAAGGAGCTCGTGGAGTCGATGCCTCGCCGAGTGCAGGGCGTGTTGGCGGCGGATGGTGCCAGCACCAAGTACTGACGAGCACATCACTGGGAAACGATGGTGCTGCTGGGGCAATTGGATTTGTACGGATTAGACTTTTCAGGTGTGCGGATAAAATTGCTAGGTGACTGTACATACATGCACTCGGCGGGGCTCCCCCTCCCTCTGCTGGGCTCCACCCCTCTTCCCCAGCCACCATCCCACAGACATACTGTACATACATCCATACGTGCCCTTCCTACGCACCCTCCCTCACGCGCCCCCTCCCCCCCCTACAAAACTGCGTTGCCCAGTCCCCGCGTCAAACGGGGCACTCGGCGCACGCTCTGTCCCCTCCCCCCGCACGCGCATGGCTCGAGCCACACCCACCCCCAAGCCCAGCCGGCGGTGGCCGCGCGGGATGGGGAACGGGCTCTCAGCCCCTCCCTCCCTCCCTCTCTCCTTACCTCCCTCCCTCCTCCCACTCTCCCGTCGCCCCCCCCTGACCTCCCTGCCTCTCGCACGGTGGGAGCACGCTACCCCACTGGGGTCTACGCCACCTCGTCGTCGAGGACGCGCAGCACACTCGCCGGAAACATCCGCCGGACGGGCCCGTTGCGGACAGCCAGCACCCCCCCAATGGCGACCGGGAAGGCGAGCGCCAGCCCCGGCACGCCCTGCACGGCAAGCAGGCACGCCAGGCACGCCGCCTGCACGGCCGTGTAGCGCCACACGTCGGCGGGTGGCGCCACGCCGTCGGGGGGCAGCGGGCACGCCGGGCCCGCCCAGCCGACGCCCCACCCCGCCACCCGCGACAGCGGGGACAGCCGCGCAAGGACGGGGAGGCGGCGGAGGAACGCGTTGGCCGCCACCAGCCCCCCGCCCATGTACCAAAATAGGCCACACACGACGGGGAGGGGCACCGCGCCGAGCGCGGGGGCGGCCGCGGCGGTGGCACCGACCGCCGCCGCGACGGCGGCGCCGGTGAGGCGGTTCTCGCCCGACACCACCACCGGGCCCGCCGGGCCGTCGTCGACCCGCCTGAGGCAGCGGATGTGGCACAGCGTCGGGGCCGTGGCGGCGCACATCCAGGGGAGGCCGGCGGCGCCAAACGCGGCGGTCAGGACGCCCAGGACGACCATGTCCAGGTGGTAGCCGCCGCCAGAGCGTCCAAACGCCAGCGCCGACGACGGGCCGGCCAAAACGGGAACAGACCGGCCGCCGCCGCCGCCGCCGCCGCCGCCGCCGCCGCCACCGCCGCCGCCGTCGTTGCCCGCAGAGGGGGGGGTGGGCGTGGCGGCGGCCGCCGCGGCGCACCGAGAGCTAAGGTTCTGGTCCAAAAAGTAGAGCAGCGCCAGCGCCGCACCCGGCGCGGCGCAGCCGAGGCGCACGCCCAGCGGCACAGACCACAGGCCAGCACCCCAGCGGCGGTGGAAGATGGCCGCACGGAGGGCGGCGGCCACCCCCGCCACGCCTCCGGCACTGGGTGCCGCCGCTGCGGCTGCCGTCGCCGCCGCCCCCGTGGCGGGGACGGTGAGCGTCGGCACCCCCGAGGCGGCCAGCCACGGCACGCACAGCGCGGCAGCGGTGACGGCGACGAGGGCGAGGCTCGGCCCAAAGTCCGCCACCGTCGCCGCCACCGCCGGGGGGAGCGCCCACCGCCGCCGCCGCCGCCGCTGCCGCGGCGGCGGCGGCGGCGGCGGCCGTGCCAGCGGGGGTGCCCCAACCGCGGGCGCAGCGGCGGTGGTCACAGCAGCGGCGGTGGTGGCGGCAGCAGCAGCGGCGGCGGCAGCAGCCTCCATGGCCTCGGCCGCTTCGGCGCCCGCCGGCGGGGGTGCCTCCCCGCCCCCCCCCCACGACCGTGCGGCCGCGAGCACCCGCGCCAGCGCAACGGTGGCAACGGCCAGGCCCAGCGACACGGCCGCCGCCCGTGGCGTCGCTGCCGCCGACGCCGCCGCCGCAACGCCCCCCACCCCACCCCCGGCGGCGGCGGCGGCAGCTGCGGCGGCGGTGGCGGTCGCGAGGAGGGGCTTCCCCCCCCCCACCAAAAAGTTGCACCCAATCAGCGCGTTGAACACGTCGGTCGTAAACGCGGTGACGCCGGCCAGCCCCGCGGCGGCGTTGGCCACCCCCGCCGCAACGAGCAGCGCCCCACCCCACACGCCCGTCCACCCAAAGACGGGGAGGAAGGGGAGGCCCGCCGCGGCGGCGGCACCCGCCAGGGCGGTCGTAAACGCCAGCGTCAGGCCCGTCGGCCCGAGCAGCACCGTCGGCTGCCCCGACGCCGCGGCGTAGACGAGGCCCCCCACGGCGGTGGACACGAGCGTGTCGGGCACGCCCAGGGCGCCGCCCGTGGCGACAGAAGTGAGGGCGCCAAACGCCACCGCCGGCGCCAGGGCGGTAAAGTAGATGAACGTGACCGTTGACGCGGACCGCGGGTGCGCGCCGTCGGCCCAGTCGGCGGCGTAGACGGGCGCACGGCGGCGGACGTCCCGGGCGAGGCCGCGGCCCCAGGAGCGGGGGCCATACCCGAGGGGCGCGGGAGCGGCGGGGGCGGGGAGGGGGGCGGCGCCCCCGGCGGCCGCACCCTGCAGCGGCGCCGCTGCCGCAGCGGCGCCACCACCGCCGCTGGGGGGGGGGGGGGACGCAGTTGCCCGGGGGCGGCTGCCGCCACCGCCGACGGCAGCCGCCGCCGCCGTCGCGGCCCGCAGCCGCCGCCGCTGCCAGGAAGCCGTGACAGGCAGGCCCGTCCAGGAATTGCCACCACCGCGGCGTACCGCCCCCGCAACGCCCTGGCGGTGGGTGGTGGCAGTGGTGGTGGCGGCGGCGGTGGCGGCTGCGGTGATGGCGGGCGGGGGGACCACCCAGCAGGCCGCCACCCGGGGGGCCGCTGCCACCCCGGCCATGGCGGCTGGCTGTGGGGGGGGGGCACCGAGCTAGCGGGCAAGGGGGCGACCGGCCGGCCCCCGCGGAAAGCGCGGGGATGGGGAGTGGGGGGGGGGAGGCGAGACGAGAACGGGGGGTGTGAGCACCAGGACTGGCATTCGGAACGCGGCAGCTGACGGTGGGCAAATATGGCAGAGCGCTGACGCATGATCCAGCCCTGTTTCCCCTCAATCGTCTGTGATGGAATGGCGCCCGGCCAATCAATGGGGGGTGCCACGATTCGCTGTGGAACGGTGGCACCCGCGCCACTACAAGGGAGAGGGGGAAGGGAAGCGGGCTCTGCTGCGGAAGGGCAGCGGGCTAACCGGTAACCGGCTGGTCCGTCCCCGCTGCGGTAATGAGTGGCAGTCGAGGATCCCCGACAGTTGCTGCCTTCGGCGACAGTCGGGGGCTCCATGGTCAACGCAGCCCGCGTCGTGCTACGGGCGGTCACGCTCCGCCGTCCACGACGGCGGGGGCCACGCCCGTGCTGGGCGCCGCCGTCACCAGCTCGACATTGGTGGCAGCGCGGGAGCCACCGAAAGGACCCTAGCGAGTGGGCCAAGTGAGCAGACGAGTTGCGTGGCGTCGCGCCAACAGGCCACGCCGGTCACCGAAAAGAGAACAAAAAAAACACGCCCGAAACAGCTACCGCCGATGCCAAAAAGAAATGCTACACGATGGAGGGGTAATCCCCGCCATGCTCCTCATCGCCCCCAACCCCTTCCCCTCCACGCTCCAGCCTCCCCCTCCCATGCCATACGCGCCCACGCCACAACAGTCCCGTGCGGACAAGCCTTACAAGTGGGCGTCCACCAGCTCCCGGATCTTGACGCCCACCACCGTTGGGCTCCCCCCCCCCACGTAAGCACCAAGCTTCCCTCCCGCCCCCCACACCTGAAAGGTGGGCATCACCTCCACCCCCATCCGCCGGGGCACCCCCGCCACCTCATTGACATTGACGAGGCCAACGTAGAGGGTGGGGCGGCCGCCCTCGGCGAGGAGCTTGCGCACCTGTACCAGGCACGCCTTGCATTTGCGGCACCACGTGGCGTGGGCCATCACCAGCAGCACCCCGTCGTCGGCAGACGCGGCCGCCAGCGCCGCGTCAAAGTCCGCCTCGTCCCGGATGTCACGGGAGGTGGCGGGTACCCACGCGGGGCGCTCTGCCGGCGGTGGCAGGGGGGTGTCGGGGGCGGGCGTGGCCGTCGACGCCACCGCCGCCGCAGGTGACGTGGACGTCCCCGCGGGGGGGGGGGACAAGGAGGACGCAGCCGCCGACGATGAAGACGCCGCCGCCGCCGGTGCAGAAGTATCCACGGGGGAACGGGGCGCCACAGGGGGGGGGGGGGCGGGCGCCATGGTCGCCCGCAGTGGCGGCACAGCCGTGGAGGGGGCGACGGGCAAGCGCCACCGCCGGCAGAGCGGGGGGGGGGAGCGGGCACCGCCACCGTCCACCCAAACCGCCGCCGCCGACGCAGGGAGCGCAAAAGCGATGGCAGACCGCCCAGGGCGCATCGTTCGGGCTTGAAAGGAGAGTGGGGGGGGGACGGGGGAGGACGGCAGCAAGAGCAGCGTGATGGCGCGCGGGGTGTCGCCGAGTCGCGGGTGGCGGAGGCGGGGCAGGGGGAGGGTGGCCGACGTCGTGAAGGGGGCGTCGGGCGGGAGACTCAAATTGGAGAGCAGGTCGGGGCAGGTGACAGTAACGACGCGGGCTGCAGGCGTACACGGGCAGCTGATGGTGGAGGAGGGCTGGGTCGTATGGCCGTACGGTGGCGGTGGTAGGCCTGCCAGGGTTGCCGCCAGAGGGGGCGCACGCACACGAGGGCAGGCCGCGGCAGTGGAAGAATGGCACCCCTTCCCACACAAGCCAGCGAGCTCCCCTTTCCCGCAGGCGCGCGCTTGGCTGAGGGTCGCCGGCCAAGTTTAATGCTATTTGTAGCCCCCCTTCTCGGCGTCAATTAGACTATATGTAGTCAATCGCAGACGCCGTCCCTCCCACGGATCAGCCCGGGCGGGACCACCAGAACCAGGTGCGATCTTCCCGCTGCGATAGCACTGAAGGTGGATTCCATACAGTATAGCTATGTACAGTACATATATTTGTAGGCCGGTTGGCGGGGTCCTAT
This sequence comes from Pyropia yezoensis, assembly GCA_009829735.1. NCBI lineage: Eukaryota > Rhodophyta > Bangiophyceae > Bangiales > Bangiaceae > Pyropia > Pyropia yezoensis. The sequence continues at coordinate 24,949,410 of CM020619.1, read as the reverse complement.
TTTGACCGACCATACATAGCTCCGCCGACAAGCGGTTGTATTGCCTTCACATGCTCTCCGTTTTCGCGTGTCTCTCTCACCGGAGTGCCAGAAGGCATGCATGGGGGAAGTATCTGTGCGGCTGGGCCCACGAAATCGACGCCTGTTTTGAGCTTGATGAGCTCTTGCCGGCCCGTGACGGTGCTCTGTGACCCTCGCCGCCGCCGTCGCGCCCGCTACCCCCTGGTTGGCGGTGCACACGCTCGCCGTCAACGCCCTCGCCTTTGACCTGCCCAACGCCCAAGCCGCTGTACGGCCGGCCTCCCCGGACCCGCTCATTGGCGTTGACGCATACGTGTGGGCAGAGCGGCTGATCGCGCCCGCCGTCGCCGCCCTGGCGGCGGCGTACCCCCGGGCGGCCCTCGCCATACGTGCTCGCAGTCTGCCGTCCACCTCGTGTTGGGAGTCCGCCAGCCACCTCACGGTGGTGCATTCACTGCACGCAGTCACAGTCGAAACCATGTGCTCTTTCTCGTTACTCCCCGCCGTCCCCTCCGCGGGAGCAAGCAGCTACTTGGAGCGAGCCTCGTGCCCCTCGCCCTTGCCATCCGCAGCGGGTCGTGTGGCTGAGGCATGGAGGGGGGCGTACCCGCCGACGGGTGGCGCCCGAGTGGTCGACCAACGACAAGGTTGCTGGGGTGGTAGCAATGCGTGTTTGGACCAAGGGGGGTGAGATTTTCAGGCGCCCAGAGCAGTCAGGATGGGCTCGCCGTCGCACCGGAGGAGAGTGTGTAGGGGCCAACAGCCTCGGGTGGGGTCGGGTTCGGAGTTCTTTGCGAGGGGCGCTGGCGGGCTTAGCTGGTCTTGCACGTTCTCTTGCTTCTTTGTTCTGTCTTTGGCTCATTTTTCCCCTCTGTTGTGAGGTGTGCTGGGAGGGGGGTGCCGGCGCCAGCCAATGGCGGGAGGGGGGGGGGGGGGGGGGTGCCGGCGCCAACCAATGGCGGGGTTGCTGGGAGGGGGGGGGGAGGGGGTGCCGGCGCCAGCCAATGGCGGGGTTGGGTTAGCCTTGGATGACCGGGACGGCCGTCAACCCGGCGTGCCGCACAGTACTTGGCGGGTGCGGCCACGACGTGACGCTGGTGGTGCCGTGGGTGTGTTGCCGACGCGGTCCCCACCACCCTCGGCCAGCAACCACACGCCACGGGGTGACGGCCCCCCCCCGGTGGCCGTCGCTCTGCCCACGGCCGACGTCCTCCTTGGTCACGCCTGCGATGGCAAAAATTCCACGCCACCGCCCGGCGCGTGGCGGCAGACCACCGGGAAGTTGGCGGGGCGCTCGAACGCCGCCGCCGCAAGAGCGCTCCTAGAGGGAGGGAGCACGCCGGCACGAAGAGAGTACAGGCGGGGGGCGGCCATCATCAGGGGGGGTCTTGACCCCGCTCGGCGGCGACTGCCCCCTCCCCCCCCCCGTCTCAATCGTCCCGCCTCCGCGTGCCGCTAGCGGCCGAGGCGCCCGCACCAACCACTGCGCGTATGGCCCCGCCAGTGGCCGGGGGGGGGGCGCCCCCCGAGGCATCCCAGGCGTCCCGCGGCGGGGCGCCCGGCGCGCAGGGGGTTGCCCCACTTGCCCATGAATCTCGTCCCGGGCACGGGCGGGTGGGGCTACCCAGCGGGGTCGGCGGGCAGAAGGGGGGGGGTGGGAGGTGGGGTGAGTGGAAGAGGAACGTGCAAGTGGGTGGGTGGAGCGGCGTGGGCGGGGGACGCTGGGGGCTACCACCGCCACCCCTATACGAGACGCGTGGGCACTGAGGCCAGATGGGTGGTTGGAGGGGCGGGGGGCGGCCGGGGCGTCCCGCCGCGGCCCATGCCGCCAGCGGCCGTGGCGGTCTGGGGTAGGGAACAAAGGGGGTCGGTGTAGGCTGGTAGACTGGCCGACACCGCGCCAGGTACCGCCGCATATGCGGGGGGGGGAAGGGGGGGGGGACACTGGTGGCCGCCCGCCGGCGGCGGGCTGCCGTTGACCGCCCACAGCGCAGCGCGGCGGCGGGGGTGGCGCGGGGGTCTCCCCCCGGGGGCGGGCGACCAAACCGCGACGCGGGCGTGGACGTGGAGGAGGGTGCCCATCGGCGGAGCGCCGCCAGGCAGGGGCGGCCGCTGCACGGACGCCAGCGCCGTGAGGTTGACGTGGGGGAGGGGGGGGGGGAGGGATCCATGGCCGGCGGTGCTCACCGCCGCGACGCGGCAGCGGGCGGCCCGCTGGCTCGCGGTACTGGACGAGGAGCCGGGCAGCGCGGGCACCCGACGGTGCGTCGTGCGGCGGGCGCGGCGGTGCAGTTGATCACTCCAATTGTTCAGACGATCGCCTCGATCTATGGGCGAGCCGCTGCCGGGGGCGCCCCTCGGCAGCGCCCCGGGTGCGCCCCGACCGCAGCGGAAGCGCAACGAGCTCACGGGGCGGGCGGTCGGCCGTGCGGGTGTCTGCCTACTAGCCCCACAATGTCCCGCGATCTACGCGCTCATTTCGAAGCCATCATTGCCCAGTGATTGGTACATCCAGGGGGCGGGCAATCCGGGCCGTTGGATCGCGTGCAACACTGCCCCAGGCGGGGTTGATGAGTGGACGAGATCTCGCCGCCGAGCACGCCGGGGGGGACTGGGCCAATCATAGGTCCCGGCCCAATTCGGATCACCGAACTACGAGGCAAAAAGCCTTCAGATGGTATTATCAGCATTCAGTGGCGAAAGGCCACATCGGGATCCGGGACCAAATCCCGAGCGACCTTTCACGGTGGCCTAATGGGGAAACGCATCCTAAATGCACAAAATATTTGGCATCTCGACCAGGGGACGAGTCCAAACTTCTAAGGGGGGAAAGTAGGGACTGCTATGGCTGCCTTTTTTTTCTTTGGAGACTACTTGCTATTCTTCTTTGTTCCTTTGCGTGATTGAACTGAGTATGAAATTGCAAGTCAATAGGGACTTTAGGCTGAGGGTGGTGGGTAGTTAGTGAGGACCTAGTGAGAGATGTTAGTGGACGGCCGGGGTGGCCGCCGTTTTACCGTCAAGAGACTGCCCTCACTACGCAGCACAGCTTATCGCCTGTCAAACTATTCTTGCTTTTTTGGGAAATTCTCGAGCAAAACCCTGCATAAAACCTGCATTGACCCCCCCTCAAGGCATCATAGACACCGCTTTTCCCCCCTCTTCTTGCTTTCTGCCTATAACAGCTCGGGCGATTGGTGGTCACCACCTCCCTTGGTATGACCGGAAGCGCACGAGGCAGGAGAGCACTCTCGTGAAGCGCAAAGAAGCGACCGACCATCGCTACGCTTGGGAGCAATGTTTATACAAACGCGTTTAAAAACCGCGCAATCTCTCGCACTGGTTAAGCAAGAACCTGCGCGACGACAGCTTTCAAGGGTCTGCTTGGAAAAATCTCTCCACCTTGCTCGACATCTACGGCGTCAATTCTGACCAATGGAACGCTCTATCCAGCAAACAGCAGCGCCACCGCTGTTGTCATTGGTTGACAGAACACCGACAGCGGCCGTCGTGTCGGTCATCTTGGGGGAGATTCTTTGGCCTCAGCCCAGCCCCTCGATCAGAAAAGCAAAATCGTTCTCGAGCTGATCATTTTCGTGCTCGAGCAGGGCAAGAATTTGCACAACGAAGCAAGAGATCTGGCCAAAATCGGGCTTGTATATTGACAGGGGATATGCAGTGCTGCGCTATGACCCGCTGTGAGGACGTCGCATGCTCCACACTCATCAGAAAGTGGTCGTTCGTGCGAGCAGCGAACGGCCGTCATCCTGCGATGTTGCACCCGTGGTGTGTGAGCCCACCTCCCCCACCCCTGTGTCTCTCCCCGCTCACCACCATTGCTACCCGACGCGCGGTTGCTGTGCCCTGGCGGCTGCGACATCGGCGTCTGCGACCGTCGGCGCGGGTACGTCGTGACTTTGAGCGGCCATCTGCAGGATGAGGTCGTTGTGCCCTCGACCTACCTGTTGTTGGCGAGCACACTGCTTTTCTCGTTGTCTTGCCCGTATCTGGGGTTCGTGAAGGGAGGCGCGTTGTTGCCGACGACTGTAACCCGTGGACCTCTGCTCGAGGTGCGCTCTGATGGTCTTGGGTCGACATCTAACAACACCTGTTTTTTTCGATGGCTGTGATGGATATGTTCTTCCTCATCTATCTACTCGGTGCTTGTGTTCAGTTTTGTTTTCTCTTGTGTTGGCTCTGTTGTTGTCTGTTGCGTCCCCAGCAGCGTAGAGGTCTCGCTTTCCGGCTTGGTCCCCCGTCATGGCGTCAGCGTCACCCCCTGCACCAGTTCTTGCACCCGTTGAAGAGCGCTTGGCTGCGGCCATTGCCCACAGTGCACGGATGGAGCGTGAGGTCACGGACCTGGAGCAGGAGAAGGTTCGACTTCACGGCCGAACTGATGCCGCAGCACTCACTGGTGGCGACCATGCCGCCGCCCTGATGGAATGCCAATCCCGTCTGGATACCGCACGGCAGCGGCAGGTGCTTGCGGAGACAACGGTGGCTGCTTATGCGCAGGAGCAGGCAAAGGCTGTGGCGCAGCGCCATGAGATGCAGACGCGGCCTGCCGCGGTGCAGTCCGCCCCCGTATCGCATACGCTCTACCGTGCTCTCCGGTCCCAGTTCAAGGCTAACATCCCATCCCCTAGCAGATCTGACAAGTCGCTGCTGGTGGCGCCGTTTGCCCACTTCATGGCCGAGACCCCGCTGACGGTCAAAACCGACCTGTCGCCCGTGGAGTACGCGGCTTTTAGCGAGCGGCCCGACACATACTCGGCGGGACGCGAGGCTGCCTATATCCGGGAGGCACTCCAGTACTTGCCAGTAGGCACTCGGGTGGTTGGCAAGGGCGGGTCGTCCGGCAAGATGAGCGCCAAGCGCCTGTTCCCAGCGGGTAGCCGCCAAAGCATTCCGTTTGTGCGTCTGCCGCGGAGCTGTTTTCCGGAGCTGGCCGTACGGAGCGATCGGGGGTACCCTGGCTTCAGCGGGGAGCTCAAGTCTCTCCCACCCGTCTCGTGGAACGAGGCTTTGACGTACGTCACCATGAGCATGCTGGACAGCCTCTTCCCCGCGAGTGAGTCGCATGACGTGTACCACTTTCGGCCGCCGACTGGGTACGCTCTGTTGGCCATGGCGGGCAGTGGGTTCTTCTCCGCCGTCGAGTGGGTCGCACGGCTTTTTATCGGGCCCATCACGCCCCCGTTTAGCCTCGGCTCGGAGCAGCATAAGGCTGCAGTCAACAAGCTGGACATTGTCAAAGTCGAGCGGTGGGTGGAGCTGAACGTCAAGCAATCCGTCGGGTCGTCATCGTACCCCGCGGACGCGGGTGAGGACCCACCCGAGGTCATCTGGTCGTCCTCTCCGGCGGAGCTGCAGGTCCAGTCGGAGGTCGGTGCCGTCCAGCTGCTTGGCAACCGGTTTTTCAAGATTATCACGCACAAGGCGTTCTCCCACCTCTCCGACTGTGACGCTGCGTACCAATTTCGTCACCTGCACCGTATGTACACGATGTACGCGGAGCTGTTTGAGGGCGTGTCGGCGGACGGCGCGAAGGACCGTCCCCGGGCACTCGTGTCAGCGCGGCTACTCTACGGCGCCTTTTCCGTGTTGGTGGACATGCCGTTTGTTGACGGTCGTCTGGCCACGGAAGAGGAGCTGGACCAAGAAGGGCCGGTGCTGCAACAGCTTGCTGCTGCCATCGCGTGGCTCGCGTACCGCGGCTTGCTCTACTGCGACCTACGTGTCCCGAATGTCGTCGTGACGGACACGCAGGACGGGGTCGTGGCCCAGCTGGTCGACTACGACGACATGGTCATCGTGGCTCCCGGTACGGTTCGGAGCACGGACGCCCTGGTCAAGGCGGTTGGCGAGAACGCTGCGAGGCATGGCTTGCGGGACTGTTCCGCGAACATTGGCGGCCGCTCTGCGCTGCACCGGCTCCTTGACCAGGCGCTCCAGGTGACTGAGGAGGAGGCCGGGTGAGGCGAGCGGCGTCGGCCACCTACGGCGGCGCCTGCAGCTCTGTTAGCGGGAGCGAGCGGGCCTGCGGTCACGCGTGACGCCTTCCCTGTGACGCCGGGTCGCTGTGCCTGCCGTGTGACTTCCTGTGCATCCATGGCTGCGACCACGCCGCGTGTGCCCGCCCCTGTGGCGAGCCGTGCGTGCCGTGTCCGCGGCCGTGCTCGTGGGAGCGCCCCCACCCGGCAGGGCGCCCCCGCCCCGCGCCGGTGGGCGTCGTCGGGCATGCGGCGGGGTGCTGCATGATGTCGTGCGGCGCGCCCTGGGACCTTCCGGAGTGTGACCGCCTGTGCAAGCAGCCGCTCGTGTCGAGCGATTCCTGGCCGTACGTGTGGGAAGAGCCGTGGGGCGGCGGGGAGGGCGGCGGCGATGGCGTCGCGGGGGCGGGGGGGGGAGGGGGGGAGCGACTGCCGGTGGTGGTGGTGGTGGTGGGGGTGGGGGTGGGCGTTGTGGTTGGGGTGGTGGTGGGCATGGTGGGGGGGGGGGGAGGTGGCTACCGCCGCCGCCGCCGCCGCCACGCCGGCGGGTGCCGCCGCGGCGGGTGGGCAGGCAAGGCGGGGCTGGCGCCGACGGGTAGGCGCCGAGGAGCCCCATGTCGGCGGCCTCCCAGTCGAGGGGGGGGGACCGCCGCGGCGACACCCGCTGAAAGGCCGCGGCGAGGCGGGAGTGGCGGGGGGGAGGGGGGGGGACGCCGCCGGCGGGGCGTCGCCATTGTCCAACAGCCAAGGGGGGGGGGTCGACGACGACCGCGGTCGCGGGCATCCCGTAGGCAGGTGGAGGGGGGAGCGGGAAAGGGTAGGCTACTCGGTCTAGGTGGTGGCGGCAGGTGCCGCGCGCGGCGCGACGGGCACAGCCCACGCTGAGCCAACAACCACACGGGCGGCCGCGGGGGGGGGGGGGGGGGGAGGTGCGCGCCGCCGCTGCGGCACCCACCCCCCCCCCTCCCGACGGCGCGCAACGCACGCCCGCGGGGGCGGCGTGGCCCGCGGGCGCGCCGCTTGGGGGGGGACCGGCGCCGCGGCGGCGCCGCGGCGGGCCCCCCGCCCGCCGCCGCCGCCAGGGGGGGGTGCCCGCCCCGCCGCGGGGCGCTCGGGGCGCCGCCTCGGCCGCGGGGGGGGGGGGGGGGGGGGGAGCGGGGAACGTCCCCTTTCTGTCACGGCACCGCCACCCGCAGAACCCCGCGCCCGCGTTGCCGCGCGCAGCGCCTCTCGCTGCCGCCCGCCCGACGCTGCCGCTGCCCCTCAAAGGCGCGGCCACCCGCCCACCCCCCCCGTCGGCGCCCGCAACACACCGACGGCTCCCGCGTCGACCCCCCCGCGCCCCCCCCCCCCCCCGTTCTTCCGCGCTCTGCCGTGCGCCGGGTCCGCGCCCCACACGCCGCGCCGCACCCCCTCCGCGGCGCTGCGCCACCCCCCCCCACGCCGCCGTGGCCCGCTCCTTGTCCGCGACCCGCGGTGCCCCCCGCCGCCTTTGCGCGCGGCCGCCCCCTCCCCCCGCCCCCTCCCCCGCAGCTGCACGCGCCACCCGCGCGCGAGCGTCCTTGTCGACGGGGTGGCGGCGGCCACGGCGGCGCTGGCGTGTGCGTTTGGTGTCCCTGCCAGCCTGCCGGTCGGGCGACCTGCGACGGCGGCCCGCTGCGGCGTCGGCGGCGGCAGCGTCGGCGGCGGCGGCGGCGGCAGCGTCGGTGCGTGTCCGGCGCGGTGGCGGCGGCGGCGGGCGCGCCAAGCGCCCGTCCTCCCCCCCCCCCCCCCCCCCCCCCCGGCGGCGGCGCTGGCCCCCCCCCCCCCCCCGGCCGCCCCGGCCCTCGTCGGCGTCGTCGGCCCGGGCGCCGCGGCTGCCCCCGGCAGGGCCCCCCCCCCCCCCCACGCGCGGGAGCCCATCGCGGCGCAGCTGTGGGAGCTCGCGACGAGCCCGGCCTTTGCGGCGGGCCGCGTCGGCCTCGCCCTCTGCACCGCCCTGTCGCTGTCGCGGTGCTGCCTGGCCGAGCCGCGGCTCATCCCGTCGGCGTCCATGGCGCCGACGCTCGCCGTCGGCGACACGCTGCTCATTGCCAAGACCGCGGCGGTCACGCGGGGGGCGATCGTCACGTTTCAGCCGCCGCCGCTGGCCGTCGTCGGCCACCCGGCCACCGCCGCCGCCGCCGCCGCCACCGCCGCCGGCCGCGCCGGCGGCGGCGGCGCGGCGGGTGGGGCGGGCGGCGGCGGCGGTGGCGGCGGCGGCGGCGGCGGCGGCGGCCCGGCGGCGGCCGAGGTGTGGATCAAGCGGGTGGTGGCGGTCGCGGGCGACGAGGTGCACGTCACCGGCGGCGTGCTGTACGTGAATGGCGCGGCGGTCGACGATAGGGTGCTGCCCGCGCAGCAACGGGGCTGCGCAGTAGGTCTAACCATGCGCCTTACAAACGCCGATTTGGGCCCGAATCGGCGATGCGCGGCCGTACACGGCCCTGAGACCCGTGAATACCGATTTCGTCGCAGAGAGTGTGCTCAGGCGTGCCTACGAGCTGGGGATGTTGTTGGCCGCCTTCTCTCAATCATGACGAAGAGCTCGTCATGGTCATTCTCCTCATGTTAAAAGTGTAGCTCTCTGTAACATCCTCAGGGAAACAAAGAAATCTCAACAGCGTTTTGCAATTTTTATGAATCACCAGACGTACGTGTCAATACATCTTCCGCGGGCTTCATCGATATTGCAGTTCTCACAGTTTTGGTCGATCCAGACACGAACAATACTGCATGACCAACTGTGTGAGCCAATCGTGTGCTGGCAGCTGAGGGCGAGCCAATTGCGTGCTCTCGGGGCCCGATCGCTCTAAGTTGATGATTGGCTGCTGCCCAAGAGGGCCTCATACCGATCGCTGATTGGTCAAAACACTGTTGTTCTCTCGGCTGGGATCACCGGAGATTCCCCGCACCTCGACTCGTTCTTCTTCGGAACATTTGTCCAGTTGCCTGGGAGTCTGTTCCACTGGGGTCCTCCCCTCCATGTGCTCGGAGTCCCAGGAAAGTCGTAGATCGTAATGTTTGCACAACAATGGAGTCTGATGTGGAACTCTAATTCGCCAGAGTTGCATCCTGTGAGGCATGTTATTCGTCACTGGACTGTTGTTCTAGTTTTCGTCCGGATCAGCCAAAATTCGGAGAACGGCAATACTGTGTTCAATAAAGTGTCACATTCCATTGATGTGACAGTGTCCTCTGGGATCAATGAAGCCGTCTGTAAAGAAGCCGCACAAAATTCGTTATGAATTCTGTTCCCAACACCTCGACTGTGGGAGTCAGCACTGCCCTTGCTCACTCCTACCCTGACATGGACAGCTGTACGTGCACGTGCCCACTTTGTCTGCGGTCTGCTATGAGCTCGCGGTCTATGGATGGCGTGGTGCCGTACAGGACCGATGGTTTGCACGATTGAGCTTCGGGGCGCAGAAACGAACCCTCACGCGACAGACCACGTGCAAACACCTGTTCCCAAGACCACCCCAACACAGATCGTCTCGCATGGGCACCGGTCTCTGTGCCTGGGCGCATCAATGCCTGTTGAGACGCACACTTCGCTGTTTGGGGAAGAACGAGCTGTCCTGCAGCAGGCACATGTGATGCCACTTGCCGTGACGTCAATCGAGGGGTCGTCGACGACAGTGGCAATGGAGATGGCGTCGTCCCTCCCCACGACGTCAATGCCGCCTTGGCCGAGGTGGCCAATGACCAGAGCATGGCGGACGCTGAGGCCGCGGCCGACTGTGCCGCTCGCCCTGCTGCCGCCGGCGGGGCGGGGGCGTCGTGATTGAGATGGTGGCACCTCTGCCGCTGAGGGGGTTGGGTGGGGGTGGTGAGGCGCTGGCGTGCTTGGCGTGCTGCGTGGTGCCTCTACCCCGATCGCCGCGCCCGAGTGCAGGCGCGCTGGGTGTTCCGAATTCGGTGATTGAGTGCTTGGACTGCGGCTTTGTCTTTGTTTGCGACTGCAACGCGCTCCGCGGCCGTGCTCTTTGTGTGCATCGATTGCGCTTCCTGTGCTTGCGTAGTGATGTGTTCTTTTCTGCGTACTGTTGTGAGTGCGTCTTGTGCTGGCCGCTTTCTGCGTGCTTGCATTCCGTTGTGCTTGAGCGCCGGTGCGTTTGCGCCTGTTACGTTCTGGGCGTTGCTTTGGCGTGACTGCGTTGCACATGTCTTAGTGCTTGGCGTGCTTGGGCGAGTGCTCTCTTTACTCTTTTCTTGCTTTGCTCCGCATGCTGGCATTGCTGCTTCTTCACACCGTACTGTGTGACTTGTTCGTTTTTTGGCATGCATGAAGGCGCCGCCATTATCGTTGGTGTTTTGCCTCGCCGCTGCCCCCTGAACGCGGACGTTCGCCGCGTCACTGCCCTCCCAGCGTAGAGCCCGTACAGCCAGTGCTCGTCGTCCACGAATGTCATCCAGGGGCGTCCTAGGATGCCTGTCAACAGATGCGCATCTCAAGATGCGCCCATCTTGCGCTGCCAGAGTCTCAGGATGCACTCATCCCGGGATGACAGCGTCTCAAGATGGGCCTTTGTTGTGGACGGACGGTGCTCTGAAGGCACCTCTTTCTGCCTTTTTTATTGGCCCAGCTCTTCCGTAAGGAAAAGTCTCGAGATCCTGGCTCATCGAGGCCCCGTCGACTGTTCCGCATCCTAAAGTCCATCGGCACTCGAACGAGAAAGCGCCATGATGGCGCATCCCACGCACGTCGAGGTCCGACGAATTTGAGCTCTTGATGGGGAAAAGTTAGTTCGTGACGATGCCTCCTCGAGGCTGGATTCGCAGCGTTTCTAGGCTGGAATCGACTACCGGCACGGCACGGTGCGGGCATTCAGAACGTGCCGATAGACCCCACCAATCATTGCCTTGCAACCGTGACGAGGTGGACTTGCCAACAATGGCTCTCTCTACTTGCCTGGACTTCCCCAACGCACTTGCCCAAATCCGCAGATCCGGTGCGGCGTGGCCTGAGGAGCGGCCGTCACGCCCCCCCCCCCCCCCCCCCCCCCACCCTTTACGCCCCCGCAGGCGCAGGTGGCCCTCGTTACGCGTTCCCCCCCCCCCCTCCCCCCCGCCCCCTCACACGCTGCCCTCATCATCCCCTGCCTGCTCCCGCCCTTCCACCCGCCGCAGCCTGCCCCCCTCCTCTTTTGACCATGGCCGCCTTTGTTTCCACCGCCGCCACATCTGCCGCCGTTGGCCGCCGCCCCGCCTCCCACGCCGCGCCAGGCGCGGCGTGCCGGCGGCAGTCGGCAGCCGCGACGCGCGTCGGCGCGGCTACCACCCCCCTCGCCTCACGGCCATCCTCTCTCACAGCAGCTCCCTCACCCACCCATGGAGGCCACGCACTTGCGGCCAACAAAGGCCAGGGACAGCCCCCCCACGGTTGGCGCCCCCTGGGTGATGGCCTTGAGCACGTCCTCTTTGCGTAGGGCCCCCCCGTCATTTGCCTCAGCGAGCACCAGGGCGGCCAGGCCAGCAACGTGGGGGGCCGCCATGGACGTGCCAGAGAGTGTGACCAGCCCCGAGCGGGTGCCCGCCAGGACCGACAGCACACCTTCTCCCGGCGCAATGACCGCCACGCACCTGCCATTGGCCGAGCCCGGCATCCGCCGGTCGGCCACGTCGGACGACGCGACGGTGAGGGAGCCGGCCGCGGCGCCCGGGTTGTCCACGCACAGGTCGCCCCCGTCTTGGCGGGCGGCGGTGATGAACAAAACCCCCACGTCCGCCGCGCGGTCGGCGGCCACCGTCCACGGCGCGCCTACTGCGCTGCCCGTCCCAAACGACGCGTTGAGGATGATCTTGGCCGCGGGCTTGCCCTTCTTCACCCCCGCCACGTAGTCGATGGCCGACACCACGTCCGTGAGGGCGGCCTCGTTGCTTGGCCCCAACGCCTTGATGCCCACTACCGACGCGGCGGGCGCCACCCCCGTCGTCTCCCCCGCTACAATGCCCGCCACGTGGGAGCCGTGGCCGTTGGTGTCATTCGGGCTGGTAAGGTCCGAGCCGGGGGCGACCATCGCCGTGACGCGCCCGCCAGCGGCGCCCCCAAACTGCGTGTGCCTCACGTCCAGGCCCGAGTCGACCACGTAGATGGTGACGCCCGCGCCGCGGCGGGGGAAGCAGGCCGCCGTGTCGGTCACATTGTCCAGAGGAAGCCGCACCTGGTTGATCCGGTCAAGCCCCCAAAAGCGGGAGCCCCCCGCGCCGCCGCCACCGGGCTGCCGCGGGGCCGGGGGAAACGGGGCGCCGCCGGGGGCGCCGACGGTAGCGGCGGCAGCGTCGGCAGCATCAGCCGCGGCGGGCGGGCGCGTCGGCGGCAGCGCCGCCACCCCGTCGGGCGTCACGGCCACGACGCCCGGCAGGTTGGCCAGGGTGACGACGACAGCACCCGCCGTGGAGCCGCGCGTCGCCGCCACCGCCGCCGGCGCACAGTGGGCGGCGGCCATGCCCACCGCGGGGAAGAGGCGGACGCGGTCGCAGCCGACGGCGGCCAGGCGGCTGCCGGTGGCGGCGGTGCAGGCTGCGCCACAGGTGGGAGCGAGCGTCAGGATGTGCACGTCCCGCACCGCCGCGCGCAGGGCGGTGGCGGCGGCGGTCGCGTACGCCGCCGATACGGCCGCCGCCACGGCGGGGGCGGCCGCCAGGAGGGCGCCACCGGCCGCTACCGCGGCTACCCGTAGCGAGAGCGCCATGGCCGGTGCTCACCTGAGGGGGGGCGGGCGTGGAACCGCAAACGGGTGCCGGCAAGGCGGCGGGAGCGGCGAGTCTTTGGCAACGACAACCGGGCGGTGGGCACTCGACTCTGGGATGGGATGGACGGACAAAAGGGTCTGTCGTCAATGCTTGGGTGGCAGCCTGATAAGCACCACCTCGGCGTCGCGCAAGAGCCGTTGGCGGCGCCGCCGTTGCACTGGGGGGGTATGCACGGGGACCATCGCTGCGCCGCCCGCGGCCAACCATGCACGAGGGTGGGCCAGCCCGGCCGGGACGGCCAGTACGGCGCCCCGCGCGAGAAGGGGGGCGGACAGCACCGCCGGCGTCGATGGCGACCAACGGCAGGGGGGTGCGCCCCACCGCCGCCCTGGCGTATGTAGCTGACTCGGACGACCGACGGGGTCGACGCGACCAGCATATCAGTGCGGCCGTGTGGGACGCCCACCGTGCGCAGGCGCGAGGTCCAACGAGGGACCGTCGGGTTTCCTCAACGTAGACGAACGCACCGCCTCCCGCGCCGCCCGTGTGTCACGCCCAGTGAGCACTAAAGGCGGCTTTCTAATTCTAATGCTAGAAATGATGCGTGCGTAGACAATCCCACCCGCCAGGCGCATTTGCACTGGGATGCACGGGTGCCGCCCTCGTCAAAACGTTTTCCTACGGGTCCCACCCCGCCCGCAAACAGTGGCTGGTCGATCTGGCCAGCTCGAGCGGGGAACCCAGCGCCGATGCAGCGCAGCCCGGCTGCGTACGTTGGCCGCCCGAACAGCGTTCCTTTTTCCGCCTCGCGTGGCTGGCCCGCTCCGTAGGGGGGAGCGGGCTTGCCCTTCAATGCACCTCTGTATCCATGGGATCAACCGTGTGACGTGGGGCCCTTTCCGGTCATTCCGCTCTTCTTCCAACCTAGAGTGGGGTTCACTGCAAGGAGTTGATCCGAGCTTTGGCAGTGGACTTCTGGGTCAGAACGGGTGCATCTTACATATTGGTTCATATTGGTTGAAAACCCCTGAAACACGCTAGAGAGCCAGAAAGACTGTGGACAAAGACACATACAAGCTCCTGGGTCCAGACTGCCAGAGAGGAATATCGACAGCCATAAACCATCAGAAGCGCTGTGCGCTACTCTTTTCCTAGCCCATTTTTTCCTTCTTTTATCTCTGGCGCTTCACGCTGCTTCTTGGAGTGGTAAGCCAGAAGTCCACAAGAACCACATATTAACCTGGCGTGCGTGCCAGCTGGCTGCCGCCGCGCGGCCGCGGGGACGGACGGGGAACCGTCAGTGGGGTGGGGCGGGGGGGTGTGCCCCGCCTCGGGGAGGACGGCCTGCGCGGGCAGTGGCGGCGGCGGCAGCAGTGAAGGCGGCGGCGGCGGGGGCGGCGAGAGGGCTTCGAGGGCAGTGGCGGCGGTTTAGTGGCAGCGGCGGCAGCGGCGGCAGCGGCGGTCGAGGCGGTGGAGGGGGGCCCCCCTGAACCGCCAGTGACGAGCCTTCCCCACCCCGGGGTGGGGTCACCTTGGCGTGCCACAGTGTTACGGGACCATGGCACGCGGGGCGGCGGCCGCCGTCGGCGGGCGGCAGCCGCCCCGCCAGCGGCAGCCGCAACGCACCTGGCGGTCATTCCTCGTTCCCCCCCCCCCGCGCCTCAGCCGAAGCGCCCTCGTGGCGCTGGGGCGGGGGCGGTTTGAAGCCCCACGGCGGCACGTAGACACATATGACCGGCGCGTAAATGCCGGGGTGCATCTCCAGCGGAAGGCAGACTGCGCCAGGCGGGTCGGGCCTGGGCGTGGACCAAACATCAATGGCGTCCCGCAGGCGAACCACCTCCCAAACTTCATCCTCAAACGAAAGGAAGTGACGTTCATGTGCCATCGCCGGTCCGCCCATACGGAGGTGGTCAAAGGAACGTGGGGGCATCGGCCCGTCCCATGTGGCGGCGGGCGGCAACTCCACCGCCCACGTGGATGGGAGTCGCACCTCGTACGATGCGAGGACCGGGGGCGGGTCCAGCGAAAACCACCACCAACAGCCCCGAGCCTTCTTGCTGCGGGTACGGTTGGGGGACGGTGTCCAAGCGTCATACTCCTCCGATGAGGAGCCATCCCCCCCCCCCGCCGCGCAAGGACCAGGATCCCCGCCGCCGCCACCGCCCCCCTCCCCCCCGCCGCTGCTACGGCGGACCCCAGCCGGCCCGACCGCCGCCCGCGCCTTGCCGAGTGGCACCGCCGCCAGGCGCGCAAACGTTGCCGCCCGCTCCGCGGGCGTGGCGCCCGCCGACTTGGCAAACCGGGAGCCGAGGCCGAGCAGCACCTTGGCGTCATAGTAGTGGCGCACCACGTCGCGGTGCGACTTGGTCGGCAGACCCGCCGCCACCCGCCGCCAGTCCTTGCCGTGTGTGGCGTGGAGGGCGAGGAAGATCGACCGCTCTGCGGTCGTCCACGTCACCGCCGACTGGGCGGCGGCGACCGCCGCGGGCGGGTCGGTGAACTGCTGGGGAGCGCCGCGTACGTCAGGAATGGAGGCGAGGTTGGCTTCCCACGGGGGGTGGCTGCTGGCGGTACTGCCGCTGGCGCCGCTCGTGTCGGCGCCGGCGATGCTGCCAGTCGTACCCGTGCCGCCGCCGCCGCTGCTGGTGTGGCGGCTCGCGGCGGCGGCGGCGGCGGCGGTAGTGGTGTCCAGCAGACGAATGCCCGCAAGAGCACGCGGCGTGGCGTCCTCGTCGACCGCTGCCGCGGCCGCCGCGGCCCCCGCGGGTGGGGGGCCTGACCATGGCGAAACAAACCTCCCTCCCCCCGCCCCCTTCGCCTTCACCTCGCTCCGTCCTCGAGAGCAACGACGATCGGCCACAAGAGCACAGCACGTCCGCACGGGGTCGCCTCGCGTCGGCAGGGGATTACGGGGGGCGCAGGATCGCGGGGAGGGACGGGGGTGGGTGAGGGTGGCAATCGCGGGGTGGGAGCCACGGAACGACAAGCGCGTCAGAGGCGCGAGGCAGGGATGGGTCGCGCGGTTTTTGGGGAAAGCACAACTGGCAAGGGTTGGCGACCCAGACGACTCATGTGCCATGCACATACGAGATTCCCAATTCAGCCTGGCCAATAGAATCTGACCTCTCTGTTAACCTGGGGACCTCTTGTCGAGCTCTCGACCTATCCTGGCCGCACCTGTTAACGGATGGCCCGCAGCGCAGCAAGGTCGTCGGGCATCAGCCTATAGAATCCTTGAGGTAATACTTTCACCTGATGACCTCGACCACCGTAAAAAATGACACGAAATATGAATGTAGTATCGACTTTTGAAACACATGTGTCCTCGGGAAGGCTTCGAATAGTCACCTCCCGTCACCGTCTTGCCACCTGGTCTACGCCCATCTGTCCGCCCCCGCACCCGCCCCCGCACCCGCCCCCGCTCTCACCGTCCATTGGTCCTTTCTCGCGCTCTTCATCCACAGGCATCCCAGTTGCCCCCCCGCATCACGCATACGGGGAGGCCCCCGTTCTCCCGCCACCCCTCCGAGAGGCGTTGGCACGTCCGCAGCTATGTGTACGTATGAGTTTAGACAGCCACCGACCAAGGCATACCCCGGCAGCGTCTGGTAGTCCCCTGACAACCAGCCCTCCGGGAACTCCCTCCATCTCTTCCCCACCTTCGTCCCTCCTCACCGATCCCCCTTCCCCCCTCCTCCAAGCTGTTACGAAAAGTCATTCCTGCCTGCCCTACGCGCCGTAGGACAGCACCTTGCGGCCGTTGAGCTGCTGCGTCGGCCGCTCCGTCAGCACCACCATCCCCGATTCGAGGAGTGCGCGGCCGAGGCGATCTAGCTGTGCCTGGCTCGCCGTGATGACCTTCCCCGGCATCACCCAGGTGACGCCCTCGGAGCACGGCGGCGTCGTCAGCGTGTGTCAGGCGGCGCGACGGCCGCGACCCACGCAAACACACCCCATGCCCCCGCTCCCCGCAAAGCTTCACCTATTTCTACATTGAATAGCACCCCCCCCCCCCTCCCCTCGCCTTCACTCTCCTCGCATCGTTCTCCTCGAGTCATCAGCGACAGCTGCCCGAGGAAGCCGCACGCCGACGGCGCCATCATACACCGTTCATAAGATGGCGCCCCCTTCTCACTCCGCGAGACGCCCAACCCACCGCCGCTGGCCGCTTTAGCCGCCGCAAAGCGACCCCACCCTCAGCCAGCGCGCGCCGCCCCCTGTCAGCCGCCCCCCCCAGCCGCCAGCCGCCAGCAGTCCCGCTGCACAGGCCAGGCACCCGTCCCCGCTGGCCCCCCACGCTGGCCGCCTGCCCCCCACGCTAGCCGCCCGGCCCATCCTCACCAGCCAAAACCCCCCCCCCTGCCTGCCGCCCACCCTCCCGCAGCCCTGCCCCCCCGGCAGTAGCCCTGGCCCGCCCCCTTCCTCCGGTCACCCCCCCTCCCCGCCAGCCGGCCGCTCTCCGAGACAAGCCGCCGCCCGCGCTGCAAGACTCCCACGCGTCTAGAAAGCCAGCACCGCCCCGAGCCAGCCGCCCCCCCCCGACGCGGCCAGCCACCCCCCCCGCGCCCTGCAAGCGGCCCTTCCCCCCCGGTCAGCCGCCCTCCCCCTCCGCGAGACGCCTTGCCCGCCGCAAAGCACTGCGGCTCCCAGTCGGCAGGCGCAGGCCCCCGCCAACCGCCCCTCCCCCCTTCCAGCCGCACCCCCCCACCCAGCCGTCCCCCACCCCGGGCGGCCCCCCCGCCCCAAGCCATCGGCCCCGCCCCAAGCCGGCCGCCCCCACCCCGCCTACATCCCCGCCATCTCCCCCCCGCAGGCCAGCCGCCCCCCCCGCGGGCAGCCGCCCCCCCCCTCCCCCCCGGGGAAGCCGCCCCCGCTTGCCGCCGCTGCTGCTGCTGCCGCCGAGAGAGTGCCGCCGCCACCACTGCCGCCGGCGCAAGCTGCTATCCTTTCCTGTCGGCTGCGCGGGAGGAGCCACAGCTGAGCCTGTCGCCGACGGCTTGCAACGAGCGTGCGGTTTGGCAAGCGGCCGCAACCGGCCTGGCCCACCAGACGACACTATTTAAACCCGCCCGTCGACGGGCCGGCGCCCCGACGGGTCGCCGGCGCCCCGCATCGGCCCCAGCCCCCCTCTGCCCCCCCATCCCCCCACCGTGCCTCGAGGCACCTCCCCGCCCCGCCACCAGCCACGACGCCGGCCACAGCTGTGACGGCGGGCGTTGTGCTGGCAGGCCGCCAGTGCAGGGGCGCCACCCGGGGCATCCCGAGCGTGCACGGCATCACCGGGCACCCTCTGGGCTGGCGGGCGGCTGGGGGGGGGGGGAGCGCGCGCCAGCACATGGCCACCAGCGCCGCCACGGGTGGGGGGCACCAGCGTACGGGGGGCGCTTGCGACAGAGGAAGACCAGCGTCCTGCTTCTTGAGGAGGGCCTCTCACCCCCCCCCCCCCCCCCTCCCCCTAAGCGTAGCCGTAGGCCCCTCCACGTGCCGTGGTATTCCGCTGGCGGGAGGTGGACGGCCGCCCAGCTCACCACGGTGGGCCGTCGCCGTCGCAGGTAGGGTGCGGTGTCGGCTGACAACGAAGACGAGGCGAGATTTGGTCTTGCGGGCAGCCATCCGACGGCTAGTCCGTGTCAAATGTCAAATCACGAGCAGCAACCAGCGTGTCTCGTGCTGATCCGTGGGCCTCCGCTTCGCAGTCACTGGCCCGCCGCGGGAAGAGGCCGGGCTGAGCCTGGCCAGGACGCCCCCCCCCCCCCCATTCGTTGGCGCACGTTGGCAAGCTTGGAGGAGCGAGGGGGGGGGGGGGGGGGGGGGGGGGGGGGGGGGGTGGAGGAGGGGGGGACGCGCGCAAGGAGTGGTCCGGCCAGCCTGTGCGCACCGCGGGGATGGTCAAGCCCCAACAAGCGACTGCCAGGATGGCATCGGGGTGCTGCCGCGCCCGTCTGCTGCTGAGCTGCTGGGCCCCCGGGGGTGCCAGCACCCCCTGGGGTGGCAATCGTGCCCTGGCCGGTGGTGCTCTCACACCGCTGGGAAAGCCGCCAGGCTGGCGCGCCGCTCGCGCCCGCAGCAGCGACGTTGATGGCCGTCTCGCAGCGTTGGTGGCGGGGGGGGTGGGCGGGTCGGGCTAGCACCCACCGGTGACGGGTCACGGGGCGCCCGGGTTTGGTGGCGGACCGTGGGCGCTGGGGACCAACGCTGCGGAGGAAGAGGCGGCGCGTCTAGTCCCTAGTCAGGGGGTCACTGATGAGGTGTGGGGTGGGCGCCCTGGTTGTCCCCCGTGCTCCGTTTCCACATTGTTTTCGGAGAAGGCCGGCGCACCGGGGCGGCCGTGCGCTGCTTCACACCGACACAGGCTGACCCACATGGTGGGGGCGGGTGGACACACCCGAGGACGGCCGCAGGTAAGGAACAACTTTTTTTATGCAACGCTCACGCGACTCCCCGCGCTACGAGCCAGAAACCACGCCAGGCGCGTCTGCATGTGCGCGCGCCCAAAACAGGGGGTTTGCGCACCCCCGCCGGGCACTACACCCTGCACCCCCCCGTGCCACCAACCACCCGCTGCACGTACTCCCACGCCCGACTGCCGGCTGCCCGCCCGGCGACGAGCCCGGCCTCATTGTCCGCCGGGATGTGGACGCCCGCGTAGAGGCGGGAGTCGGCGACCAGCCGCCCCAGCCGCCGCCACGTCGGCCAGCAGAGGGTGACATCCCGGGCGGGGGCGTAGCCGCCGGTGGCGGGCCCCCGGTTGGGCACGTCCGTCACCCCCGGGATGTAGCCGCGGCCGCCCACCTCCACGCGCGGCTCGACGGCGCTGGCGCCGGCGGCCAGCGTCTGGCAGTTGGCGGTCCGGGGGGGGTGGTCGCCAAAGGCGCGGGCGAGCACCTCCACCCCCGCCGCCGCGGCGGCGGTGGCGCCAGAGATGAAGCCGGGGTGCGGTGGGGTGGCCCAGTAGGGCCGCCAGCGGGTGGCCCCCGCGTTGCGGACGGGGCGGACCCCCTGGTAGGGCCCTGCCCACGCCTCCACCCGCCGGCCGGCGTACGCACACTGGATGACCGACACGGACCGGGCGGACGCGTAGCGGAACTTGGCCGTCGTCGTCACCGCGGAGGAGTCGTGGATAGCGGCGGCGACGGCGTGGAGCAACGCCGCCGAGGCGCCCAGCGATAGGCCCCGCTCCTCTGCCTCGGCAACGGCCATGAGCGTAATGCGGTCGCTGGTGCCCGACGCCACAAGCTGCACCAGCGCCTTCTCATAGTCCCCCAGCCCGGCGCTTGCCCGCAGCACCGCCAGGTGCTGGTCGGCAAACGCGTTCCGGCCGCCGCGAAAGGGCAGGTCCGCCAGGTCGCCTGCGTAGGTGGGCAGCACCGGGAGGTCGGGCAGGTACGCCTCTGCCGGCACGCCCGACGCGTAGAGGGTGGCGTTGAGGAGGGCGCCAAACACAACCGCCTGGGTGGTACACGGCGGCCCCGGCGCCGCCTGCGTGCACAGCGGCTGCCACCCGTCGGCGCGGGTGATGCGGCGGCAGTCGGCGTGGCCGTCGGCCGACGCCTCGTTGGGCGGCCGCAACGGGATGGGCGCCGGGTTGAGGGGGTGCCGCCGCATCACCGCCCGCGCGGCGAGGGCGCCCACGTGGCCCCGCACGGCGGCCGCATCGAGGCCGTGGTGCCGCATCAGGTCGTCGAGGCGGACCCGCTTGTCCGGCTCATCCGCGTAGGCGGCGAGCAGGACGGCGTAGGCGGCGTAGGCCACCGCCTCGGGCGCGTCCACCCTGCGGGCGCCGTCCACGCACGAGGCCGTGGCGGGCGGGTGGGCGCCCGACGTCAGGGCGTAGGCGTCGAGCATGGCGGCGGTGAGCACCCCAAAGCGCTGCCACGGGTTGGGCGAACCCGGCTGGAGGTGCAGGTACACGTTGGCCATCGTCAACGCCACGTTGGTCGACCGCCCCCGCGGGTCCGATACCAGCCGCACCTCCCCGTTGCACTTGCACGGGGGGGGGGTGAGGCCGGCGCCGGCGGAAGCGGTGGCCGCCGCGAGGACGGCCACCACGACGAGGCACAGCCGACGGAGCTGCATGGTGCCGTGTCACAGCACCCGTTCGATGGGCCGAGGGGGAAGGGGGGGGGGAGGGAGAAAGAGCAGCGAGGCGCGAGAGTATTGAGGCCGGGGGAGAGGCGGCGAGCTGATCAGCCGCGATACTGCGGCGGCGCTCGTCTCACTCTCACCCCACCAGAGGGGGCTGATCCCACTAAAGTGCGGTGGCAGAGACTGTTACACGCCCTCCTCAGAGCGCGCCATATGAAAAAACGGGGTCGTAGTGGGGGGGCCTCTCTCCCGAGCTGTTCTTGGTGCCTTGTTGCCCTGAGGTCAAGGGCGCCTCAGAGTGTCCCAGAGCAATCTCCAGTCGCTCGTCTCGATGAGCCGCGCGGGGCTCGCGCCAACCGTCTGTGAGATTGAGGCACGCTGACGCTGGCGCCCATGGCGCCCACGGCGCCCACGGTGCGTACCGGTCGAGATGTCAACATGCAATGGCACTTGTCACGTCACAGAGAACATGTCAGCTGCGTCCGCTGTAATGTGATCCCGTGGAGCGTTGTCGCGAATTTCCCAAAGCTTGGATCACCTCTCTTGAAGAGAGTCTCTTACCTTGGACCAGCGCACTCTGGCCTGCGACTCTTTCTCAGCTCCTTTGCGCCCCCGCTGTGAGGGTGTGGCGCGAGAGCATCTGCGGCGCCCCCGTCGCCCCCCTTCCTCCCCCCATTCGACCCAACGCGATGCTCCCGCAGGCCACGCAGGCTCTACCAATGGCCCGCTTTCTCGCTGCCACCGCCGCTGCCGCGGCCATTGCTGTCGCAGCCGCCACGGCAGCGGCCACCGACGCCGCCTCTGCCGCCGCCGCCGCCGCTGCCGCCGCCGCTTCCGCCGCCGGCAGCGGCCACGCCGGGCCCGCCCCCGTCGGTCCGCTGGTCCGGCTGGCGTCTGCGTCCTTTGCTGAGGGCCCCCTCCCGACGGGCGCCCCCGGCGCCCTCCTCTTTACCGACATCCCCGCCTCGACGGTGCGCCACTACGCCGACGTTGCCGGTGGGGGCGGAGGGGGGGGGGGGCGGGCGTCCACCTGGTGGGGTGCTTCCGGCCATGCCAATGGGCTTGCGTCGTTGGGGGAGGCGGGGGGGGTGGTGGTTGCCCAGCATGGCCCCCGACGGGTGGTGGTGCTGCCGCCGCCCGGGGCGGCACCGGCGGCGCCCGGAGCCGCTGGCGGCGGTGGCGGCGGGGGGGGGGGTAACAGCGGTGGCGGCGGGGTGCGGCCGTTTCGGGGTGCCCCGGCGGTGGTGGTGAGCCACTTTGCGGGGCGGCGGCTCAACTCGCCAAACGATGTGGCGCCCGACGGGCGGGGCGGCCTGTACTTTACCGACCCGCCGTACGGCTTTATCCGGGGGGACGCGGAGGGGGAGCGGGAGCTCGCCTTCTCGGGCGTGTACTACCTGCCCCCGGGGGGGGGGCTCCCCGCCCCCGCCGACGCGGCCGCCGCGGCCGCCCCGCCCACGGTCGCCGCCCCCGCGCTGGTGCTCATTGACGACCGCCTCGCACTGCCCAACGGGGTTGTGTGGGCCCCCGGCGGGCGGCTGGTCGTGTCCGATTCTGCCGGCGGCGCGTGGTACACCTACGAGCGCTGCTGGTGCGGCCGCCGCGGGCGGGTGGACGTGGGTGCCGGCTGGCGCCGCCGCCGGCTGGCCGCCGACCCGGCCACGGCCAGGGGGGGCGGCCTCGTCGACGGCCTCGGCGTCGACGCCGCCACGGGCACCGTGTATGGCACGGGCGTGGGGGGGGTGGTGGCGGTGGTGGAGCCCCCCGGCGTGGTCGTGCCGCTGCTCAAAACGCCACCGGCGGCGGCGTCGGTGACCAACGTGGCCGTCGGGGCTGGGCGCTGGCTGTACGTGACGACTAATGAGGGGGTCTACCGGGCGCGCCTGCCGCCGGTGGAAGCCACCGCCGGCACCCGTGCACGGGGGGGGTGAGGTCCCCGTGCGGGGCGTCGGGGGTGCGGGACAGTGATAGAGGCGGGCATGTGGGGGGGAGGAGGCGTGCCGCCTGCGTGGGGCTGACGTCTGAAGTGGGGCTCCCGCAGCGGCGGCGAGTGCGCGACCAGAGTGGCGCTGCAGCAGCAGCCATCCCCCCCCCCCCCCCCCCCCAACGTTCACCGGCGCCTGCGTGCCATCTCGCCGCCGTCGGCTGCATCACCCCCGCCGGGGCACTCCCCGGCTGGCGGCGGGCACGTTTGCGCCGCCTGCATGGGGGGCATGATGGATCGACCCGGCCAGCCGCCTGTCGCGCCAGCCGCCAACAGGCGCAGGCCAACGGCTCCCTCTCTACCCCCCCCCCCCGCCCCCACTCTGGCTTACGCTGCGAGTGCACTTGCGGTGCCGCCCTGAGCCGCGGCGGGGGGAGTGTTCCCAACGTATCGATATGCGCGGCCACGCTTTTTGTGGCACATGATGTGTGGTGGGCCAGTTCGTCCTATCCGGCTGCGCCCTGTGTCGCCATCGCCACCGCCACGCCCCCTCTTGGCGACACTGCACTTACCCGGTGGCTGGCGTCATCAACGGTGCCTACCCTCCTCCCCCGCGCCCACCCCCACACCACCTTTCGCGTCTGCTCTCGAACCCTCCATCATGAGGTGCCACCGTCGTGGTGCGTGGAGGCGGCTGACAAGCGCGGTCAACGCAGCCATCACACCAACAGCCCCCACACGCAGCCTGCCCGCGCCGCACCGCACCGCAAGGGGCGGCGACGACATTGCTCCCAGTTGCTGACCGGCACAAGACGGTACTTTTCCGCTCACTCTACCTCCTCCCAGGGTTGTTGCCAGCCAGCGACGGTGGGAGCTCGGACGAAGCGTGGCCAACCGGCTGCGGCGAGAAACTGGGGTGGATTGGTTGTCAAAGGATGGCTTGTGCCAGCGGATATCGTTGGGAAGCATGTCGAGGGAGACCTCGGAAACGCGGTGGAAAGGGAGGTGGAGCACGGGGGGGGTGGACGGCGGCGGCTAAGTGGGGACTGCGCGGTGGCGGTGAGAGCATGTACCAGTGGGGACGATGCGGCGGCAGGGGTGGTGCGAGTGAGTAGAGGTGGCTGCTGTGGTCTTGACGACGGAGCGTCCTCTCGGGGACTGGTCAGGCCGCTGTCTGTGGTGACTACTGCGACAGCCAGGTGGTTCCTACCAGGTCCTGCAGAGTTGGGTTGCTAGTGTCTTTGCGTTGGCTTCGTGAGGTGGGAACGGCGACCGAGGCGGCGACCGAATTTTTTGGCGAGTCACAAAAAATAATTTCCACGACCAAGCCCAGGAATTCAATGTCAATGTGAAAGGCCAAGGTGTTTTCGCGCACGCGCTTTCAATCATTCGCATGCGATCGGGTGCTCCATACCTGTCAAACTACGCACCGTTGGACGACCGCTGCGCTACGCTGTTGTTTTAATTAGGCTGGTTTCTAGGTGGACAAAAACGAGTAGCTCAAGGGCTCTCACGCAGTGTGTCGCGACGCCGGCTACGACCACGTGCGAAGACAGGAAAAATGTATAAGATGGTAAGTTTGCAATACTCAAGCCTCGCAACCCGCCCTCTGTATTCGGCAGTGTCGCCTGGGCAGCCACTCGTTCGGGACGAAGGGACGGGAGGGGGCAAGACGGACCCGCCTCGCCGCGGCAGGCATGCGGCTCTATCCGCTCCTCCTGCAGCGGCGTCTGGGCGCCGGCCAAGGAGTCGCGGGCCATCGACAGCCATGGCAGACCCGGACGATGGCGGGGAGGCGGTCGCGACGTCACCCCAACTGACCGCCCCCTCCGTTGAGCAGTCCCTCTTCTCCGACAGGGGCCCCGGTCGGCTTGGGACCACCGTCATCCTTGCCGCACACGCTTGTTACCAGCAGCTCTTCCTGCTGGTGGTCGCTGTCAACGCGGTCGTGCTTGGACTCTCCCTCTGGGGCTCCCTCCGTCTATCCCCAGATGACCTCCCGCTGGTGGCGCTGGTCAATCTGGCTGTTTCGGTGGCAGCCCGCAACGAGGCGGCCCTGCGTGCCTTCTTCTGGCTCCTCACCCGCGCGCCTCACAAGCTGCCGCGGGGCCTCCGCGTTGCGGCGTGCCGATTGTCTTTCCATGTGGGGGGCATCCACAGCGGCGCGGCGACGACGGCCGCCGGATGGCTCGCCTACTTTGCAGTCCAGGCGGTGCGCGGGCGCGCCGCGACGGCAGGGCCCGCGGTAGCCGTGACGGTGGTGAGGGTGTTGGGGTGGGTGCTTGTCGCGGCGGTGGCCACCCTGTGTGCGTCGTCTGTGCCCGCCTTTCGGGCGGCGCACCACGACGCGTGGGAGCTCACCCACCGGTACCTGGGGTGGTTCACGCTGGGCGTGCTGTGGGCGTTTCTAGCCATCGACGCGGTGCGACGGGAGGGGGCGGGCGGCGGGGGCGGCGGGGGCGGCGCCGGCGCCATTGCTGCCTGGGTTCTCACCGCCGCCATTACCGCCTCGGTGGCGCTGCCGTGGGTGTTTGTGCGGCGGGTGGCGGTCACGAGCCTGGTGCCCCACCGCAATACGGTGGTCCTCCAGTTCGCCGGCGGCGCACCCGCGGCGGGCACCTCTGGCCGCGTCTCCCATCACCCGCTCGGCTGCTGGCACTCTTTCGCGACCGTAGCGGCCGCGCGGCACGGCCGCACCCACGCTATGATCGTCTCTGCCGTTGGCGACTGGACGCGGGCGCTCGTCGAGTCCCCACCGTGCGCGCTGTGGGTGCGACGGCTGCACGCGCCCGGCTTTATGTACAACATCCGCATGTTCCGCCGGGTCGTCGTGCTTGCCACCGGCGCGGGCATCGCGCCGGTGCTGCCGCACCTCCTCCAGTCGCCCGCCGCGGTGCGGGTGGTGTGGGTGTGCCGCGACCCCGAGACCGCCTTTGGCCCCGAAATCCCCGCCATTGTCGCAGAGGGGGTCGGCTCCGTCGTCCACGACACCGCTACGGGGGGGCGGGTGGACATGACCGAGCTGGTCCTACGGGTCGCCCACGACGCGGGGGACGTGGAGGCGGTGTTTGTGGTGAGTGGGAGGAGCGTGACGCGGGCGGTGGTCGGTGGGTGTCTGGTGCAGGGAGTCCCGGCGTTTGGGGCCATTTGGGACAGTTGAAAGAGGAGGGGGCGTTGGAGGGCGACGAGGTGCGATCGTCGATTGTGTCTGTGTATACTTGACTGCGAGAGTGCCGCGGCTGCATCGCTAACAATAAAGGCCTATGCCGACTACCGCACGCAAAGGAGGAGCACAAGAATGCCAAGCCGAGAGCTCTTCCGCATGGACCGCGTCACAAAGCGTCCTTGACTCGGGCAGGGTGGGCAGAGCGGGCACAGGGCGGCCAAGCTCTCACGTGCGCTGCTGCTGCTGCCTGCACGTGGGCGGCACGTTGGCGGCCACGGAGCTAGAGACGAACGGGGCTTCTCGCCATCGTCTCGGCCATTAGCGAACCGGGCGGGCAGCTATCCTACCAAGGGTTCACACTATACAGCCGTGGGCTCGACCCCCCCTAAGGACCCCATCAAGGGGGCGGCCGCCGCCCAATGACATTTCCGACAGATGTACTCCAGGGTCCACGAATGGTCTGTTTCACCCTGCCCGGACTCCAGGTTTTAAAATCCGATTCTAGTTTGTATAACTGAGGGGGGCGAAAGGGGGGGGCCGGCCGGTCGTGGAAGAGGAAAAAATAGCATTGGGCCCGCCGAGGACGAACTGGCGGTCGCGAGGTCGTGGAACCTCCACGAGGAGCTGATTCAGCTCAGCTGAATGAGGTGCGGAAAGCGGTGTTTGGAGGGGGGAGGGGGCACGGGGACCAACAGCATGGGGGCGGCGGCCCCGTCCACCCTCCTCCATTTCGCTTTGGGGAGGTTGAGGGGCCGCTGGTGACCGACCAGCTGCTGGTAAAAGCGATTCGACGCGGAGTATAGGGCGCAGAGGCGGATGGCCATCTGGGTAGTGCGTTTGCTGCCGGGTGTGTTGGTGCGGATCATGGTACATATGTGACCAAGGGCGGCGGGTGGGGGGCCTACCAGCCGTGGGGACCCACACGGCCGTCGGCGGCCGCGCTCGCCCACGGGCGGGTGTGGGGTGCCCTCCGCCGCCGGCGGTCCGCGGACGGCCGGCGGCGAAGGGTGGCCCACACGAGCGGCCGCTCCGAAAGCAAACGCGTCGCCACGGGCCCCGGTGTCCGCGCACCAGCTGGCGCTATGCGATGCGCATAGCCGCAGCTGCGCCTGACCTGTACGCACCCCCCTAAATTTAGCATGTACTGTACACACATTCGTACATACAGGCAAGGACAAGACTGGTAGCTCCAAACGCGTATCGACTATGACTGTACAGTTGGTACCCAATATTATTTGCCCACCCTGGCGGATCACTTTTTACACCAAATCGACCACGGACGAGATCCAAAAAGCGGCCTCAGTGGTGCTGCTCTGGCGCATTGCAGTCACTTGGGCGCAGCGTTGCGGGGCATGGTGCTATAAAGAAGCGCCCATAGCTTCTCTCCCAGCGAAGAAAAAAAAAAAGCAGCACCATGGGGGGCAAGGGCAGGACCCCCCTATGCCCTTAGGAAGTCGGCGCCATCAAGACCATGGTCACGAACAAGAAGTCCAATGGGGGCATCGCCACCGCGCTCGGCATCCCCAAGACGGTGGTCAGCTACCACGCAGCCGACGCGCGGCGGGCGGCGGCCACTGCGCGCCAGGACAACCGAGGTCGGCCAATCGCCGAAAAGGTCAACCAGGGACGAACCAGCACCGCAGTCGGGCCCCCCCTCCCCAAGACGAAGGACGAGCTGTTCACTGCCCTGCAGGAAGAGTGGGCGTCGATACCGAGCGCCGATTTCAAGCACCTGACCGAGAGCATGTGCCGCCGTGTGCGGGGGGTGGTGGAAGCGAACGGGTCTGGCACCAAGTATTAGTGCGTTTCTTGCACTGGAAACTGACGGTCGCATCGAGTCAATATAAATCTCGGGATCTGACGGTTGGAATGGGCAAATAATATTGGGTACCATCTGTACACTCTCACTGAAGCTGCCAAATTCTCTAGCTCCTCAGACAGACACCGAATAGAGGTAGGCGACGTTCTCCAGGAAGGTCACCAAAGTCGCAAACGGGCTGTCCAGCTGTACAGGCTTGTACACTGGGGTGTTGATGTCGGGGCATCGAAAATCGCGCAACTGCCTCACCAGGCGGGTCATGATGCAGAGGAGGCGTACAAACGTGGGACGGCCGCTGCCCCACGGCCCGTAGCGGAGCTCGGCGATGCCCAGCTCCGCGCGCGCCTTGTCGCAGCTACCGCCGAACCGGGCGGGCAACTGATAGTCGGTGCCAAACTGGTCCTTGACGTCGAAACTGGGCTTCATGTTGAAGTAGGGTCGTTTCCATGCCCGTTCGAAACGGAGGGCGATAACGTCACCAGAGCACTTGGGGTAGCCGCCATCATCCTCGTCGGTCATGACCAGCGCGCGGGCGCGAGCCTTCAAGCTCAACGGCGAGCGGGGCCGGTAGCATTCAAACGCCGACTGTGCTCCGTCCCAATGAGCGACGCGTTGAAGGGCACCCGGGGGGGCTTGCCGGCGCAGGTGCCGGCGCCCGTCCACGTGAGCGCCTGCGCAAAGTTGGTCTCGGTGGACCGCGCCTGTGCCACCGCGCTAGACACCGAGGCAGCCACCACCACGGCGGTTGCGGCGGCGGTGGCGGCTGCGGCCGCCAGCGCAGGGATGGTAACCATGATGGACACTTTCGATGCGTATGCACATAGCGAAGTATGTATTGCCGGTTGGAGGGAGGCAGGTGGGTGGGTGCGAGGACAGTGGGAAGGGAGAGAGGGGCGGGAGGTAGTCCGTGTGGGGAGGAGAGGGGTGTCACGACTGGCCAAGGTTGTCTCGGCGGGAGGGTGTGGGTAGGTCCGTGGTCGGCAGCTGGTGGGGGCAGCCGCACGCACCTGGCGTTGCGTTTTGAACAGTTGTCCGGACCGATGCGCAGGTGAGGGTGCGCCGACCACTGCCTGGCCGGCATTCAGGCCGCCCGCCCGTGCGCCCGCCTCCCCGCCCGCCAGCCCACCCGCCTGCCGTCGCGCCCCCCTGTCCGCCCGCGCGCCCGCCAAGTGGTGGCATCTGACACGACAGGCGGGACTGGGGCTCCACACGGTCTCCCAGCCTGGGGGCGTGCGCACCTCGCGGGTGCGGGGGCGCTCCTCACTATTATTGGTGGCACGCACTACCGGCCGACGCGATACGTACAGAGCCGCAATCTCCGTGGAGAGTGAACAGCAATGAAAAATGTGGAACGGTGGACGACAGTCGAATGCCGCGTCAGGCTGCGCCAAGGGGGAGGGGCAGCTTTGGAGAGGGATGGGGGGGAGCAAAGGGGCGGCGGCGATGCGTATCCCAGTGATGTGGAGCACGGCCGGGGCGGGGGAGGTGTGCTTGCCGCTTGCTTCTTGTGATCTGAGGCGTGCACCAGCAGCATCAGTTGCTGCCACGCCGCCGGCGCCGTCCAGCCTGGTGCAAAATCCACCCCACAGTGCCACACCCGCCACCGGGGTGTGCCCAGTTTTAGTCTTGCCTTTGGAGCGCTGAGGTGTCCGCGGCCCGTCGCCCCGCTGGCGCCGCCACTGCCATTGCCGCTCACGGCCGCCCCCCCGGTGGCCTGCGGTGGTCTTGCGGCTGCCCCCTCTCCCCACCGCCCCTGCGCGACAGTCGCGGCGGCGCGATGATGCACCCCTGCCTGTCGGCCACCCCTTGTTCCTTTTCCATCCAACCCCTCCCTTCCCCCCCCCCCCCGCAACTCCCCGGCGGCTCGCGGCGGTCGTCTCGGCGGTCCCTGCCGTCCGCACTGTCGCCGCGGCCGCCGCCACGCGCGGACGTGGCCGCGTGGCGGAAAGGAAGTGCCGCGGCGACAGAGGGCTGCTGGCGGCGACCGCTGCTGCCGCGGCGGGGTCCCGTGCCGGTCCCGGTGCGGGTGTCGTGTTGGCGTCGCATCTGCGGGTGCGCTCTCCAGTGCGCGTGTTGGGCCCAGCGGCCAGGCCGGGCTGGACCACCGGTCAAAAGAATCAAGATTCGCACATATTCTACAGTTATATTATCAAACGTCTTCATGAATGTTAATCGTCTTTGACCTTGAAGACACTTGAAGAGCCACTTTCTTCAACTACGACACCAAGTCACGAACGGCGGCTCCCCATTGGCAGCTCGAGGGCAGAGCGCCGCGGCTCGTGGCTCACGACGGTATCAGTCGGCGACCACGCGGGCACCCCTCTCCATCGTGGCGTGCGTCGGGCACCATCATGGTGGGCGGGCCCAACGCCGTGGCCGCCACCCCCCACCCCCTTCCCCCCGCCCCTTCCCCCCCCCCCCGTCCCCCCACCCGCCCTGCCGAGCATGCGAGGGGGGCGAGGGGCGGACGACCCCCCCCAGCCATCCCAACGGCGTCGCCTCCACAGCCTGCACGCAACGGCGTTTGCAGAGCCGCGTGTCTTGCACAACCAAACCGGGACGAGCGTGGGGAGACGGAGGGGGAGGCGGGGGGGGGGGGGGGGGGGGGGGCGGGGGAGGGAAGGGGGGCGTCAGCCGCTCGCCACCCGTTCCGGCCTCCTCTGGCCTTCCTCCCTCCCCCGCCCTTCTGGCGCCAACCCCATCCTAGATACCCCCCCCCCCCTCCCCCCTCCCCCTTCCCCTTCCCCTCCCGCCCGCCACTGCCGCCTCCTCCTTCCAACACCCGAGACGCCAATGGACGCGCCCGCCTTCCCCCCCCTTTGGTGCGGTTGTTCGTGGGGCCACCCGCATGCCCCACCGGTTGGCCCCGGATCCTCTGCCCCCCGGCCCCCCCGCCTCGCTGACATGCGCGGCTCCCCCGACGGTGCGTCGGCCGGTGCGGGGGGATGCGCGGTGGGGGCCGGCGGCGGTCGCGTGCCTAGACAGGAGAGAGAGGGAGAGGCGTCGGCGGGGGGAAGGACCTCGAGGCGGGAGGCGACGGGGAAGCGGGGGGGGTGGCGGGGGGGGGGGGGGGGGGCGATCACCGCGCGCGACACCCCACCCCTCAAGTGGGCTGCTTGTGTGGGCCGCGGCTGCGCCCATGGGCCCATGGGGAGAGCGCCGCGGCCCCGCGTGTGGGAGCCGCGGCACGCTGCTGTATGCGCGGGCTATTCGCCCGCGGGTGCTGCCGCCGGCCGGTGGAGTAGGGCAGCGCCCCCCTTTGCCTGTCACCTCTAGACGGGGGGCGGGGGGGCACGGCAGCCGCGGCGGGGGGGGCTGACCCAGCCCGCCGGTCGCCCCCCCCCCGTTGCGGCCCCCCCCACCTACCGCCCCCTCCCGCACCCCCAACTACCGGCGCCACTGCCGCCGCCCACGGCCACCGCCACGGCCGCGATGCGCAGCCAGCTGTGCCGCCCGCCACTGCCGCTGCCGCCGACGGTCGCGGCCGCCGCCGCCGCGACGCGGCGGCAAAGCGGCACAGCTGGGCAGGGACACCCGGCCGCCTCCGCGGCGCCCGCGGCGCGCGAGCGGCGCGCGCCGGGGCGGCGCCACGCCGGCCAGCCGCTGCCGCCAGTGGTGGCTGTCCCCACTGGTGTGTGTGGTGGCTGCGGCCGCCGGCGGGCGGGCGCAGCCACCCGCCCTTGCGGAACCGCCGCCCGGCCCGTCCAGGCGGCCAGGCCATGACGGTTCTGGGTGGATTGGGTTGGATGCGCTTGGCGGGGCTTGCGGGGGGGTGGGACGGATGCCCCCTCCTGGCGCACGTGCCAACGTGGGTGACAGGGCGGCTTCACGCTCCCCCCTCCAAACGGCCGGCGGCGGCGACCGTTGTAGGTGCGGGAATGGGTGGGTGGGTGCGAGCGGGGGGCGGCGGTGGGTGGGGCGCCGGCGCGGGGGGCAGCGCCTGGGGCTGCCTGCTCCTGCGCCCACTCCAACCCCCCCCCCCAACACCCTTTTTTTGGGGGGGGGGTTCTTGCATGCCCACCACGGCCATCCCCCCCCCCCCCGCACCCACCACCCCCGTCGCACCGCGCCCCTGCCGCGAGTCCGTGGGCTGCCACTGACGTCAGGGCGGTCGGCGGTGGGGGGGTGCCGGGGGGTGGTGCCCCGGCGTGCGGCGGTGCGTGGCTGTCGACAGCCCGCCCCGCGGAGAGTGGGGCGGTGGCGGCGGGCGGGCGGGCGGGCGGGCGGCGTATGATGGTGAGTGGGCCAGGCCCCGTGCCACCGAGTAAGATGGGCGGGCGGCCTCTTGTGGCCATGCTGGCACCGCCCGCCTGACTAGCGCCCCCCCCCCCCCCCCCCCCCCTCCCGCCCTGCCAGCGTCCTCCCCGGGCACACTGCAGACCCGCCCCCGAGTTGCCCATTGATTGCCGCGGCGGCGGTCTCTCGACGCTGGCCACGGCCACGGCCGCCCCCCCCCCCACCCCGCTGCTGACGGCGCGGCCGCGGCAGCCGCGGCGGCGACCCGCTGCAGCCGCAGTGGCCGTGGCGGTAGCTGTGCCTGTGGCGGGGGGCTCTAGGGTGGGGGCGGTGGCAACGGCGGCGTCGGTGGCGACGAGGGGGGGGGGGGGGGGGGGGGGGTTGGCAGGGTGCAGCCCCGCCGACGGGAGAGGGGGGGAGAGGAGGGGAGAGGGGGGGAGAGGAGGGGAGAGGGGGGGAGAGGGGCGGTGGGGGTGACGGAGGGGACACAGCCCTCCCTCCCATCGACGGCCGCCCGCCGCTCGGCACGGTCCCGCATGGAGGCCGGCCGTTTGCCCAGCGCACGCACGCAAGCCCCCCCCCCCCCCCCCCCTGCCCGCACCCCTTCCCCCCGTCTGGCGGTGGACGACTGCCGCGTCGACCGCCGGCGGGACGACCGACGGTGGCCGCCGACGGCGGGGCTGCCGGTTGGGTGGGCGGCCGTCGCCAGCCGGGGGCGCACCCCCCCCCCCCCCCCCCCCCCCCCCCACGGTGACGCCCCCTACCCCGCCCACGAGTCGTCAACGACCACGCCACCCCGCCTCCCCGACGCGGCGGAAGTGGCGAAGGGGGGGGGGGGGGGGGAGCGGGAGGGGCCGCAGACAGCGGCCCGGCGACCCCGCGCGGTTGCCGCCCGTCGCGCTGAGTCTCTGCGTCGCCGCTCAAGGGGGCTTTGGGGGGGGGGGGGGAGGAGGGGGGAGGGGGGGGGAGGGTGAGCTGCATGATGCCGCCAGGGGATGACGCTAGCGCCCCGTGGGACGCCGCCCCCCCCCCCCACCTCCCCCCTCTCCCCCCCCCCCCGTCCTGTCCTCGCCTCCTCTCCCCAGCCAACGGCCGCGGATGGCCGGCGGGCCCCCCCCCCCCACCCCCGCGACCGCCGTGGCCACGACCGCCGTGGGTGCCCCGGGGCCACGCGGCGGCTCGGCCTGGCGCGCACCCCTCCCCCCCCCTCCCTCGGTCCGCCCTCCCTCCCACCCGGGCGGCCAAGGAGGCGGCCGCCCGCCCCGCGTCGACGCCGCGTGCGCGGGCCGTCGGCGGCGCCCACGGTGTGTCGTGCCTCCCACCCCCCCCCCCCCCCCCCCCCGCCCGCCGCCGCCACCGACGGTGCGTGCCTGCCGCGGCGCCCCCCCCCCCCCCCCCCCCCCCCCCCGACGGCGGTCGCGCGCGCGGCGCGCCCCTCCGGCGGCGGTCGCGCGGTGGGCACGCCACCCCCCCCCCCGCTGCTGCTGCTGCTGCCGCCGCCGCTGCTGCTGCCGCTGCCGCTGCCGTCGTTGTCGTTGCCGCCGCCGCTGCTGCTGCTGCCGCTGCCGCTGCCGTCGTTGTCGTTGCCGCCGCCGCTGCTGCTGCTGCCGCTGCCGCTGCCGTCGTTGTCGTTGCCGCCGCCGCGGTTGCGGCTGCCGGGCCGGGGGTGCATGCCGCAGAGGGGGGGGGGGGGGGGGGCGGGGACGGTGGCGGACTGGCGGTGGCGGGCGCGGAGGGGGTTGGAGGGGGCGGGGGTGGGGGGGGGCGCAGGGGGGAGGGGAAGGGGGGGGAGCCGCGGCAGCGGCAGCAGGCGTTGCTGCGCTGCGGGACCAGCCGGGGTGCGCCACACTGTGCGCCACCGCACGGCGGCGGTCCCCCCACCGCAACCCACTCCCCCCCCCTCCCCCCCCCCCCACGCGCCGCCCCCCCCCCGTCTGCGGCGCCCGCAGCGCCTCTGCCTTTGCCCGGCGGCGAGGCGGGCCGGGGCCGCGCCCGCGGGGAGGCCGCCCGCCACCTCCACCGGGCGGCCGCATAAGAGGGCCGGCACGGCCGGGGAGGGTGGGCCCGCAGACCCAGCAAGCGCAGCAGCAGCACCTCCACCCCCCCCGCCGCCGCCACCACCCGCCCACCACCCCCGCCACCGACCGCTGACGCCGGGTACCCCAAGCACATCAAAGGGGGCGAGACCGTCGGCC
This sequence comes from Pyropia yezoensis, assembly GCA_009829735.1. NCBI lineage: Eukaryota > Rhodophyta > Bangiophyceae > Bangiales > Bangiaceae > Pyropia > Pyropia yezoensis. The sequence goes on along the minus strand of CM020619.1, from coordinate 24,915,248 downwards.
GTCGGAGCGTGCACCGTTTCCATCCCCACTCCTCCTCACCCGACACGCCACGCCGCCACCCACCCACCTACCCCCTTCCCCTACCTTCTTCTTTTTTACCGCCCTCTGTGTTTAGGAGCCCCTCCCCCCCCCCCCGCACCCGCCTCTCCATCGCTGCGGCAGAGATATTTCCCGGTCGGTCGCTAATCCTCCTTCACCCCACCCTTCTTGTTCCCCATCCCCTTTCCCACCCCCCCCAACACCCCCCGCACGCCCCGCTTTCTCCCCCCCCCCACCCCCCCCACGCGGACGCCATGGCCGTCGGCCGCTTCCTCCCCGCCGCGGCGCTTGCCGCCGCGGTGGCCCTCGTTGCCACTGCCGCCGCCGCCGCGACGGGCGCGGCAGCGGCGGCGGCGGCGGCGGCGGCCGGCGGCACGGCCGCCGCCGCCGCCTCCCCCCCCGGCGCGGACAGCTGCGTGTGCATTGCGGCCAACACGTTTGGCACCCCCGCCTGCGGCGCGTGCGGCACCTTTGACGACTGCCAAGACGCGTGCTGCATTGCGTGCCCGGGGCCCGACGCGGTGTGTGGGGACCCGACGATCAAGATTGCGTGCCCGTGGGCCGCCCAGACCGGCGTGCGGAGGCGGCTGCTGGCGGTCGACGAGGAGGAGGCGGCGGCGGCCGACGGCGCCGCTGACGCGGCCGCCGACGGCCTCGTCGCCACCGCGGCGGCCAAGCAGTCCTACTACTACCGGCCGTCGGAGACGGTGCTGCCGACGCCGACGCCGACGCCGACGCCGACGCCCACACCGACGCCGACGCCGACGCCGACGCCCATTGTGGACACCTATGGGCCGCGCTACTACTAAACTAGACGCCCCTGCCGCGGGGCGTGACCCCGCCAGGGCGGTCGCGGGCGGGGAGGGGGGGGGGGGTTGGACGGGGGCCGTCCCCGCCAACCCCCCCTTGTCCTCTCTGACCAGACGAACGGCTGCAGACCTGAAGATTGCAATCCCGTTGTGGTAGCGAGCGGCAGCGGCGGCTGGGCGCGCGCGGTCGCGCCCCGCGTCGGCACCCACCGTGCGCCCGGTCGCTGTAGAGGTGGTGGCGGCGCGGGCTGCGGGGGCCTGGGGTGTGTGTGCTGCGCACCGGGCTCTTCTCGCTCTCGCTCTCTCTCTCTCTCTCTCTCTCTCTCTCTCTCTCTCTCTCTCTCTATTGTACTGTCTCTCTTTCCTTTTTTCGGAGGCAGCGTTTGCCGCCGCCGCGGGTGGTGGGTGGTGGCTGCGCTGTTCGTGCTGTGACCCGGTGGGTGGGGGGTCCCTGGCCTGGGCGGGCCAGCTGTACTGTACTGTACCATGTAATCAAAAAACCTCTCTCTCTACGGCTTTGACCTTGTTTCATCGTGCAACGACAGTGGGTGAGGGCGCACGGGTGCTTTGCACCGCTGCCGCTGCCGTGAGCACGTGTGGTTGGACGGCTCCCGACCAGTTGACCCACCCCCCTCTCTCTCTCTATCAGAGCGAGCACAACAAAAGAAGGCTGGACGGCCGGGAATGGCGGGGACGCCGTGCGACCCCAGACCCTGCTGTGCCTGGTGCAGCGCCACGCCAACGCCAGGGCGCGGAACGGGGGGGCGCTCATCGCCCTACCACGCCGGGCCCCCCCGTTCTTCCCCACGCAAGAGGGCCGCCGCCGCGCAGGCGCCCGAGTCGGCTACGGCCCGGCAGGGGCGTCGTCGCGCCCGGCGGGGCTCCCCGTGGGGGGGCGCGGCCGCCCTTCACGACGTGGCCGCAGCGTCGCGGGCGCGGCCGCCAAAAACGGAGCTGCGTACCCCGCGGCGCGTGGGGGTCCGCGCGGACCGCACGGGCCGCCCGCGCTGCGTGCCCACCGCCGGCGGCCGGGGACGGCAGTCGAGCGGGCGGCCGTTCAGCGGCCAGCAAACAGGGAAAGGAAAAGCGGGGAGCAGTGCGCAGAGCACCACGCCGAGGCGGGCCAGCCACTGACTGGACGCGGGGAGGGGGGGGGATGGCAGACCCAGGCGGAGCAAGAGAAAGAGAAAAAAGACGGCGATGCTGTTCCGGCCAACCGGCACGCGGCTCCCTCGTGTTACCGGCGGGGGCGGCGTTTGCCGCCGCGCCCCCCCCCGGCGGGGGGTGCCCCCCCCCCCCCCCCCCCCCCCCGCGCTGCCGCCCTTGCTCCGCGCACTGAGGCTGGCCAGCGCGGCGCCGAGCTTGGCTAGGTCCGCCTGCCGCGTGTCGGCCGCCGTCGCCGCCGTCGCCGCCGCCGCCGCCGCCGCCGATGCCGCTGTCGCCGGTGGCGGCGAGGCGGCGCTGCCCTTGCCCCCCGCACCCCCGCCGGCGCCACCGTCGCCGCCGCCGCCGTCGCCGCTGCCGCCGTCGCCGCCGTCGCCGCCGTCTTCCTCTGCCTCGTCCGCCGGCGGGGGGAGCCCCACCTCGGCGTGCAGCGCCAGTACGTCCGCGTTGGTCGCGTCCAAGTCCCCCGCCCGTCGCGCCTCCACCCGCGCGCGGTCCGCCTCGCCGGCCCGCCACAGGCAGCGTGCAAGCGCCACACGGGCGGGCACGCCGCCGCCGCCGCCCGCCACTGCCGCCTCCACGTCCTCACGCTCGCTGCCGCCGTCGCCCAGCCCGGCATAGGCCGCAGCGCGGCCGAGCAGCAGCGCCACCCGCCGCGGCTGCCACGCGTCGGCCACGTCGTCGCCGCCAGAGCCCGACGGCGCCAGCCCGCCGGCCGCCGCCGCGTCGGCAACGCGCAGGCCGGCCGTGTAAACGGCAGTTGCGTCGCCGTGGGCACCCTCGGCGGCCGCCTGCGCGCCGGCCGCGGCAGCAGAGGCCACCTCCTCCTCCAACGCCGCGCCGACCGTGGCGCGCGCGGCCGCCGACGCGGGCGCCGTCACCGCAACAGCCTCTTCATAGCGGCGGAGCTCAATGAGAGCCTCGGCCAGGCCGCCCAGCACCGCGTCGCGCTCGGCCGCGGCGGTGGGTCCGCGGCGGCCACTGCTGCTCCCCCCGTCGCCGCTGTCACCGGCGTCCCCGTCTAGGGCCGCCAGCGCAGACCGATAGTCGGTCTCGGCAGCAGCAGCGTCGTTGAGGATCAGCCGCGCCGCACCGCGGCCCGCCAGCGCCAACACACAGTCGGGCTGGAGGGTCAACGCCGCCGCGTAGGCCGCCAACGCACCATCCACATCGTTGCGGTGGAGCGCCCGGTTGCCGGCGGTAGCGTGGTCGTCGGCTGACGGGGCGGGTGCCACCAGGGGGGAGGACGACGCGGTTGATGGGACAGGCGGCGTTGCGGAAGGCGTCGTAACCGTTGACAATCGGGCGGCGGTGGAGAGCGGGCGCCTGCTCGTGGGGACGGGCACGCCACGCGACAGCGAAACTGACCGCCGGTGCGTGGCGACGTGCACCTGCTCCTCCAGCGCGCTGACATTGCGACGGGCGGCGGCCAGCTCGCTTGCGAGATCGACCCCCGCCGATGAAGCGGCTGTGGACGACACACTCGGCGGGGTGGACACACTGACCGCCTCCACCCCTACCGCCGCTGTCGCGGCCGGGGACGCCACCGCGGGTGCCGTCGTGCGCGACACCTGCAGTGGCATGATCTTGAGCCCCGCGTCAGCGGCGACGCTCAAGCACTCGGCCAGGTCTTCGTCGCACCCCAGCACAACATCATCCCCGTCCTCGTCTTTGAACTTGAGTTTCAGTTCCGACCCAGCGGGCGCCCCATACCGCCGCCGCACCTCACCGAGCAGCCGGTCGTAACAGCCGACGGCGGTGGTGGTAGGGAGCTTGACCCGCCGGTACTCGCCGGCCGAGTCGGTGAACTTGAACGTCAGCACAGACGATGCGAGGGGGGGGATGGCGGCAGTACCAACAGTAGCGACGCCTTCCCCAAACATGCCCCTGCTGACCGAGGTGCCCGTTAAGGACGTCGACCGGGGCACAAGCGAGGCTGCAGCAAAGGCGTCGCCGACAGCTCCGCCGTCACTACCCACGCCGGACCCTGCTCTGGGCAGCGTGGACGAAAAGCCACCATAGCCTGGCGGGGCGTCGGCGGCGGCAAGCCCCCCACCCATCCGGCCGCCCGCATCCACACCACCCGCCCGTGGCGGAATCGCAAAGCGGCCGTCGTCCCGCCCGCCCCGCCCCGCCGCCGGCGCGGGCCCGCGGTCGGGCATGGACCGTCCCGCGCCCGCGCCACCGCCAGGGAAGAGAAAATCCCACATCCCCCCCGCCATGGACGGCGGCGGAGTCAGGGTTGACAGGGACACGGACGGGACAAGGCTGGAAGCCAGCGGCGGACGTGCCGCCCCGCCTCTCGCCCCCCGCGCGTGCTCCAGCGCGTCCACCGCCAGGAGGAGGACGTCCACCAAGGCAATCACGTCGCCACGAGCGCCCAGGACGGGTAGCTGGCGGTAGCCATGAGCTTGCATCCGCATAAGGCTTTCGAGCACCCCGTCGCCGACGGTGGCCGCGTCGGGGTCGGCCGTCGCGACGGCACCGACGGGGGTGGCGTCAGGGTCCGCCCCCCGGGCAATGACACGCACAACAGCGTCGCGGCCCGAAAAGATGCCGACCAGCTTGCCGCCGTCCACCAGCACCGCCGCTGCCGCGCCCGCCGCGGCCATCCCCCCACAGCCCGCCCGCACGCTGTCGGTGGGGAGGAGGGACACAAAGGAGCGGGTGCTGGGGTGGTCGTCCACCGCCGCCGCGAGGGTGCGGCGCGCGAGGCCCTCACGGGCGGCACGGAACACTGACCACGCTCGCCGCGTCGGCACGCCCGCCTCGTACGCAGCCTGCAGGCACGCGACGGCGTCAAAGGCCAGGCCCAGCACGTCTGCAATGCCCACCACCTCACCCCCGCGGCCGACAATGGGCATATGCCGGTAGCCTCCTGCCTGCATGGTCGCGAGCGCCGCCTCGGGGGAGCCGTCGGGCCCCATCGTCGTAGGGCCGGGCGTCATCACGTCCGCGGCCGGAGTGATGTCTGGGACGGCGCCGCGGGACAGCGACCGCGCCAGGTCCTTGACCGTCACAATGCCGAGCAGCCGGGACCGGCCGGCGCCACAAATCGCCGCCGCGTCGGTGCGGTCGGTGGCGATGGCGACCGCCACCTCCCGTGCCGTCGCGGTTGGCGGCAGCACCGTGGCCGGCTGCCGCCGCACCACGTCCGCGAGCGTGCGCGCCTTGGGCGCCATGCCGCAGCCGCGGGGCTCCTCACAGAGCGGGGGCAGGCGGCAAGTGGTGGCCGGCCCAACGGGACAAATCGAGCGACGCGACCCCGCGTCGACGGCCCCTGGTCGACTGAGGCACCGGATGGCGACCGGACAGACGAGCCGTTCCCGGTGCCAACACCAGCAGAATGGCCTCTGACAAGGACGCCGCCGACGGTGGCGGCGGCGGGGACTGCGACCCGCGGGGACAAGAGGCCTCGCCAAGAGGGACGGCCGCCGCGCGGTGCGTGCCGCGCCCCTGCGACAGGCGGTGGCCAAGTCATCCCCCCCTGCCCAGCACCAGCGCGTCAGGCCGTCCAATTCGCGCCAGGCGTTTGGGCAGGGTCCCGGTCGAGTGGAGAGGGGTCGCGCGAAAGGAACACACACTGTAATGAGCTTTGGCTTTACTAATTTTTTTGAATATCATTGCTGGATTGATGCAGCAGCAAGCCAGGTCGGCCCCACCAATCAATGCTCCTCCCACCGTCTTGTTCCGGGACCACGAACGACTACCCCGCCAGGGCCGGTCCCAGTGTGTTGCCAGAGCACCCCCAGTTAAGACCCACCGAGAGCGGACACTAGGGTTCAGAGCGATTCCGGATCAGCCATTGGCTCAGAGCACGCTGTCTGGAGCAAATATGGCGAATATTGAAAGATCTCGAGATATCCGAGGGTTCATACAACGTGTCTGTATAGAATTGGAGCACAGCAGCCTCGGGCACCTGCGGTGGGCCTCTGGAGTTCAAAATCAACACGGTTCGCCTCGCGGGAGCAGGCCACAGTGCTTCACGTGCATCACCACAACAGCAACATATATAAGTGTTATGAGCTTCTGAAAGCTGCATTCGCGCGCGGACTAATGGCCGAAGCATTGCTAACCGAAGACATGTCTTGGATGCAAAAAAAGACGCTTCCTATGCGGCATTTTATGGTGCTATGACAGGTACGGTGCCATACCTTTTTTTTCTCTTGTTATTTCTCTTTTGTTCTCACTCAGTTACTTCTTGTTACATGCAGTCGCTTACATTTTTTCTCGTCCAACCAGGAAGTCATATCGACGACAAGTCGCGCGAACGTTGCACGTGTGCGATGTAATGCAATATTTGCTCTGAACCCTATTGTCCGCCCTTTACTGGGGGTGAAAGAGCTGTCGATATTTTAATTCACGTAATCTAACGAAAGGGCGGACCGTTTGCCGGCCCCAATGATCGAGCGCTCGCTCGTCGCGGTCCGCGTGCTCCCGCTGCACGAGAATAGGTCGGAAAGGGGGCAGGCCTAGAGGGCCCGCCCTGGCCAACAGTCGGCAGACTCAGGAGCCCGGGAGGACGGTCGGGTGGTGAGGCCGGAAAGTGCTTGCCGGCGTCCTCCCCTCGGTGGTGCCCGCCGGCGGCGGTGCTGATAAGCGCCACCTGCCGGCGTCGGCGGCCGGCGGCGGCGGGGGTTGCATGCAAGTCCCGGCAGGGGATTGCACCCCGCCGGGCTGTGAGGCCAGAACGGCCCCAGTCCAACCCGTGCTCTCCGCCGCCCGCCGGCGACTGAGGGTCCCGGAGCCCCCGCGGGGTACCCCGTTGCTCCTCAGGTTCCAACTCCGTCATACCCTGCCAGGGCCGGTCCCAGTGTGTTGCTACTAGATGGAGATGGCGCCGCTAACGCCGTATCACCAGGTAGCGGTCGAACATTTCCCGGGCGGCCGCGTCGGGGGCCGTCAGGGCGTCGACGTAGACCGCCGTTACCGTTGAAGTGTCCTTGTTCCGCGTCCCTATCAGCGTCGCAATGGCGTCCAGCTCGAGCCCGATGGCGCGCGCGTTAGTCGCGGCGCACGATCGGAGGGAGTGTCCGCTGTAGATGCAGCCGGCTGGAGTAAGGATGGAGAGCACGTAGGGGCCCTCACGCATCCAGGTGACTTCCACCTCGGTCGGGATAGGCGTCGTGTCGCCCAGCGGGGTGAGCAGCGGCTGGTCCGGCGTGGCGCCGGCCAGGTGCATCGCCGTCACCTACCCCCGTACCAGGTCGTAGGCCGGGTCGGTGGTGTCAGGCGGGCGTCGGGGGATGCGAATCACCTGTCGCTCCCGGTTGGCGCGCGCACCGTGTTTGTAGTTGGCGACCTGGAAAGCATGTGGGACGTCGCGAGGGTGACGTCCATTCGGCGGAGGTTTGATACTCCGCCCGGGCGACAGAAGGACAGGGTGGTCATGGCCAGCCCCGCGATGCGCCGCCGCAGCGCCGGGTCGGGGGTGGTCAGGCCAAGCGTGACAATCTGCGTTAAGGCGACCGCCGGCAATGGCGCGCGCGAGTCGCGGAGCCCTTGGTGGTTGTTCGCGTACAGGCGCGCAAAGCCATGTTGTACTATCATAAGCATGGGGCCGACCGCAGGCTTGTCCATGTTGTACAGCGCATGGACCGAGTTCATCGGCGTTAAGTAGCTCTGCAGGGTCACCGAGGCTACGGTGCCCCGCTCGTTGAGCTCGCCGACCCAACATGCGACGACCTCGGTCGTGGGGGGGAGGAAGGGGTACCCGTTCGCCTCACAGAACGGCACGAAGTTGGCCCACGTGTTGGCGTAAGCGCCTTTGGTGGAGTCCGCCAGTTGGTGGGGTAGCATCTGGGCAGCTGCCGAGCCGCCGGGCCCTGCTCCAATCCTGTGGTTGCCAGCTGCCTCGGCGGCTCGGGTCCAAGACGCGGCAGCAGACCCCGCTCGCCGTGTGTGAACCGGGGGGCGCACACTGTCCAATGGGGGCGGGGCGCCTGCGCTCCGGCCGCGGCGCGGAAGAACAGGCCCGCCCGCTGCGGGAGGTAGCAGACCTCGTCCGCCGCCGCCAGCACCGGCGCCCACCAGAGGTGAGCGCGCCACACCGGCAGGGTGACCGTCGCCGTCGCCCGGTCCGTCTTGATCTTATCCAAGACGAGCGGGATGCGCTTGAAAGGGGGGTTGACCCAGTTCTTGTTGCTCTTGCCCCAGTCCTGGTTGAGCTCGTCGTCGGGAAGGAGGTGCTGGTCCCAAACGGGCGAGTTGTAGTGAGGCAGCCCGGCGTTGCACGACGTCCCGAACCGGTGGACCCGTGCACAGAATCCAGCGAGTCTAAGAAGGTCCGGTCGAACTGCTACGCGGTCGAGTCCATGCTGCGGCTCAGCCTGTGGGCCCAAAGGCTCTCGGTTGTCGGAATCCATTCCGCCTCCAGCGCGACGTCCAAGCTTTGGGCCTGCCGGTGCAGCCACCTCACCTCGTTGCACAGCGCAGGGGAGCGGGAGATCAACGCGTTGGTGACGTGTAGCGCCACGCGAAAGTCAGAGACGACTCGGATCCGGTCGCCTCTAGTGATCAGGAGGGACACGCCTTCGAGGGAGTACCGGATCGCCGCGACCTCCGTGACGTTGATGTGCCACGCCTCCGTCTCGGTGGTGAAGTGGCCTCGCACCGGGGTGTGGCCGTCCAGCACCCCGCCCCAACCGTAGCCAGAGGCGTCCGTGTGGAGGTTGTGCGCGGCCGGGGCCGCCCAGATCAGCCGGCCGTGGCCGTGGCGCCCAAAGTTGGCCCAGTACCGTAGATCGCGCAGGGACTGGTGGGATAGCCGGCAGTCGCCGTCGGGCGGGCCGGTCGTCTGGTCGTCGTAGATTGACCGAGCGAAAAGTCGGGTCTCGGGAATTGCCAATGACCCCGAGACAATAATTCCCGCGACAGACCGGAACGCCTTGCAGCCGACCCACCGCCAGTTGCGACCTGCCGCACAAAGGGCGGCGGTGACTGCTCCCCGCAGCTTGGCCACCCGGGAGTCCGACAGCCTGGCCGCGTTTGCCGTGGTGTGGATCATGAAGCCGAGCAGGGTGAGCTGCTGGGTCCCTTCGCGCCTCCCCTTGGTTGGGCACATCGTCAGCCCCTTTCTGTCGTACAGCAGCGTCACTTGTAGAGAACCGGCTGCTGCGTCGCGCTTGGACACAGGTCGTCGGCCCGGGGCGGCAGCCCCGTGGTCGTCGACGTAGCCGATGAGTTGGAAGTGCTACTCGCGGAGCGCGGCCAGGACCGGCCGCATGATCTTTGTCCATGCCCACGGGGCCACGGAGAGTCCAAATTGCATGGTGATGGCCTCGTACGTGAGGCCTTTCACCGTGAACGAGAGGTAGGTGCGGTCATCTGGATGGATAAACACGAGGTGATAAGCGTCCTTTATATCCCAATAGATAGGGTTGTCCAGAGGAGCGAGGCAAGACATGAACTCCGCGAGGGCCTCGTACTTGAACGTGATCTCTTGCAGGTGCGCATTCACTTGGCGCAGGTCCACCACCAGCCTTGGCTTGTCGGGACGGTCCCGGTTGACGAAGGCCGGCGACGCACAAGGAGCCGCCGCCGCCTCCACCGCCGTCATCCGCCGGATGCAGCCTGCCTTGATCCAGCGCTCCACCTCGTCTAAAACGAAGACTCTATCCTTCTTGCCGGCCGGGTACGCTCGGCATCGTCGGCCGGGGCGCCCCCGCGGCGTCAGCCACGGGAACCGCAGGCGAAACACTAGGGCTCGGCGCACCCAGCGAGAGGCTCCAATATCTCGACACGCGTAGAACGACTCTCGTACTCGTTGCGAAGGTGGCTGGCCCGCCGCAAGGTCACCCCTTGGTGCTCCCGGGCCCGCGCCGTCCTGACGGACAGCGAAAGGGGCTGGTGATACCCCCCGGGCTGGACCCCTCTTATGCCTTGACGCTCGCCGGCGGCTCCCCGCCCTTCTTGTGGCGGCGACCTCCCCCCCGACGCTGAACCATTTGCTGAATGTGCTTGACCTGCCCGGCGACGATTCCCTTGTTAAGGGCGCGGTCAGGGCGAATGAACGTCTCGGCGTGGAGGGTGCGCCTCGCCTTAGAGGCGAAACGTGTTCGCCGGGGAGAGCAGGCGCTCTTGGAGCTGGGCCGCGGTGGCGCCGTCAAGCTCACTGAGGATATCGTACCACGCAGCATACAGATCGGGGAGCTGGTGGTTGTAAACCTGGCAGTGGAGGAGCATGCCCTGGAGGGCGGCCTTGTCGTATTTCGCGGGCGAGGCGGCAAACTCGATGAGGTCGTTGTGAAGCGTCAAGTTCCAGCATCCGAGGAAGGTGAGGTGTCGCGCCTCGTCCGCCTCGGCAGTGGTCTCGCCCTCGGGGAGGTCGTCCCCACAGCGGAGGATCTTCCTCCGGAACGGGGCCGGGAAGCTGGTGCGGTCGCACGGGGGAATTTGAAGAACTCCAGCCGCTCAGGGTGGACAGGGACGCGTCGGGCGTTGTTGTCGTTGAAGAAAGCCTCGCTGGGCCCACTGTCATCGTCGTCGTCACCCGGTGTGCCACCGCCGCCACGCTCCCTCCGCCTGTGACGGAGGGCGTGCGCCATGTCGGCCGCGATGGCGGCGGCAAGGTCACCTCCCGGCACCGCTCCTGCCATGCCGACACCCGCGCGGCTCCGCCTTGTCCAGTCCCCCCTCCGCCGCGGGCGCCGGCCGCTCCCCTGTTCGGGGGGGCGACGGCAGCCGTCTCGGCGCGGTGATCGACCGCGGCGACTCGGTTGGTGAATGCGGCGACGCCGGCCTCGACGTTGTCCAGGACGGAAAGCCGCGCCAAATTCGCCGCCACGGGGTCGGCGCCCCCGTCCCCCCCGCCTCCGTTGAGAGGGCTGGCGGCGTCCGCGGCGGCGCCAGCGACCAAGGCGGCCGCGGCCGCGGCGGCGGGGTCGGCCATCGACAGTTCAGCGTAACCGCGGGCTCTGCCCGGGAACCAAGCCGGACTCACACAGTGAGGCCGGAAAGTGCTTGCCGGCGTGCTCCCCTCGGCGGTGCCCGCCGGCGGCGGTGCTGATAAGCGCCACCTGCCGGCGTCGGCGGCCGGCGGCGGCGGGGGTCGCGTGCAAGTCCCCGGCAGGGAATTGCACCCCGCCGGGCTGTGAGGCCAGAACAGCCTCAGTCCAACCCGCGCTCTCCGCCGCCCGCCGGCGACAGGAGGTCCCAGAGCCTCCGCGGGGTACCCTGTTGCTTCGCATGGTCCAACTCGGTCACGCCACGGCCAAGCAGTCAAGCCTGTGCCAACCGTATCGAACCATCACGTGAGTTGTGTCAAGGCACCGGCCGACCGCTCCCAGTCGTAGGGATGCGTGGGCGGCTCAGGCCAGGGTTAGGGTAAGCTTGATGTCGTGGTGGCCTTGCTCATCAAGAGCTCAACAACCCCAATACCTTAGCATCCCGCTTGTGTGACGCACATCTGCCACCCTTGACCACACAGTACGGTGGGGTGCCGTACCCGTGGACAACCAGGGTCCCACTGACGCTCGCATTGGGCGTGTGTAGCACACCCCTTGTTGGCTAGATGGAAAGTGCAACCACCATGCTGCAACAGACGCGGGGCGCGCGGGTGTAGCATTTTGCGCGGCAAGCAAAATCGCTGTGAAGCCATCAAAGAGGTGGTCCTTTGGAACGTGGAGGAGGAAGGGGAAAGAGGCTGGAAGACCTCTTCAACTTGTCCTTCTTCTAAGTGATGCATGCCCTCATGAGCCCCCGAGACAACCGGCCGACCCGCGGCGGTCGTGGTGCGGGCGTCGGTGCGGGTGCGCTGCAGCCGGGCAGTGGGAACGCTGCCATCGACGACACCGCCATGGGCTTCTTCAGAGCCCTCGCTGTCGCCGTCGATACGGCGCCCGAAGCTACGGCCGCGCTCAGACGCCGGCGGTAAAGGGCAGCAGGTGGGGGTGGGGCGCAGAGGCGGGCGGGTAGCACGCCTTGGCAGCTGGGTAAAGGGGGTTCTGCAGGTGAGTGAGGTTCCCTAAACAGGGCAGAGGTCTATGGACTGACTGTTGACGGCAATAGGGGCAGACAAGTGAGGGGGGGGGGCGACATAGACGGCCATCCCCTGCGCAGAGGGGCTAGAACCTTGTACCTTACAGATCGTGATGTGGCGTGTACGCGACGTGTTTATGCCAGCATGGGCCCGGCAATGTGGCCCTAGTGACGCTATGAGAGCCGTTATCCCTGTTTGCCCCCAACACGTTCTTTGCTATAGCGACGCCCCCGGAGGGGGAAACGGCGCCCAGCCTCCGTTTTCTCCCAGGTGCAAGAGAACCACCTCATCGACGTGGGGGGGAGAGAACAGGGCTGGCCACCGTTTCCATCTTGAAAAAACAGCAAAAAACGGTTTCGTGCAAACACGAAACGTGTTTTATGGCGTGTTTCTTGCTCGCATCCAGCACGTTTCGTGTGTTTTTTCCGACAGAGAAACAGGCTTATCGCAACCTGTTTGCGGCGAGAGTCTGCCAGGGGCGCGTAAACGTGCGCTGCAGTGTGACAGGCTTCTGACGTCCGTGCACGCCTGATGCACGTTTGGCGCCTCAAGCGCGGGCTCGACATCGTCAAATCGGCCTGTACGGAGTCATGAGGGGGGCCTGGTAGTATGTGATGGCTTGCAGCCTGCGATCCGTGCACAGAAATTCACCATCCTGGCCTGTTTCTTGCTCCGGATGCGCGCAGACTTCGTGCAAGAAGGCGATCATCGACCATGTTTGTCACATTGTTCGTACTGGCCTGTTGCAGATTGCAGAAAATAGCGCGCAGAAACACGCGAAAATCGGCGTTCTGAGCGCGTTTTCTGCTCGCGCGCAGGGTCGTGCGCGCACGTGCTAGCACGCCCAAACAAAAAAATTGGGGCCCGCGTGAGGTACACGGTTTTAGCCTCACTGCGCTGCTGAAGGTCGCGGCCCGCCTCGCTACATGCATGCATAAATATGGGCCAGCGCATCATGCCTTGGGGCGCTGAAAGTAGCATGGTCCAATGAGAAAGCATCAGATCTCAACTTTGTCAGCTAACCTAGGCTTACCAGCGCTCAGAGATCATCACTCTGTGAGACCCCACTGGTCCTTTGTTGACAAGAGAGCAGCCATTTAGTGGGAACGTGGCAAGCTGACATCAGGAAACACGTGTAATCTTCAACTCCATTGTGCGCAAGCAATTGGGAGAGTACTCGAGAACAGAGTCACGCCTCCTCAGGCGTGCCCAGGGCGCCTCAGCGGCCACAACCGCCACCACCGCCGCCGTCGCCGCCGCCACCGCCGCCACCGCCACCGACGCCGAAGCCGTTGCACCCGCCGCCGAGCGTCGACGACCCAGCCGTCGCCCACGCCTAGTTAAGGTGCGCAGCCTGGGTTTCTTTACACCAGCCTTTCCAAAGAAACGCGCAGCCCTGTGAGTGGCTGAGAAGAAAATTGGGGTTTATTCATGATCCCAATTTTCACCCAACGCAACAGAGGCCGTGAGGGACGGTCGGGCGCAGTCCCGGTGACGCGGCCGCCCGGATCGTGCGCATGATTGTGTCCCCGCGATTGAATCTACCCAACCCCTTGCACGACATTTCCACCCCTCCCCCCCCTCCTGTTGCCTTGACGCCTCCCCCTTCACCCCCCCCCGCGCCGGGGTCTGAAGGTGAAAGCCCTTCCCTCATCAACAACTCCATTCCTGTCGCTGTTACTGTGGCAAAAACCACTCGCACACACGGCACCCAAATTGGGGCGGTGCGCAAGGGCTGCCTCCCGTGTCAGGGGAACCGGAAGAAGTGCAAGTTGCACACACTCTATCCCTGTTGTGGGGCAAACCCCCCCCGACAAAACAAGAAGATAGTGTGTGAACCAACAGTTTCATGGTCGGGACGGGGAAGCGAGGCCAAGTCCCGCTGTCCCTCCCCTTATCCCCCCAGGGTCCCCTCAGAATCTCGCCACTCGAAATCTCCCACCCCAGCACCTGCCCACCGGGCCACACGAAAATCAAGACGATAAAAACGCAGAAAACCCTCAAATCCACTACGGAATATGGACCCAAATGCATGGGGAGAAACGGGTCAGGCTAGCTGCGTGCCGCCCCTTGCATGGCACGTGTTGCCCCCCTACATGGGGTCAATAGAGCCACAGTTTCCCCAGGCATTCTCAGACATCTCTGGGATGCCCGGGCGAATCGTCTGCAGGTGCACTATGAGGGTCAAACAGCCTCCGAGATGCAGAGGACCGTACATCCGACACAGGTGGTAGAGAGCGAGTCACAGTCATGGGGGGACCGAACCTCCCCCGAGACGTTAAAAGGCGCCCCCTGCGCCAGGCCCACCCCTGTTTGACCTCGGCACGCCCGGGTGAGACGGGTAGTAAACCTTTGGGGGGTGCGCCGGGCGAACGCGGTGGCCTTTGCGCGCTGTGCGAGGGGATGAGGTGGGGTGAGTGGCACTTCACCAAGGTGTGGTGCTGCGTTCCGGCCGCCGTTCTTCAAGGAACGGTTGACTCTCCACTACGCATTCTTTTCTAATCTTTTCGGTTCTCGCCTGCCCCACACGGCCGCGACAACGGGTGCCGGTGACCACGTGTACATTCTTCAACTTCCTGTGGCCCAAACGCTGAAAAATATCTGACACCACGCTCTTGAGCCGATACTGTAGTGGTTTTACGTACCTTAGGCGCCTAGCACCCAGAACACACAGAGAAACGACCCACCAAGAACGCGGGGAGACCGGAGAGATACAGAGCCGCCGACCGCCTGGCTGGTTCACGCGGGGATCCGCGACCAGGACGACAGTGTTCAAGCACACGCAAGTCTGTTTTTTTTCGAAGGGGGAAGCAACGCGCACCCCCACGCACACTGTTACCCTCTCTCACCCGTACCCAGCAACCCTCCACACCGGGCCACGTGCGGGCCAATCAAAACCCTTCAACATGTCCGGAGGGCCCCCTCCCCCACGGATCATCCCTGCCAGCGGGGCAGGAATCTCCAGGATACGGGGGAGAAGAGCCGCGCCGGACATCAGTGCCAACACTCAAGATCTCCCCAATCTCACAATCACGCAAAATACACAATCACAATCCAAACCCCAAATGCATCCCATCCCGGATTATTGGCCAAAGGCCAATTCCGGTCAGGGGAAAACCCCATACACTGGGAATCCCAAAATGGGCCCCAGAATCAATGGCGCCCCGGTCCCGCCTCCATAGGAGGGGACCAATCGGAAGCCGGTAAAATCCCGGGGGGCCAAGTCGGCCCCGTCCTCCTCATTGGGAAGGTGGACGCAGGGGTACCACGCGATCTCTACGAGGTCCCCCCACGTGGAGGGCCCATAGGGTCCCTACACTTCCCACACCTCCAGGTGGTTGCGACCCGCGACCCAGACACTGAGGGAAACTCCCCCCCAGCGCCAAACGGGCGGTGGAGGCAATGCCACTTGGCAGCATGCCATCCCAACCGCCGAGTGTACCCATCCCCACGGGGGGGGTGGATGACACTGGGTCAGCTCGGTCCCATGGTTTTCTCCCCTGGGGAGACAATCGTGTCCGCCCCCGTTGAACGACAGGAGGGGGGATATGTGGAGACACCCCCCTCAAAACCACCACCTGAGGGGTGGGGGACGCAGCAAGGATAGGGCCTGTCGCCTCCCACGGCCCTGCCCGCACAGGGTGGGGCCGTGAGGGGACTGGCTCTCCTGGCGTAGCCGGGAGCGAGGGGTTTAGGGGCCTCTGGTGCACCCCCCCCCTCGGCCCCTTGTCAGGGGGCTGAGGGGTAGAAGAGGGCCGCCTGTCCACCCGAGAGGGGTGGATCGTAGCGAGGGGGGTGGCAACGGGTGCTCGCCGCGAAGACGGCCTCCGTCCCCACCACTCCCACTACTCGTCCTCGCTGCTACCGATCTGCGTGCGTCTCCCTCGCCCTCACCCTAAGGGTGGGGGTGGTGTCCACACTCCTCCCCCCCCCCCGTCCCCATTGGAGAGCGGTCAGTCATGGCTACCCCGTCGGGGCAGTTGGGCAACCCCGCTCCCATGGGTGAGAGTAGCGGGTCCGCTTCCCCTCCGGCTCCTTCCTCCCCCCGTGGCCCTTCGGACACGGGGTTGCCACCCGCCTCTCCCGACGACGTCCCGATGGACGACGCCGGGAGTGGCCGGGGTGATGCCGGTCCGGCTTCGCCGGCCGAGGTTCCTGCTCCGCCGTCGGCGGACTCACGGGGGCCGGGCCCCTTCGGGGAAGTCATCCCCTTTCACAACGAGTGGCCCTACCCTCACCCGCATCCCGGCGCGGTCACCGACCGGTGGGTTCAGGTGGATCCACGCCTCATGACGGGGGTGTGGACAACATTCCGCCATCTCTACCCGGACCTCTACGAGGTCCCGATTGGGACGCCGACGAACTACCCCGTGCTCCGCTTTGCGGAGGATTGGAAGCTCGCTCAGCAGCTGGACGATGCGTGCTCGCGCCCCCCGTTACCACCGGGGACAATGCCGGTCTTCGACCTGGCGTATTACCCGGGTCCGTTACCGGTCATTGGGCGACGCCCTCGCGGTTGCTTCCTACGCCAAGCGTTAACGGAGCATCGGCACCGTCGGCGCCATGGCATCTTCGCCTGCGCAGAGCAGCGGGAGGTAGAGTGCTTCTCCCACGGAGAGCGCCTCAAGTTGTACCCGGTCATCCCCTCTTGGTGGAGCGACTACGAGGTTCCACGCGGCATGGCCGCGCGTATTGGCAACTTAGTTGCCGTGCGGGGGAGTCGGCTGATGGACGACGGCCCGGACTCGGCGGCCAGAGCAGCTCTGAACGCCGGCTGGCTGGTGGAGGTAGCCGACGTCTTGCTGTCTTCGGGGTTGTCCTACGGACATGCTTGGCTTGTTCCGATCCCCCTTCTGCGGGCTCTCCAAGAGAGCCCCATTGACGTGTTGTGTCAGGGTAACCCTGACTCCGCGGCGTACCTGCGTGCACTTCTCCATCTCATCAAGAAGGTCCATCAAAAGGCCTTGCCTTCCTTCCTGGGTCTTCCTCTTCGAGCTCGTGCATTGGTACGATGCGCGAAGTCTTTGTCCGCGGACGGTGTTCTCTTCTTGGAATAGGGGTTGGGTCACGAGGAGTAACCTACCCTCCGGGGTTAATGGCCGCCACGCGGGTGCCCAACCCGGAACCTCGCATGGAGGAGGAGGGGCCTTGTCTCCCAGGGTTTGGCCAGGAGCGGTATGGCCCGTCTATGCGGCCGAACTCCCCGAGGGGGAGTCGTGCTCAAGGCGCGTCATCTTCTGGGCGTTCCTTTGGAGCGCCCCCTCGGAAAACTATCCCCCCGGTGAGGAGGTTCGGTCGCCCAGCAGACGGCGGGCAACGGTCCCTGAGCCAGTGGCCTCCTTCCGTTGGGGCGGTCCGCCTTTGGCGATGCCTCGACCTATCCCGGGTACTACCGTAGCGGCATTGGGGCGGGTCTTTGATCCACCCCCCCCATCCCTTGGGGATGCCGTCAAAGACTCCCTCGTCATGGGGCTATGTCGGGCCTACACGAGCCTGGCTAACGACATGGCGGCGATTGTCACCACACGTCGGGACTGGCGGGATATTCCGCCGGTGGCGTTGCCACTACTATCTCAGTCGGCGCTCTCCGAGCGCCTGGACCGAGAACTCGGGAGAGCTAACATGGATACCATGTTGCAGATCCCGAGTTTGTCCCTCCGGGGCGCAGCCGAAGCCGCATACGGAGGTGGAGGACATGGCCCTCGATACCATGATGGGTCCCAGCAATATGGGCACCGGGGTTACTAATGCATTGTTGGGCGCCTCGTAGAGGCGTCTCACGTAGTAGTCTGTTTCTTTTACCGATTTCCCAGAGGGAGATAGTTTGTTATCCTTCTTCTTCGATCCCCCCTTGGGGGAATAGTCGGGACACTTGGTCCCGTCCCTTGATGGGGTGCTTGTGCTTCCGGGCATACTTCAGGAGAGCTGCTCGTGGCACCCCCTTCTTGGGGTGCCAAGTATCCCCTTCGGGTCCGTGGCCAAACCAACGGACCCGGAAGTCCAAGTCGGGTTTCCCGTTGTCGTCTTCCACCCATTTGTGGCCGACGATCTGCTCGAACACATCCTTCCCCGAGGTTTCCTCAGGGCACTCATTGAATGCGTCACGGGCTTCCCGCGCCCGCTTCCACACTGGATCCCCTGCCTTAGGCGGGGGAGCGCGTGTGACATTGTCACTACTCTGGGTCTGTTCTCCCGTAGGGGTTTCAATGCGAAACCGTTGACCGTCAGTGCGTAGCACCATACATGGCCCCTTCGCCTTGGACGACATCTTGGTCCGCCCCTTAGTATAGGATTTCACATAAACCCAATCCCCTTGAGACATGGCCTCATTGTCTTCTCGAATACCCGCGTCATAGACACGCTTGTAGGCCAGTTGGGCCTTATCCAAGTTCGTCCTAATCCTTGGGATTAGGTTGCGCAACTCTTTCACGTATTGAACCGCCTCCGAATCGGCGTCGGGTTCCTCCGTGTCCACTGAGCGTACCTTAGGTAAACGTTCAATATTAGAGGCCTCCAATCGTCGAGGGCTTACGAAGGTCAGTGGGGCAACCCCAGTACTCGAATGTACCTGCATATTATATGCAGTCGTCAGTAGGGACACATAGCGATCCCATTCCCGTGGGTGCTCGGACGAGTACGTCCGTAGCTGTCGCATAATCGTCTTGTTATACCGTTCCACCTGACCATTGGTCTGGGGGTGATATGGGGTCGCGAAGGTGGTGGCGATCCCCAGGAGCCCCATGACTCCTCGGAAGTACACGGCAGCGAACTGAGGTCCGTTGTCCGTGAGCGTAGAATCCGGGATGTCGTAGGCAGCCACCCAATAGTCAATGAATGCCGAAGCTACCCCAAGGGCAGTGGTGTCCGACAGTGGGACGGCCCTCACCAATTTGGTGAAGCGATCACACATTACCAGGAGCATGGTGTGACCATTCTCCGTCTTCGGGAGCGGGCCCAACAAGTCCATCGCCACGGCTTGGAATGGCTCCCGCGCGGGGAACAGCTTCATAGGAGACGTGTGCCTCTTGTCCGTTATGCGATTCCGAGTGCATCCTGGGCAGTTATAAACATACCCGTATACGTCCGCCACTAGGGCGGGCCAGTAAAAATACTGCCGCATCGCACGATACATCTTCCGAGACCTCGGGTGACCCGCCGTAGGCGCGTCATGGTACATTTCCAGAACACGCTTATGAAGCGACTCTGGAACGACCCATTGGTTGTTCCCCCTGAGGAGCGAATGGCGACACAGTACACCATCGTCATCTTCGAAGAAGAAGGCATTGCGTTGCCAACGGGCATACTTCGGAGAGACCATAGGCCCCTCCAAGCGACGCTGCTTGCAAAACTCATCCGAAGCCTGGGCCTCAATGAGCTCTCGGAGCGTAATCTTGCCGAGGCCCTTAGGGCTCCGGTCCGTAAGGGCCTTTGCTGACCTCGTCACCGCTAGAACGGGGATTTGATCATTCAGAGGCGTCTTATCCAAGCCATCCGTAGGAAGGCGCGATAGGGCATCAGCCACCTTGTGGTCCTTACCCGGCTTGTGCTTAATCTGGTACGAATATTCCGCCAAGCGGAGTCTCCAGCCCGTAAGGCGTCGATTGGGACTACTACTCGTCATCACCGAAGTGAGGGCGGAGTGGTCACAACGTACAAGAAATTCGGTCCCTTCCAAGAAGGAACGCAGGTAGGTCACAGACCATACGACCCCTAGGGCCTCAATTTCTGTGGCACAATAGTTCCGTTCCGCCGGGGATAAACCCCGACTAAAATACCCAACGGGGAAATACTCCCCGTCCTCTTGCTGCTGCAGCAGGGCACAGCCCAGTTGCTCATAGCTGGCATCCACCTCCACAATATAATGGGCTCCCTCCCGAGGGATGGCTAAAATGGGAGGCTTCAGAAGACAGTCGCGGAGCTCCTCGAGCGCCGCTTGAGTCTCCTCCGTAGGAGGAGGTAGTTCCTTGGCCAGATGCGTACTAGTCAGCATGTTCAGCGGCCGAGCGATACGGGCGAAATTGGGGACAAACCCTCGGTATACCCCGCACATGCCCAAAAAACTCTTCAGTTGCGTCTGCGTACGCGGATAATGTAGCCCCTTCAGGGCCTTGGTGTTCTTCTCATTCACGGCCACCCGCCCTGGGCGGATGACATGTCCCAGATATTCGACCTCCCTCTGGAAGAGGTGACACTTGGACGCCTTCAGCGATACGCCGTTCTCCTTGAGAAGGCTCAGTACGTGCTCCAGGTGGTGCAGATGCTCCTCGTCCGAGCGAGAGAAGACGATAACATCGTCTAGATATACTAGGCACGTCTGCCACTTCACGCCGGCCAGGATAATATCCATGGCTCGTTGAAAAGTCGCTGGAGCATTGCAGAGCCCAAAGGGCAACCGCGTACATTGCCACGTGCCCTTATAGCACATGAAGGCCGTAAGGTGCCTATCCTCTGGGGCGATTGGGATTTGCCAATATCCGGCGTTGCAATCCAGGGTGCTAAACACCCTGGCCTCCCCTAGGGAGTCCAAACATTCATCCATCCTTGGGATGGGATACGCGTCCTTCACCGTGACGAGGTTGAGCCGCCGGTAGTCAATACAAAACCGGGGCGTGCCGTCCTGCTTCGGGACGATCACCACGGGGCTAGCCCACTCGCCTTTGGCGGGTTCAATAACTTCCAGTTTCCGCATTTGTTCCACTTGTTCCCCTTCCAGCTGGCGGCGCTTGTGCCCTGCCTTGTAGGGATGTTGCCTTACCGGAGTTGCCCCGGGTTTTCAGCGGATACGATGTGCGGTATTCTTGATGAGCCCAAGAGTACCATCCCATAGGGATTTGTATTTCTCCACCAGCTCCGAGAGCTGGCCACGTAGGGCTTCAGAGACCTCTCCTAGGTCCACCTCGGAATGGGCGCCCTTCGGCTTCGCCGCGGGACCTTAGCTCAGCTTTTGCATCTCTTCTTGAGAGACACTCAGTATAGGTCCTTGATAGGAGGAGATTGACGCCACCAGCGCCCCAACGGGGAGGCGGACAATCCTTGGCGTAGGATTCATCATTTGCACGGCGTACGGGGCGTCCCGGTTGAGCTCCTCAGGGCCGTTGGCCACGTGAACCCCATACCTGGAGGCAATCCGGGGCTGCCCGGAAATAATCCCGTGGCCCTGGAACTGCCCTCTCACCTTCACGTGGGAGATAACCCCAGGCTTCAGCTTCAGCTTGTGACACAACCTGAGCGTAGCGGTCTTGGCCTTAGGACAAGCGCACACAGAGCTCCACCTAGTGGGGCCGGATTCTACGTCCTCCATATCCCGAAGGATGGGGACGACCATCCCTGTCTTGAGGGTGACCGTTTGGTCCTCACAGGAGATGGTTTTCACTTCGGTATCTCCGAAGGAGTTACCTAATATGACGGGTACCGCCAGATTATCGATCACTCCGAAGCAGACGTAGGAAACTTGGTCTCCCACTTGTACGCCTAAGCGCACAGTTCCTCGAATGGGGAGCCACCCCCCATTCAGGTCAAAGTAAAATATGTTCTCCAGCTCCCCTAGGGGCTGGAGCCTCAATCCCTTAGGGAGCAATGAGCTTCGAATCAGGGAGGGCCCGCTGCCGGTATCCAGGACAGCGTGTAGAGCATGCTCTAACCCTTCAGTAGCAAACAAGTGTACAGCCAGCTGACAGCTGGATGATGGCATAAACGCGCAAATAACATTTTCCCGTTTCACCCCCTTAGGGAGTGCCAGTAATGCATGCTTATTCGTCCGAGGGCGGCGCAATACCCTCATCGGTCTCCCCTCATTATTGGACGCATTGGGGAAAAACCGTAGGGGAACCGGCCTTCAGGCGTTTCCCGAAGTTGATAACTCAGATGAGCTCCCCTTAGGGGAACTCGCTCGCTCTTCCTTCCCCGTCGGGGAGGGTACGACAGTAGCAACCGCCCCACTCGCACGAGCAGCGGCTCGAGCCGCTCTGCGCTCGGTGCGTGCCTTGGTCATCCGGTTCCGAGTCTCCTCAGGGAGGTGAGGGCAATCTGCCATCCAGTGTGAAGTACTATTGCAGATATGGCAGGGGAAGGGCTCTCGTTTCCCGTCCGTCCCCCATGACCCCCCAGAGGGTCGTGATTCCCTGTAGGAAGAAGCAGACGCCTCCCCCCCCTCCAGGTGGGACGACGTAACGGCTGCCAGAGCGCGACGCGCCATACGACGGACGTGGCGCTCTGCGTCTTCCTTAACCTTAAGGTCTGCGGCGGCGGCCTGAATCCGCCGTCGAAAATCCCCTGCCCGTTGGGCATATTGCACCACCAGCTCAATAGAAGCATGAGGGTGGTCAGCTACGTAGTTCCGCACCTCGTGCCGAATCTCCCACCATGTGCCTTGCATAAAGCGGGCTCGGACCTGGCCCGAGGTTTGTATGTATCCACACTTAGCGTGGAGTTCCATGAGACGGCGGTGAAACCCCGTCTCTGTCTCATCCTCCTCTTGGGAGGCGCCATTAAAAATGGCCTCCTGTTCATTCAGGAGATGCTCATCTGCGTACGTGCGCAGAAGCCAGTTCACAAGTTCCAAATAGGAAGTTACTTCCCCAGTACGCCGGCCGTGATCGACGGACGGGCGGATTCGATAAAGGTCCCTCTTCAAGGGATCCTTAGTAAATTCGGGGAGGAGGAGCAAAGCTCGCCCCTCTGAGAGGCCGTTATCATTCGCCGCCTTCACGAAGCGGTTGAGGAATTCGAAGACTCCCAGAGGAGGGTCTCCCCCCCATTCACAATCGCGACCAAGTATGCTGGACAGGTCCTTACGCTTCTTACCCAGGCCTTTGGCCTCGGTTCCCGATACTCGGTTGTCGTTGTTCTTGAGAGCATAGGTCTCACAATCCAGAAGACTCGCATAGCGGTCATCAGCCGGAATAATCTGGGGGGGAATCTCCCGTAGGGGGACTCTCCCCGGTCCTGCCTGAGCGGAAACCGCTCGGACGACAGGTCGCGAGCGCCGACGGCGCTCGGGAGGCGAAGCCTCCCCTCCGGAATAATCCGAAGTCGACTCAGATGACGAGCTGGGACGCCGGCCACGCTGGCGCTCTCGCTTCGTCACGCTTCGTTCCACAAAACTCAACCGTTGGTTGAGCGGGGTCAGGAGGCCGCTAACAGCTTCCACCATCGCTTTCTTCCATTCCTCCGTAGGAGTATCCGATCCAGGAGCCACAAACGCTCGGGGGGTCTCCTTAGGAGACGATGCCCCCACAGCGCGAACAGGAGGGGTGGCCGTTCCCTCAGAACCCATCCCCGCCACGGGATGGACCCCAGGGAGGTCGCCGAGGCCGATTGAATTCCCCCCCTCGCGTCCCGTCCGCAGCGGGAAGAAAGGTTCGCCCAATGGGCCCTCCGAACCGATTTCCAGCGAGGGTAGACGAGTGGTCACCCTACGGGTGGCCAGGTCGTCCAGTCCAGCCCCGAGGGCGTGAGTCGGAACTGCAGCTCCCGTCGCGCTCTCCCTCGTCACGGACGAACCGCCCTCAAGGACTCCCGTTTCCCCCCGAGGGGGATTCTGCTTGTTATCTGACATCACAACAACCGCGTTCCCTTAGGGAAGACAGAGCACAACCACAGAAAGAGTACGAAGAAGGGGTAGACCCCTTTGGCCAGAAGGAACCTAGTCCCCTCCCCCGCTGATCCACCAAATGTAGTGGTTTTACGTACCTTAGGCGCCTAGCACCCAGAACACACAGAGAAACGACCCACCAAGAACGCGGGGAGACCGGAGAGATACAGAGCCGCCGACCGCCTGGCTGGTTCACGCGGGGATCCGCGACCAGGACGACAGTGTTCAAGCACACGCAAGTCTGTTTTTTTTCGAAGGGGGAAGCAACGCGCACCCCCACGCACACTGTTACCCTCTCTCACCCGTACCCAGCAACCCTCCACACCGGGCCACGTGCGGGCCAATCAAAACCCTTCAACATGTCCGGAGGGCCCCCTCCCCCACGGATCATCCCTGCCAGCGGGGCAGGAATCTCCAGGATACGGGGGAGAAGAGCCGCGCCGGACATCAGTGCCAACACTCAAGATCTCCCCAATCTCACAATCACGCAAAATACACAATCACAATCCAAACCCCAAATGCATCCCATCCCGGATTATTGGCCAAAGGCCAATTCCGGTCAGGGGAAAACCCCATACACTGGGAATCCCAAAATGGGCCCCAGAATCAATGGCGCCCCGGTCCCGCCTCCATAGGAGGGGACCAATCGGAAGCCAGTAAAATCCCGGGGGGCCAAGTCGGCCCCGTCCTCCTCATTGGGAAGGTGGACGCAGGGGTACCACGCGATCTCTACGAGGTCCCCCCACGTGGAGGGCCCATAGGGTCCCTACAGATACGGTGACAGAATTGCCTCTCAGAGCGATCGAATTGATCTTCGTCGGCCAATGAGGAGACGAGGGAGTCCGCGAACCGCAGGCTGCGCAAGAAACGCCCTCTTAACCAGGCGTGCGCCGCCGCCGCCGCCACCGCCGCCGCCGCTGCCACCGCTGCAGCCGCCGCCGCCGCCGCCGCCGCCGCCGCCGCCACCAAGGCCGCTACCGTTGCACCCGCCGCCATCGAGGCCGCGGCAGTTGCACCCGCCGCCATACGTTGACGCCCTCGCTCGGCGGGTGCTACCGGCGCAGCCGGCGTGGCCGCCCGCAGCTGCGGCGTCGCAGCCGCGCCGCGGCCTCCGCAGCTCGCAGCGGCGGCAACGCCCCTTTTTTTCGCTGTTGCGCGGCCAGACCCCGCGCGAAGCTGCCTCCCCGCCGCCGTATCAGCGGCCGCCGCCGCGGAGCCGCCGCAACCACCTGCCGCTGAGTGGAGAGACGTGCACTGCGTTAACGCCGAGTCGCGCTGAGCGACCAAGTCATATTCTGACGTTTCCTCAAAGGGGTCGGGCGGGCTCACCGCACTCTTTCTCGTTTTCACCAGCTGCGTGACGTCAACTCGTTAAGTCTGGACCACTGAGAGTGATTTAAGCGCAGCTCAGCGGCTGCGACGAATGCCTTGGACGCTATTAATCTATGTGAAGAACGAACTTAAATCATGCACTTGGAATTAGGCTCCTGATCACGTTGAAACGTGACACTCTGGTTTCCTATGAGCATTCAAAGAATTTCTCACACGTGTATTCAAAGAAAAAAAAGCTCCCCAAGACATGGTACGGCGGCCTAAATATGTATGCGAATGAGCCGAGGTGCCTGGCATGGTGCATTGCGCAATGTGCCTGCGATGTACTTCATTTTGCTAGCTTCCGTCCGTTTTGCATTTCATGGCCGTTGTCGGGCACGCACCCGTGCATCCAACACGCCTAGTCAAGGTGGCTCTTTTGGATTGATGTTTGACTTGCATCTTCCTCCCCCCTTACAGAACGCTGCTCCAATCTGACACCGGTCGGAGGACACGCTGGCGAAAGGCGTCGGCCCGCAAGCGCACATTTGATCTTTTAAGATGAGACCTCCCAGACCCTCATCCGTCGGCGCAAGTTCGACTCGATGCGCCGATGTTTGACGACGCTTCCGGACTTCCCGCCGGCTGCGAAGCACCACGACGGCCAGCGGCCGTACAGTCGGTACCCAATATTATCCGTACGCTTTTGGAAACAATTAGAGGTGTCAGATCCGGCTGCCCGATGCGGCTGATGGCACCAGATTGCCCCATTCGGCGCGTGGTCGCGCCCAAGTGCCACAGCACCGTCCGTGTATGTGAGCCCACAGCTCAGCGCCCAGGACCCCGCCGTGGTCGGCAGGCACCATGGCGGGCTCATCGCGTCGCCCTCTGTCCGACAGTGAGCGCGCGGTCATCACTGGCCTTCTCCAACAGAAGAAGTCCTTCCAGGCCATCGGTACGGATTTGGGGCGCTCCAAGAGCACCATTGCCTACGCAGCTATGGACATCCGCACGGAGTCCGCCCGCGCCAGGGTAGACAAGCGCGTTCGCCCCAAGGTTTTGACGGACCGTGAGCTCTGTAACCTCAAGTGGGCGCTTGACACCGACGGGTTTTCCTCTGCGGCATCCCTAAAGAGGATGGTGAATAGCACGCGCACCCAAGCGGCGGGAGGGCCCGAGAAGGGACCAGTGTCAGTCTCCGCTGTCCGCAGGGCCGTCCGGAGCTTGGGTTATCACTTAAGGGTAGCGGCCAAGAAACCCTTCCTGTCTGCCAAGAACGACGCCAAGCGCCTTGTGTGGGCCACAGCGCACCGCGGCTGGATGGCTCTGCGCGACGGGTGGGACGCCATTCCTGCTTCGTTTTTCAAGTCTTTTGTGGAGTCGATGCCCTGTCGTGTGGGGGGTGTGATAGCCGCTGGGGGTGCTAGCACCAAGTATTGACCAGCCCAGGGCCTGGATTCGATGGGTGGCCTTGTAAGGACATGCCCCCTAAATCCCCAAGACTCTCGCTTCGGGGATATGGACTGGGGCCTCTCCTTCCCTGTCCTTCTCAGCCAAATCCTTCCAAGACGCATCAACTCCCTGGTAATCTGGAGATGCCGCGGTGTCCGGCCGAGATTCTACGGGTCGCGGACGGTCAGCACGAGAGCCGCGGATCGGCTACCCGTTAGTACCCTGACTCATCCCCGGACGGATAGTTTCTCTCCGCGGATCAGAGGACTAACGGACCACAGGACAAGCCACATCTCTGACTCATCGGCCAGCCGGAACAATCTCCCCACGAGCCAATGGGAACGGCAAGATTTGCTGACCCACGGGAGATTTTTGACCCGAAGACTGGCGTCTGGCTTACACGCCTCTGCGGCCTTTCCGGCCGACCGGCGTGTGTGGCCAGCCGCGCGGCGCTACGAGCACCGCACGCCGCCCCCGCCCCCGCTTGGGGCTGTCCGGTGGGGCGCCTTGGGGCGCGCACATCCACCTTGACTTGTTCTGAGAGCCTATGCCTTGTTTTGAGCCCATTGGTGCCGCCCCCCCGGCGGCACGGGCAATCGCATGCTTTGAGGCACCCTGGGTGCCCCCCCGGGGGTATATATTGCGTGAGTGCGGGCGCCACCCGGGGAGTCCTCGGGGGGAACAACAAACACTGACAACGACCTCCTTTACCTTAGAACCCCTCGACCCCCTCGACCCTCACCGACGTCACGCCCATCTTTTTCCCCACCCCCATCACCGTCACCCCGCCCGTCACCTTCCCCGCGCCCCGCAGCCTCATTGGCTTGCGCGGGCAGCTGACACCGTTCACCAGTACGTTGAGGGCTGCCCGGGTGTGGGTGGTGCCTCACAGGCCTGTTGTCAAATCGATCCGTACGGATCTCGTTTTTCGCCGTACGGATAATATTGGGTACCGACTGTACAGCTGTCTTCACCCAGACATCTGCTGTCGTTTCGAGTTTTCTTTTTGTTCTCTCGCTCGCTGTATGAGATGCAGCAGAGCAACAGTGTCTGGTTCTGGGCAGAAGAGGAGCCATGGTACGTGTGCCAAATCTTGGACGTCTCCCCCACGCTGCTGGTTCTGGGAACTCGTAACAGCGACGAATAGCTTCCGCCGTCCGCACCCTCTCTTGTGGCATGAGGTGAGACCCACATCTTCTCACTGGCCGTGGTTCCACCTACTCCTTTCGGCACGCAGGATCTAACCTATCAAGCAGTCGTCAGTTTTCTGCTTCTGAGATCACTCATGTGTTTCCTAGGAAGGTGCATGCTTCCAGATGCCGTGGGTGCTGTATCCGTTTCCTCAAGACCTCCTTGGAGGCATCGAAGTGGAAGCAGTCTGTCGAGCGTCCCCTATCACCCCCTCGCGCACCGCCGCGCCTGCCACCACACGCAGAAGGGCGCATACTTGCCAGCCACTCAACAATGATGTCGCAAAGTAGGAGGGGGGGGGGTCGGGGAGACCCCGCACAGTGCGTCTTGAGGGGGGAAGCCGGCGGAAAGGAGCTTGATGGCGTGGTGAGATTCCAGTGGAGTCGTGGCTTAATGGGTGGCGGGGATGGATCCGCGTCCTGTTTGCAGCAGAAGGAATGAGGCCACTCGCCTCCGCTGCCCCAGCGTGCTCCTCCGACGGTAGCCGAACGCCAAACTGCACATGCTTGCTAGCCGCCGTCGAAGACAAGGAGATGACGGAGGGGGGGCAACGCACACTGTAGAAGATGCTTGACAGGCGCGGGGAGGGGAGAGCAACTGATGTGTCACGATGGGTGGGGCAGGCGGAGACGAGCGCATGACAAGTGCCAGACGAGGCCGTCGCCATTGTGGGGCGGCGCGCTGGTGCGGTGCTGTGGTGGGAACAAAATATTCAACGACGATGCAGAGGCACTCGAATGTTCACTGCGCCCAACGCGCCGAGAAGGGGCATCGATCTTTCCAAGTGAGGCAAAGTGTACATTCTCGACCACGAGCATGTTCAAAGGACTGACGCCGTCCCCTGTCCAATGACACATGAGAATTGATAGGCTGCAGCCAATGATGAGATACGACTTGAATGAAAATCCAAAAGAGCAGCTACACTGGGCCTTGACTAAGAGCATGTCTATCGGTGGAGCTAAAACCCATGCCCATCCAGCTATTTCTTTTGGCGATAGCTCAGAGCATGTCTATCGGTCCTGAGCCATATAGGCTTCTCCAGCCCACAAGGGTGCCGCAATGTTAGATAGTTGAAGCGGAGTTGATGTCCATTCCCTAAATCCACAGGGTAGGAGACTGGCGATGCAACAAACGCTGCTCTGCGATCATTCCAGTCCTCCCCACCGGTCTCACCAGTGCGTGAACCATCGCGCATTCCTCCACCAACGCTTTACCACCCGCCCCCTTTTTTTTTTGCCATGGACGAGCTACTTGAGCACCTCCTGAGTGACGATGAAGAGCAGGATGCTGCGGTCGAAGTGTGCGTAGCAGCGGCAACGGCCAGCGGAGCTGCAGTCACGTCGGTGCCTGCTACTTGGCGGGGGCGACTGGTAGGGTCAGCAGGAAGGTGCAGGAACAGGATCAGCCGCGTCAGGGGGATTAGGGCTCTCCGGCGACGATGCCATCACGGCAGGAGTGTGAACGTTTTCGCTGGTGTGGGAAGGGGGGACGTTGATGCTCGCATCACCGACGAACGCACCGAGTGCCACGGGCTGGACGAAGGCGAACGGCAGGCAAGTGTGGCAACTGTAAGAGCTGTGTGGGACATTCTCGCAGCAATTGTGTCCCTGACCCTGAACTTACTAGCAGGAATCGTGTCACGGCCGCTCATTCTTGAGATGCTGGCACGTGATTGGCTTGGCTATTCTTCTCTGCAGGATAGCTCTGAGCTATCCTCTGAGCTATCCGAGGCCCGATTTGGCTCAGCGAATAGCTCAGAGCTACTTTTTATGGGTTTTAGGTGCACCGATAGACATGCGCTGAGCTATAAACCCATAAAATATGGGTTTTGGGTCTCACCGATAGACATGCTCTAAACTTTAGGCGTGCCAAAGAGGGACGGGTCTCTCCACGAGCCAAAGAAGGCAGCGAATGGGCCCAATCCGGAAGAGGATGCGGCCCGCGGCAGACTGTCCCGGTCGGGATGTGTGACCATCGTGTGTGTGTGTGGCACGTCGGCTCGTCGCCTGCCCCACCGCCCCTGCATCGGGATGTGTGACCATCGTGTGTGTGGCACGTCGGCTCGTCGCCTGCCCCACCGCCCCTGCATGGCAACTGCCCTCCCCCCCCTCGAGTTCCCTACTCCCCTTTCCCAACCGTCGGTGGCCTCCCGCGGACGTCGGCGGTGGGAGGTGCCACCCCATCGTCCCGCATGCAAGCCACCCACCACCTGCGGTGCCGCTGCCTCCGGCGCCTGTCTGACGGGGGCGTCACACTCCCCAACGGGAGCGTTTGCTCGTCGCTGCCACTATGTACCGCTGCCGCCGCTGCCGCCAGCACCCCCGCCGCCGCCACCACTACCTGGCGGTGGCACCTCTCTCCTGTTGTGTGGTGCCCCCTATGGGCATGCCGAAATGAGACGGGGGGGGGGGGGGCGAGGAGTGACAGCGGCACCGTCCGGTGGACAGGTCGGCCGCCTGTCCGCCGGGTGTGCTCTTCGGTGTGCGTCGGTGGTGCTGTGGCATCGGGAACGGCGGCGGCAGGCGCCGAGATGCAACGGGCGGGGCGCCACCGAGAAGGCGTGCCGGGCCTGCCGGCAGTGGCTGGTGCCGCCGACCGCCGTGCCCGCGGGCTGGCTACCTGTCGTAGACGTGGCGGCTGCCCTTCTTAGGCAAACGCCAGCGCCGGGGATGAGCGCCCATCTCTGACCATCCATCAGCTCACCTTCTCACCACCTCCCGACACTCTCACCGCACCACCCGCTGCACGACCAAGCCCCGGTAGCTGGCTTTTCTTTTTGAGCAGCGCGGCTTTCGCGGTTGCCTCCCGTTGCTCTCGCCCAGCCAACGGTGGTCAACCGTAGCAGCGTCCTCTTCCCCTTGCAGCCGGTGGACGTCTCTTCCACACTCGGGCACTCGACGACCGCGGCCACGCGCGCCATGGCGGCCACCCGCCGCTGCCGCCTCGCGGCGGTCGCGGTGGTGTCGGCAGCGGCGGCGGCGGTGGTGATGGCTGCCTCAACCGTAGCAGCGCCCCCATCCACGGGCGCCGCTGTGGCGGTCGCGGCGACCGCCGCCGCCGCCTTTGCGGCCGCCCCACCACCGCCACCTCTTGGCACGTCCGCCTCGCTGGTGGACGCCTCTAGTACCCGCCAAGACACCACCGCTACTGCCGCCGACGCGTCGCCTGCCACTCCGCCCGCCGGGCTGTACTTTATGGTTGACGGGGAGCTGCGAACATCCCTCGATGCGCGGCCGCTGGTGCACTCGTTTGGCTCGGCCACCGACGCACTGACGGTGGTGTTTGTGCCCGCCTCGGCGGGGGAGTCCATCACCGCCACCCACTTTTCCGGCCTCGACGCGGGCGTGTGCACCGGGGCGGCGGCGGCGGTGGCGCCCCTGACGCCCACTGGCGGGCTGGCGGGCGGCTTGGCCGCGTCATCGCCTGGCGCGGCGAATATGACGCTTACGATGGAGTTTGATGGGCGCGTCGGTGTGACGCCGTTTGAGTTTTCGATTGACACGGTCGACGTGGCCGGCGGGGCGCACACCTACCGCTGCGGCGGGTCGTACGTGGTGTGTGGGC
The DNA here is from genome assembly GCA_009829735.1 of Pyropia yezoensis. Taxonomy (NCBI): domain Eukaryota; phylum Rhodophyta; class Bangiophyceae; order Bangiales; family Bangiaceae; genus Pyropia; species Pyropia yezoensis. The sequence continues at coordinate 24,884,146 of CM020619.1, read as the reverse complement.
TGTCGCTGGTCGACGACGCGACGGGGACGGTGGTTTCGGGGGATGGGGGTGGGGCGGGCGTTTCGCTGGGCAGCTACGCCGACGTGCTGGCGACGGGCACCTATCGGCTGGGCGTCCGCGCACAGGCGTGCGATGGTGCTGCGTTGGGCGGTAGCCCCGCGTCGCTCGACGGGGTGCAGGTGAGCGTGCGGGACGTGGCGGGTGACGAGGACCTGCGCGTCTTTCCGCAGCCGGATGGGTGCCCGGCTGTGGCCGACGCGGTGGCCGACGGGTGCTCGCACGCGTTTACGCCAGACGGGTCGGCCCTGCTGCTGCGGCCGGCGGCGTACCGGGTAGGTGCGGGGGGGGTGGTGGCGTCACTGGTGTGGCCTGCAGCGGCAGTCGACGGGGAGGCGTGGGAGGCTGACGTGGCGGTGCGGCTGGACACGACGCCGCCGCCACCGCCGGTCGTGACTGCGCTGCTGGTGGACGTCGACGCCGCGCCGCTGGATGTGTATGGCGGGGAGCTGGTGGGCGTCTCTGCGTTCAACGCGCCCGTGTATGGGGGCCTTGTGGGGTCGTGCGGGTGGGCGCTGGCTGGCGCCACGTCGCCGCTGGTGCGGGAGGCTTGCACGTTTGGGGCCGCCGACCAGGAGCTGGTCTTCCGCACCGCCGGCGGCCCGGCCTTTTCAGTCCACAATGACAGCCAGGTGATGTGCGACGACGTCTCGGCGGTCCAGTCGGCAGAAGTTGCCAACGGCGGGGGGCGGGGGCTGCGGGTGGCGTTTGGGGATGGCCGCCTGGCGGCCGCGGCGGTCGCCAATGGCACCGGCTTTGTAGCGGCCGGCACGGCGGCGCGGGCGGCGACGCTGGCCGTCGCGGTGCGGCTGGACGTGTACACGCCGACGCGGTTTTCCGCGTCCAAGGCGGGTGCGGTGGCGGCGGCGCTGGCCGCCGCGGCGGGCGTGGCCACCGACGCAGTGGCAACGGTGGACGTGGGCGCGTCGGCCGCGGCGGCCGCCGCCGGCGCCGCCGTCCAGACGGTGTACGTGCGGGTGGCGCCGGCGGCGGCGGCCGCCGCGAGGTCTGCCATGACCGACGCCCTCGCGTCGGGGGCGGTGGCGCGGGCGGTGCGGCTGGAGCCGGGGGGCCTCCACCTCGAGGCCCTGTCGGTGGCGCCCGGCGGCGGTGCCAGCAACGACGCCGCCGACGCGGTCGGCGGCCTGTCGACGCTGGCGGTGGGGCTGATTGCGGGTGCTGTAGTTGTCGCGCTGGTGGTGGTGATGCTTGCCGGCGCGGCGGTGCGCGCGCAAGCCGTGTCGGTGGCGGCGGAGAGTGACCTGTCCTCCTCGTCGGGACCGCTGGGCGTGCCGGCGGCGGCGGTTGGCGCGGGCGCCCCCGACGGCATCCTCCGCGACGTGTATGGGCGGTCCGCCGACGCGCCTGGGCTGGCGGTCGACGAGTCGGGGGGCCACGACAGGCGGTTTGTGCGGGCCGGCTCGGACGCGAGCTCCACCTACTCGATGTAGGCGCCGCCGCTTGGCCACCGCAGGGGCGGTCGGCTTGCCTTTTTTCCCTTTTTTTATGACTCGATAACTAAGACGCTCTGGAGGGCACCGACATTGACATTGGGGCAGCGGGTGGGCAAAGTGGTTGTTGGCAGCTGCTTTTATGTGTGCAACAATGTAAGAAAGAGACTGAAGAGAGAAAAAAACAAGGTCAAGAAAAGTGGCACACACAAAGAATAGAAAGTAGCACAAAGCAAGCAAGACCCCACCTCCCAACACAGAGAAAAAGACTGTACACAAATGTATCGTAGGCAATGCCTCAGGCCATGCAGCGCACTGCCGGAGGTGCCCCACCTCACAGGTCACAACACTCACACAAGTACCAAGAAAGAAGCCACGCACAACCAGGCAACCTACTCAACGCGGCCGCTCCGCCACGGGCGCTGCGAATCCAAAAAAGGGACAACAACAACGACGAAGCACCCACCGCCGCCTCAAAAGCACAGCGCCGCATCAGCCGACGCGTCCTCCGACGCGGCGCGTACCAGCGCCGTCGGCGACGGCGAGCACACCCACCAGCCGGCGCCCTCGAGCGCGTCAATCTCCGCATCCACCGCCGCCGCAACGGGTCGCCCCGCGTGCGGCGGCAGCCGCAACGAGGGGTGCCGCCTCTGGTGGGCGGCTGTCCCTTTTGGAGGCGGCCCGGCCGCCACCCCGGCGGCGGCGGCCGGCAGCGGCACCCCGCCGACCGACGCGCTGAGGATGATGACGCGGGAGAGGGTGACCGGGCGGGCCGCCCGGGTGCGCCGGCGGCGGCCACCGTCGTCGCCGCCCGCGCGCCGCGGGGGCAGCGGTCGGGACGGCCACTCCGCAGCCGCCGCTGCTGCCGCCGCCGCCGCCGCCGCCGGGGGGCAGCCGCCCGTAGGGGTGCCGCCGCAGTCAGAGGGGCACCCCCGCGGCGGGCCGGGCGACCGCGGGCCGACCGACGTGGGCGACGGCGCCCCCGCCTCGTCATCGTCCGAGTAGGTGGTCACGTCAGACGGGGGCTGCACGTCCACTGGGCGGGAGTGGGCGGCCAGGTGGCCGCCGTCTGCCCACGGTAGCGCCGCGACCGATTCGGGCGGGGGGGTGCCGCCGCCGCTTGGTGGGGAGGGCGCCTTGTTGATCTCCAGGGGGCCCAGCGGCCGCCGCGGTGAGGGCAGCGGGGGTTGGGCGGTGCTGGGGGCCATGGCCGCAGCCCGTGATGGTGGGTGGCGGGGCGAGGTGAGGCGCAAGGGGCGGGGTACCGCCGAAAGGGGGGGGCAGAGAGCAAGAGGCAGGGTGGGGGTGGTTGATGGGCAAGAGGAGGAAGGGGGCGGCGGGGAGGCGGGGTGGGGGATGGGTGCAGGAGAGCACAGCGACGGCGAGAGAATACCATGACATTGCCGACGGATGCGCGTGCCCACAACGTCGCGGGGTCCCTCGAGCCCTAAAGTACCCTCGGGCGCTGCCAAGAGGTCCCCGGCGGCGGCCGTTCCAGTCCCCACAGCCGTAAGCCCCCCCTCCTCCCCTCTCCCCGCGTCGAGATGGAGAGCAGAGCAGCGCGCACGCCCCCTGACCAACCTTCGCAGAGGCGGTCAATTGTTCCCTCCTCCCACCCTTCCGATCCGCAAGTGGGGTGAGCGGACGAGAAAAACCAGGGGTGCGTGTGTCACACCCGGCCCCCGCTGGTTCCTTCCGTGGGGGCTGATGGGTAAGGGACGTGCGGGGGGGGGGGGGGGGGGGAGGGGCGGGACAGGATCTCACGGCTGCTCACCACATCGTTCGCGCAGCGGTCACACTGGTGCTGCAGCTACCAACAAGCTTCCTACCCCCCTGGCCCATGTGAGACCCCTGCGGCCCATCAATGGCCGTCATCGTCCAAGCAGGAGAAAGAAGGGGGGCGTGGCGTCAGCGCTGGGCAGACAACCCCTTTGACCCTCCCCCAAGGGACTCTGAAGCGGGCACGTCCGACGTCGCCTCTCCGCTACCACCAACGCAATCGTCGGGCTGGCGTCTTTCTCTTTTTTTTTTTTTTTTTTTTTTTTTTTTTCGTGCGGGGGGCCGGGCAAGAGGCCACCTTTTTGCACGACAGGGACGGAGCGCCAGATACGGCCGGCGTCGCAACCGCCACCACCACCCGCCTGCGCGCCGTCCTGCCCCGCCGCGATCGCAACCGCCGCCCACTCCGCCACCTGAACGAGCAAATGTGGGGGTGGGGGTGCTGTGGGCGGCGGGAGGGGTGGGAGCGTGGCTGCGACAAAAAAAAACGCATGGCGGTACGAGAGAACCAGCCCGTCGCTGAGTGGGAGGTGGCAAGAGTTCCACACTTTTTCTCCTGTTCCATGTCCATGATCCATGGAAGCGTTGGATATTGACGTGGAAGGAACGGGGGGGTGGAGACAGAGTGAGGGGGAGGAGAGGAGAGAGCAGCGCGTGGGTGACACGAGCCCCCTGCCGTTGCCGATGCTGCCTGCGCACTTGGCTCTCTCAAAGGGGGAGGCGGGGGGGACGCCAGCGCGCGCGGCGACCAGTCCGCTGTCAGTGGGTGGGGCCCGGCGCGCTCATCAGGGCTGACGTCGGGAGTGGTCGTGGCTGACGCAGGCAGGCTGCACGCGGTAGGCACGCGCACTGCCTGTCTTGGGGGTGGGGGACGGGGAGAATGAGGGGAAAGCGAGGGGAGAAAATGGTGCAAGGGCTCAACGGGTGGGAAGAGCGTTAGACGGGGGTGGGGTCCATCGCCCTGCAACAGCGTTGCGCGCGTGGCCGCGGCAGCAGACGCTGGATAGGCAGCTGCTGCTCGTGTGCATCTGTGCTGTAAACAGGATACGTGCCAGCGGCGGCGCGCGCGCTGGCTGTCGACTGCGCCTCCCCGATCGAGAGCAGGTTGGGGGGGATTCCTTTCAGTGAACGCAATACACTATTCCGCTATTGGGGGGCTACTTATATATGGGAGAAGCTCTTCGTCGATGGTTCCATGTAATTTCAGAAAGTGGCTAGTGTTGGGATGATATCGCCATAGAGTCGTCCAATGTGGACAGGCGCACGTATGCGAATTGCATCACGCGATCATGCACCCGAGGCAGCGGAGCAGCTGTAGCCAGCTGGCGGCGATGCGCACGCTCGCTCGCTTCCACACGCCCCCCGCTTGTTTATTTCCTCGCCCTGCGTGCGCGCGCGGCTCCGTCGAGCCTGCTCCCGCAGCGGTGCTGTCTGTGCACGTCTGTCGCGCTGTCTGTTGCCCCTCCCCTGCCACAGTCGCCGCGGCGTTGGCGGCGGCGACGCCCACCACGCGCCCTGCCACCCTGCCATCGCCAATCTGGCCGTATGGCTGTCTACCTACTTGGCCCGCCGCCCGTGGGGGCGGGGGCGGCGACGGCGGCGGCAGAGGCCGGGGCAGCGGTGGGTGGCGGCGGTGGGCGGGCTGTCGGCTCGGGGGGTTCCTGCAGGGGCGGCCGCTGGCCGCAACCAGCTGGCGATGAGCAGGGGCGCCTCCGCAGGCGGGATGGAGCGAGCCCCCGTCGCGGTTGAGCTGCGGGGGAGAGGGAGGCGCGGGGGGCCGCCCCGCGCCGTTGCCACCTCTGCCCAATTGCAAGCTCCATGGCTTTCAGGCCCGGGGGATTCCGTTCCCGCACGTGGGCAGGTGGCCGCCGCCCCGCCCTGCGCTTGTCGGGTTGCACTTGCCCGCCCGCCCACGGCCGCTTCCTTGTTCCCAGGTGACCGGCGGGGGCGGGGGTGAGCCAGTCTCTGGGCGGTGGGGGGGGTATTTGGGTGCGGGGAGGCGAGCAGGACCAGTCTGTTCGCTTGCACGCCATCGTCGCCGAGGCAGTGCGGGGGGGCCGCAGCCGCTGGTCGTTGTCTGCTGCTGCTCGTGCGGAGGCGCCTTGCTTCCCGTTGCCCGTAGCGACTGCAGGCAACCCGCTCCCCCTTCCCCACACACCACCTCCCCGGGTTGGCTGAGGCGGCGCTTGCGGGCACCATGGCCGATGTGGAGGACCCGGCCGCGGCCGCGCAGGAGGCGGCCTACTTGGCGATCATTATGGAGGCCGCAGGGGTCACGCCGGCCAAGGACGGTCTGGCCGCCGACGGCGAGCCCGACTGCCCCATCGAGAACGCGCCCGCGCCCAATATTCATGGCGAAACGATGGCGCAGTGCTCAGAGCGCACTGGCTACACGGTGACGGAGCTGGCTGATCTCTTCCCCCCCATCGAGCGGTGGCCCGAGGTGGCCAACCCGCCCCTTCCTGATGGCATCCTGGGCGGCTTTGCGGTCGACCGCTTTGCGCCGCCGCCGCCCGCCTACACCCACCCGCGGGTGTACTTTGGCGTCGACGACCTGCCGGCCATCCGGACGCGGCTGGCCGATACTCCCTCTGGCAGGGCGGCGTGGCGGGCGATACAGCTCCGCACCAAGTGGTGGACCAACGACGCGGACGAGTGGAAGGCGGCGCTGGAGGCGGCCAACGCGGAGGGGTATGGGGGGCTAAAGTTTCCCCTGTCCGTGGCGGCGCTCAACTCGTTTCTGGAGGGTGTGTATGACACCCGGGCGCCGTTTGAGCTGTTTAACACGGCGCCTCTGGAGGCGTTTCGGGTGCTGATCGATGAGGACGAGGAGGGAGGGAAGCGGATGGCTACGGTGGGCGCAACGATGGCCGCACACTACCTGGAGATTCTGGCTGACCCGTCCACACCCACCGACTGGCAGCCGCTCTATCAAAAGGTGCACTCGGAAACGCTGGGCCTCGTCTACGATTTTATCTACAATTACGCCACCGACGAGCAGCGGGACGTGATGCGGCGGGCCATCTCGGCCATCACCACGAATCGTTACTTCGCAACGGCCGGGACGCAGGCACTGCCGGCCTTCCCAGCAATCAGCTCCAACTGGCTGAACGTGCATACGAACCTTCTGCCAATCACCCTGGCTATTGAGGGGGAGGAGGGGTACGACCACGACACGTTCCTGCGGTTGGCCGAGGGGTGGAAGAAGTGGGTCCATGTGGCCCATTCCCCCGTGGGCGCGCCGTTTGAGGGTCTTGCCAAGAGCAACTTTTGTGCCTACTACTGCGTGGCGCTGGCCAAGCGGGGGGTCAACCTCTTCACGACGTCTTCGGCGTACAACTTCATCGCGGCCTTCCACCTAGCCATCCTACTGCCCAGTGGGCGGGCGTTTTGCTACGAGACGGGTATCGGCCCAATGAGCACCTGGTCCCCGGATGTGGAGATGCTGAAGATGGCTTACCCCAATGACGGGCCCATCGATATTGTTTTTAGAGCCGGAACGGGGATGGGGCTTATGCCGGCGAACAAGGACCGCGGAACCCCGGCGGGTGACGGGGACCGGGAGCTGGAGGCGTACCGGCGTGAGATTTTTGCCCGCAACGCGTACGTCAACCTGGAACGCCTCTACCGCGCGTTTGGAGCGGCACCTTTTGTGTATGGGGGCTATGAGGAGGGCCTGGCGGCACTCCGCGAGGCGGGCCACCCGCGCACCTACTTCTGCGACCAGCGAGGGCTGTACGTGACGCGCAACAAATGGTCGCCCACCGCCGCCATGCTCTACGTCGAGCCCCGCCACACCCCCGGGGGGCACTCCCACCCGTCGCGTGGGGACTTTGTGTTTTGCGCCCTCGGGCGGGTGTGGGTCACCCGATGGATCAACTTCCTTACGGGCTGCCATTCGCTGCCGCTTATCGACGGCCTCGGCCAGGGCGGCAGCAGCTCCGTGAGCGGTGTGACTGGTACCGTCTCGGGTAGCTCCGTTGAGGTGGAACAGCGGGAAGACGCGGACTTCGCGTTCATTGCATGTGACCTGTCTGACCCCTACCGCTGGGCTCATTGCATGCCTGGCCGCGGCGAACCTTTGATGCGGACACCGAACGACAGCCGGTTGGTCCCGAGCCCACTGCCGTGGATGAACCTGCCCTGGTCGGAGATGCCCAACTGGCGGGTGAGCACCAAGGGGGGCTTTCAGGGCGGCCACTCGGACGTATCACGCCACCTCCCAATGCGCTACTTTTTCCGCACCGCGGGGCTTGCCCGTGGCGACGCGCCATACGCGCTGATTGTGGACGACCTGGACGCGTCTGGCGAGGCGGACACGGACGGTGGGGGGGGTGACGACGCGCTGGGCGAGACGGCCACCCACTCCCACTCGTACGAGTGGTTGCTGCAGGTGGATACCTCGCATTTAGCGGGCCACCGGGAACCCCCTCTGTTTGTGCGCTACGAAACCGTGGCGGCGGGTGACGATGATGAAGGCGGGTCGGTGGACATGCTTCTCTACGAGGGCGCCGAGGACCGATGCTCGGACGTGTATGCGCATGCAGGCCCAGACCCGCCGCTGCTACCGGGTGCTCGCGTGCTGCGGGTGCGGGTGCTCGAGGCAGGGCCCGACGGGGAGGCTCCTGCTGCGTCGGTGCGGCCCGTCCTCCAGCACTTCCGGTCGAATGGCTTCAACGCCCGCCGCGTGGTGGTGCCCGTGCGTACCGTCGGCGCTTGCCGCATCAAGGTGCTGCTGTGTCCTCAGTATTATGGGGACCCAGCGCCGGTTACGCAGATGGCACGCCTGCCTGTTGATGACGATGAGGTGGCGGCTGGTGGGCCGTTGGCGTCGGCCGAGTGCTCGGTGCGCCTCGGTGGAACGGTCGACAAGTATGCGTTTTCGCTGGGCTCCGACGGCCGCACCCGTCTTAGCCACACCGGCCGGGAGGGGGTGGAGGAGGCGGACGCACCTGCCCTCGAGTTGCTCCCCGTGTTGGGAGGTGTGGAAGGTGAGGCCGAGGACGCGGAGCCTACCGATGACGACGCTGGTGCTTGTGTGGCCGACGGGGCGGGCAGCTGCACGGATATGCTGCGACTGGTCGAGCAGCTCCGCGACACCAGCTCCGTATGCGTTGATGGCGTGTCGTACGGCGGCCGCAGTGGTGGCGACAACGCCGAGTCCCAGTTGACGCCGCTGATGGGCACGGAATCGCCGCTGGCCAAGATTGACTCGTATGTTGCGGCGGTGCAAGAGGCCACCGCGGAGCACGCTGCGGCGTGGCGTGATGAGGTGGTTGGGGTGAACCGCATTGTGGCGGCCGTCAAGGGCGCAGTCCCGTACGTGGTGATTGTGGACGATGTGGAGTTTGCGGCGCACGCCAAGGGCGAGCGCCACGCCATTGACGTCATCATCCCCCTGGTCAGTTCGACCGCGCGGCTGACCGAGCTCCATGACACGTTTGCCGTGGTGGAGGATGGGAGCCGCCAGATGGCGGTGTGCTCGATCTTTCCCGACCGGGCCACACTGGCGAAGCCTCTTCCGGAAGTCACGTGGCCGGTGCGCCTCGAGTGGTACTTGTCGGCAGAGGGTGTGCAGGCCAAGCGCCTGGTCATCCCCTCCTTGTCGGCCTCTTCGACCATGTCGGCGGTCGCGCTGGTGCCGCTGGGCGCGTTTGGGGTGCCCACCTGCACGCCGCTTGGCCCCGAGGGTGCCGTTTGGGTGGAGTGTGGCGGTCAGCGCGATGCCATTCAGATCGTTGACGATGGGTCTGACGACTCGGAGCACTGCGGCATCATCATCAAGCGTCTGGCTGGGGAGGTGCTTCCGTCGGCAGACGGGGAGGAGGAGCAGGATGTGGGCGACCCCAAGGTAGTTGCCCTGAATGCCACGCCGTCCGAGACGACAGCAGAGGACTTGCTGCTTGGGCGCGTGTTGCTGCACGCCAACGCCGTGTCAGCCAACGACCATGAGTGTGGGGACGATGGGGCGCACGACGGGGACGGCGGCGAGCCGGACGCACTCGAGCGGAATGACGTTGCCGAGCCGTCAGCCGAGGGGACTCGCCCTACTGGTACCCTCGAGGACGTGACGGGTCAGAGCGCGGACCATGACATGGAGACGCCCGACGCGGTTGTCGGCATCTTCCCAGTTCCTGCCATCATGTCGCTGCGCGGCTTTACCGTGCTCGAGGAGGGCGGGGACGTGGTGCTTCCGCTCAGCAGTGACACCCTTTCCGCAGTCGACGGCGCGGTGACCTTTTCTGCGTGGATGTATGCCCCCCTCGGCTACGGTTGGCGCCAGTGCACCCCGCTGCTCAGCTCTACTTGGCTGGAAGTGTACGTGCACTATGGGTCACTCAAGTTGGGTGTGCGGCACCCGGGGGAGTCACGCATCCGCCCGCTGCGCGAAGTCAGCGCCAAGCTCCCGCTCGGCGTCTGGTTCCACCTCACCGTCGAGTGGGACGAGTCGTGGGGCGTTGTTGCTTACCTCAACGCCAAGCGCTGGCTTGCCTCCCCCGGCCCGGCGGGCTGCTCCCCTGACCCGGACACGCCCGTGACCGTCACGCTCGGCTGCAAATCTGGCTTTGCGTGGGACGATGTGCGCGTCTTTGGCGGCCGCCTGGACACGTCCTTGGTGCGGCAACTCTTTCTCCACTCGGGCGGCCTCCGCCGGCTTGCGGCCTACCTGCTGACGACGCTGAGCAGTGACGAGCCGCTGAGCACGCCCGCCCTGGGTAGTGCCCCGCCGGCCATGCTTTTGGGGGGCACAGGCGTTGAGGTGGCCGAGGACGATGACATGGGCTCCTGCCTGGTGCTGGACGCGTCGACGAGGCTGGTGGTGCCCGGGTCGGTGACTCAGCTGGCGCTGGAGAACTGCCTCTCTGTGTCGGTGTGGCTGCGCTTTGACGTGGACACGTGGGCTTCGTGTGATATTTTCCGCCTCGACGCGCACGCGCTGAAGGACTGTTGCCTGCACGTGCGCATGCGCAAGGTCGGGCCGAAGATGCGGAACCAGTGGGGCGTGGCGGATGGGCGCAGCGACTCCCTGCAGGTGCCCCAGCCGACGGGTGAATGGCGCCACTATGTGCAGACCTACGACAGTGGCACCGTATCGCTCTACCTCGACGGCGAGCTGGCCGGCGCGCGGGCCGTGACGACCTCAATGGACCTGTCCAAGGGGCTTATTGTGGCTAATGGCGTGGTGGGGGCCGTCAAGGGCCTCTCCGTGTTCAACTATGCGCTGGCGCCGCGGGAGGTGGAGGAGCTGCACCAGGATACAGGGGGGGTCGGGCCCCAGCGCGGTAACCTGGCTGCGTTTACGGGTTGACGCGTGCTTTACCGTCAGAGGTTAGGGGGGGGGTGGAGGGAGGGAGGGGGGTGGGTAAGGGAGGGAGTGGTCGCACTCTGTGACACCGCACCAATGGAAGGCCCGGAGAGCTGCGCCTCTGCTTTCCTATTCTTGGCCATGCGCAGTCGAAATCCATAGACGTTGACTTTCTCTTGCCTCCATCGAGAACACGCCTCCATGGTCCTGCGAGGCCCAACGGACCCCAACGGTAGGTGCCCTCAGGCCATCGCGCCTCGCTGTCGCACCACACTCATGAACGATTCCCCGCTCCTGGGAGTTGGAATGGGCGCCTTGAACACAGCACAGCGCACCAACAGCGCGTCAACCAGCGCAGTGGGTTTCTCGCTTCCACAATATTCTGCGGGTCTGTTTTGACAGCTGCTGTGGGGCGCACACGACGGTGATGGTCTGGAGACATACGCCCTCCGCGTTGTATGCTCTTGTAGCACAGCGCATGGTGCTTCACGTGATGGTCGTATGCAGCGCGTACGTCGGCCGACGTAACGGCCAAAGAAGGTACGCAAAAAAAATAGAGAATGCTGGGGCGGACGGTACCGTGAGAGGGGGTCCGCAATCGCATCCGCAACCCGCAAGCCCGATTTAGGGCGTTTCCCTGAACCTCCCTTTAAGCACCAAGCACCACTGCGCAGTCACCCGCAGCCTGCAGGGCGCTGCCATGGGAACTAGTGGCTCGGGTGCCATGCACATACGAGATTTGTGTTTTGATTAGGGGCACTTTTGAATTTTGATTAGAGCTTCCCGTGACATATGAAAAATTTAGAATATTTGAATATGTCCTGCTCGCCATGTATCTATGGCATGCGGTGAAGAGAGCGGCGTGTAGGACTGACGTTCTTGGACCTCCAAGAGGAGCACTTTATGGGTTGGGGCGTTGGGTCTTGCTGCTCTCTATGTATGTGTGAGCCGTTCTTTGACTTTTTTTCACTGTTGCGACGCATAAAAGCAGCAACAATATGCCTCCGTCCCACAGCTGCCCCAACCCTCTTCAGAGCGCGTTCTACCTAGTTACATAGTCAAAAAAGAGAGCGGAAAAAGTCAAGCCGACCGCCCCTGCGGTGGCCAAGCGGCGGCGCCTACATCGAGTAGGTGGAGCTCGCGTCCGAGCCGGCCCGCACAAACCGCCTGTCGTGGCCCCCCGACTCGTCGACCGCCAGCCCAGGCGCGTCGGCGGACCGCCCATACACGTCGCGGAGGATGCCGTCGGGGGCGCCCGCGCCAACCGCCGCCGCCGGCACGCCCAGCGGTCCCGACGAGGAGGACAGGTCACTCTCCGCCGCCACCGACACGGCTTGCGCGCGCACCGCCGCGCCGGCAAGCATCACCACCACCAGCGCGACAACTACAGCACCCGCAATCAGCCCCACCGCCAGCGTCGACAGGCCGCCGACCGCGTCGGCGGCGTCGTTGCTGGCACCGCCGCCGGGCGCCACCGACAGGGCCTCGAGGTGGAGGCCCCCCGGCTCCAGCCGCACCGCCCGCGCCACCGCCCCCGACGCGAGGGCGTCGGTCATGGCAGACCTCGCGGCGGCCGCCGCCGCCGGCGCCACCCGCACGTACACCGTCTGGACGGCGGCGCCGGCGGCGGCCGCCGCGGCCGACGCGCCCACGTCCACCGTTGCCACTGCGTCGGTGGCCACGCCCGCCGCGGCGGCCAGCGCCGCCGCCACCGCACCCGCCTTGGACGCGGAAAACCGCGTCGGCGTGTACACGTCCAGCCGCACCGCGACGGCCAGCGTCGCCGCCCGCGCCGCCGTGCCGGCCGCTACAAAGCCGGTGCCATTGGCGACCGCCGCGGCCGCCAGGCGGCCATCCCCAAACGCCACCCGCAGCCCCCGCCCCCCGCCGTTGGCAACTTCTGCCGACTGGACCGCCGAGACGTCGTCGCACATCACCTGGCTGTCATTGTGGACTGAAAAGGCCGGGCCGCCGGCGGTGCGGAAGACCAGCTCCTGGTCGGCGGCCCCAAACGTGCAAGCCTCCCGCACCAGCGGCGACGTGGCGCCAGCCAGCGCCCACCCGCACGACCCCACAAGGCCCCCATACACGGGCGCGTTGAACGCAGAGACGCCCACCAGCTCCCCGCCATACACATCCAGCGGCGCGGCGTCGACGTCCACCAGCAGCGCAGTCACGACCGGCGGTGGCGGCGGCGTCGTGTCCAGCCGCACCGCCACGTCAGCCTCCCACGCCTCCCCGTCGACTGCCGCTGCAGGCCACACCAGTGACGCCACCACCCCCCCCGCACCTACCCGGTACGCCGCCGGCCGCAGCAGCAGGGCCGACCCGTCTGGCGTAAACGCGTGCGAGCACCCGTCGGCCACCGCGTCGGCCACAGCCGGGCACCCATCCGGCTGCGGAAAGACGCGCAGGTCCTCGTCACCCGCCACGTCCCGCACGCTCACCTGCACCCCGTCGAGCGACGCGGGGCTACCGCCCAACGCAGCACCATCGCACGCCTGTGCGCGGACGCCCAGCCGATAGGTGCCCGTCGCCAGCACGTCGGCGTAGCTGCCCAGCGAAACGCCCGCCCCACCCCCATCCCCCGAAACCACCGTCCCCGTCGCGTCGTCGACCAGCGACAGCCCACACACCACGTACGACCCGCCGCAGCGGTAGGTGTGCGCCCCGCCGGCCACGTCGACCGTGTCAATCGAAAACTCAAACGGCGTCACACCGACGCGCCCATCAAACTCCATCGTAAGCGTCATATTCGCCGCGCCAGGCGATGACGCGGCCAAGCCGCCCGCCAGCCCGCCAGTGGGCGTCAGGGGCGCCACCGCCGCCGCCGCCCCGGTGCACACGCCCGCGTCGAGGCCGGAAAAGTGGGTGGCGGTGATGGACTCCCCCGCCGAGGCGGGCACAAACACCACCGTCAGTGCGTCGGTGGCCGAGCCAAACGAGTGCACCAGCGGCCGCGCATCGAGGGATGGTCGCAGCTCCCCGTCAACCATAAAGTACAGCCCGGCGGGCGGAGTGGCAGGCGACGCGTCGGCGGCAGTAGCGGTGGTGTCTTGGCGGGTACTAGAGGCGTCCACCAGCGAGGCGGACGTGCCAAGTGGTGGCGGTGGTGGGGCGGCCGCAGAGGCGGCGGCGGCGGTCGCCGCGACCGCCACAGCGGCGCCCGTGGATGGGGGCGCTGCTACGGTTGAGGCAGCCATCACCACCGCCGCCGCCGCTGCCGACACCACCGCGACCGCCGCGAGGCGGCAGCGGCGGGTGGCCGCCATAGCGCGCGTGGCCGCGGTCCGCGAGTGCTCGAGTGTGGAAGAGACGTCCACCGGCTGCAAGCGGAAAAGGATGTCGCTGCGGTTGTCAACAGCTGGCGGGGTGGGAGCACCGGTAGGCAACTGCGGGAGCCGCGCAGCTCAAGCAACTCGACTTCTCCCGGGGCGCGGCGGTGCAGTGGGAGGCGCGATGGGAGTGCCGGGAGTTGGTGAGAAGGCGAGCTGATGAATGGGCAAAGATGGGCGCTCATCCCCGGCGCCGGCGTTTGCTTAAAAAGGGCAGCCACCACGTCCACGACCCGGTAACCAGCCCGAGGGGACCGCCGTCCGCGGCACCCACGTCTGCGGGCACGCCCGGAACGCCGCCTCGGCAGCGCGCGCACGTGGCATCACCTCCCCCCCACCGCAGCCTCCGCCGCAACCGCCGTCGTCCCGCTGCCACGGCACCGAGGGCTCCCACCACGGGTGCCACACACACGCGCCCAGGCTGGCGTGTGGCATGGCGCCCAGAAGCTGCCTGGTTCCTCCCCCCCTATCGGGTGCATCCGAGGAATGCCCTCACGAAATGGGTCGGCGGGTGCCATCGCCGGGCGGCAGCAAGGGCGGCGAAGGCGGCGGCGGCGGCCACGGCGGAAGCAGGAGCGGCAGCAGCGGCAGCGGTCGGCGGCGACAGTGGCCGGCAAACGGCCCTTGCCAGAGGCTGGCGGCGACTGGTGGCACGCCGACGGGTGCGACGGGCGACCTTGCATGCCGGACGATGCGGTGGCAAGTCCCCCTCCGCAGACTGCAGGAGGAAAAGAGAGAGGGGCGGCCGCGGCCGCGGGGGTGCCACGGGCGCGACGATGACGACACACGGGCCGGTCGGTCCCCCGTCATCCCCCCTCACAGTATTGGGGCGGTGGTGGCTCGCGCGCAAAGAGCAATACCTACCGGGATGCATCGTGCATGCACCAGCCAGCTGCTGCACTGCAGTGCCTGCAGGCGATGGCGGCGCTGCCGTTTCCGGATTGAGCATCCTTGGCCGCTGGTTGCCACGTGGGTCGGGGCCGCCACCCAACCCTCTGGTCAATGAGGAGGGTGCGCGCGGTGATGCATCCAATGGGATGCACCGTTGCTCCCTCCCATTGTTCGGAAACGCAGCACACGACATGGATGACAGAAACAGTAGCAAGAGATACGACCGCTCGGAAAAGAGGCAGGCGCTCCATCCGTCTCCCTCACCGGACGCCTACGAATAGCAGCCAACACCGCTTGTCTCCTCTCTTTCCCTCCCCCGTCCGCCCCTGCACGTGACACCCTCACGCGGAGGTCCGCGTCCCCCTCTCACCTGTATGTGCCCCTAACCGCAGTAACGTGAGCCTTGCCGGCACACCCAGGTAGGCGGCGGCGATGGCAGATACGACGTGTGAGGGGGCTGGTACATCAGCTGCCAAAAATTACCTCCCTGTTTGGGCCTATGGCTGCGGGGGCGACGCCGCGAGTGTCATCCCAACGACAGGAATAGGTACTGTACTCAGATACAACTCTCAGCGACAACGTTCGGATACGATGGTCAAATCTCAGAGGCAGTACCAGGGACGAGCGGGTACCTTCAGTACCTAGAAGGCAGAAGGTAGCCGCAGCTGCCGCGAGCGGGTGACAGAATAAAGTCGTTTTTTTACTTGTACAGCCCCGGGCGGTTCTGGTGGTTCCACAGTCAAGAGCAGGTCAGGGCGAGGGCGGCCACCCCCTAATGTCAATTATAGTCATGGTGCGGCGCACCTGCTCCCCTCCAGACCTCGAATACGTCTAGACAGAATACGTAGAACTCGCCACGTCTGACCGTCCGCTCGGGACAATCGCGGCGGCCATGCCGGCATCCCCGCCGGCCAGGCCGTGCGGCTCCCCAGACCGCCCGTACACGTCGCGGAGGATGTCGCCGCCGCCGCCGGCCCCCGCCGATGCGGCGGGCACACCCAGCGGCCCCGACGAGGAAGACAGGTCGCTCTCGGCCGCCGCCGACGCGTGGCTCGCCTTGACCGCCGCACCGACCAGTGCCAACACCGCCGCCGCCGCCGCCACGCCGCCGACAATGAGGCCAATCGCGAGGCCCGACGGGCCCGACACCGTGTCGCCCGCCCCGTCGGCGCCCAAGGGGCCAACCCCGCGGGCAACGCCGAGCGCCACCAGCGCCACCCCCGACGACGGCAGCCGCACCGCCGCGGCGAGTTCCCCCGACTTGACCACCGCCCCCACCACCCGCTGCGTGGCGGCCACGTCTGCGCCGGCCGCCGAGCGTAGGAGCAGCGTCTGGTCACACCCGTCGCCGCCCGGCCCGGGGGCCACGTCAACCACCGCCACCGCGTCGGCAGGGACGCCCGCGGCGGCCGCCACCGCCGCCGCCACCGCCCCAGACTTGGCCGCCGAGAAGCGGTCGGGGGCGTAGGCGCCGTAGCGGAGTGTCAAGGAGAGCGCCGCGTCACCCGCGGCCGCGGCAGAGGCGAGGAAGGCGGTGCCGTTTGCCAGCGACTTGACCGCCAGGGTGCCATTGCCAAACGACACCGACACGGCGGCGGGGCGCTTGGCGACTGCCCCGCCATCGGGGCCCGCAGCGGTCGTGCACGTCACGTCCGTGCGGTTGTGGGTGGAAAAGGCGGGGCCGCCCGCCGAGAGGAAGACCAGCGACTGCTCTGCGGCGCCAATGGTACACTCGTCGCGCAACAGCGGTGCGGTGCGGTCGGCCACGGACAGGGTGCACGTGTCAAGGTCGTCCCCGTACGAGGGCGCGTTAAAGGCTGGCACGGCCAGCAGCTCCCCACCGTACACGTCCATCGCGTCGAGCGACGCGGGCAGCAGCACCGGCGGCGGCACAGGCAGCGAGGCCACCGAGATGGACAGGCCGGTCTCAAACGCCTCGCCGTCAATGGCGGCGGCGGGCCAGACGAGGCTCGCGTCCACCTTGCCCGCCCCCGTCCGGTAAGCCGCGGGCCGGACGAGCAGCTCGTCGCCAGCCATCGAAAACGCAAAAGAGCACCCCGGCCGGAGGTCGTCTGCCATGGTCGGGCAAGAGTCGGGCTGGGGAAACACCCGCAGGTCCTCCTCACAGTCCACATCCCGGGTGGTGAGCGCCACCTCCTCCAGCGCCGGCGCGGTGCCCGCCGCGCACGCGACAGCACGGACGCCCAGCCGCACCATCCCCGCCGCCAGCACGTCGGCATAGGTGCCCAGCGACAGGCCCGCCCCGCCGTCACCCGACAGCACCGCCCCCGAGGCGGGGTCGGTGAGCGACAGCCCGCACACCCGGTACGTGCCGCCACAAGTGTAGGAGCGGGCCACCCCCGCCTTGTCCACCGTGTCCACCACAAACGTCCAGTCGGTGACGCCCACGTGGCCGTCAAAGTCCATCGTCAGGGTCATATTGCTGGCGCCGGCGGGGATGACGGTGCTGGGCGCGCCACCACCGTCGCCACCCCCGCCCGCCGCCACCGCACCTGGCGCGGCGGGCTTGACCTCCACCCCCGCCGCGGTGCAGACGGCCGCATCAAGGCCCTCAAAGCGGGTGGCCGTCACCGCCTCCCCCGCAACGGCGGGCATGAACAGCACCGTCAGGGCGTCCGACGCCGAGCCGTACGAGTGCAGCACCGGCCGCGGCGCGACAGACGGAGACAGGGCCCCGTCAATCAGAAAGTGCAGGCCGGGTGCGGGGGCGGCGGGGGGGCGGGGAGCGTTGTCACCGCCCCCCACCCGCACCGACGCGCTGTCCAGCGCCGTGGCGGGCGCCGCGCCACCGCCGCCAGTTGTCCCAATCGGCGTCGCCCGGGCGCCCGGCGGGGCAGCCGCGCCAGGCCGCACCGCCACGAGCGTCGCCACAGCCGCCACCACCGCGGCGGCGGTGGTGGCCAGGCGGCACCGCCGGGTGCCCATGGCGACGGCCGTGCGGGGAGAGGGTGGGGGAGGGGGAAGGCGGGGCTGCAGCAGCAGCGGCGGTGGCGGCGGCGGAGGCGGCGAGCTGCAGAGCAGGCACCGCGTGAGGGGCGGACGCCGCGGTCGCCGCGGTCGCCGACGACGCGGCGGGAGCAACGGCGGCGGCGGCGGCGGTACGTGAGTTGGATTGGGGACGGGGGTGCTGGATGAGGCCGTTCGTGGAGCTCCGACGGCAAGACCAGGTTCACCTATTAAGTGCCGCCCCGCCCGTCAAAGGGCGCGGCCGCGCCACTGCCGCGGAGCCGCCGCCGTGCCGTCGTGACAGCCGTGGCACGGGCGGCGGCGGCGGTGGCGGCGGCGCCACAGCTTGCCCACCCTTGCACCAGCCGCATGCATGCAGTGGCGCCCCCCCCACCCCCCCCCCCCCCCCCCCCCCCCCCCCCCCCCCCCCCCCCCCCCCCATCATCCACTGGCCACCACCGTTGCCACACCCCGCCCCCCGCCACACCCACCACCCTCCCCACGACGCGGCGGTAGCAGGGGTGGTGGTGGCGGCACAGGCCCGCCACTGGTGGGTCGCGCGGCGCGTGTGCCACTGCAGCCGCCCGCGCGCGTCTCGCGACACTGCCGGCAATGGCGGGGAAGAGGGAGACCGCGGGCGGCGACGAGGGGGGGGGAGGGCGCCCTGCAGGGGCTCTACCGGTGGTCGACCCACCGGTGGTGGCGGTGGTGGCAGTAGGGGGGTGAGGGGGGGGGGGGGGCGGGGTCGGATGACGGGCGACCCAGGCAGGGGGGGGGCGGGGGGGGTGAAGGAAGGGGTGTGCCACGGCGCCGCGGCGGTGGCGGCAGGCCGCCGCCGCGCGGCGGCTGGCACGGCACTTCCTGAAAAGCGCAAAAGTGACAGATGAGATATGCGTGGAGAGAGGACTTGAAAACGTCTTGCCACCAGCCGTCAAAGATACCCCACTAAAGGATATGAGGGAGCGGAGAGAAAAAGAGGTCTTGAGAAGAGTGTTCTGAAGCCTCCAGGGCTGTTGTCCGGGATTGGTCATTGATGGACAGACACCACTTTTTTTACATGTCTAAATCCCAGTGCTCAGTACACTGACTCCGCACCGCCCAACCCGCCTCCACGGGAAGAAGGGGCCGAAGTGATCTACTAGGAAGGGGGGAGAGGGTGGTGAGAAGATGGTGGACAGAGTGGTGGAAGACAGGCGGCAGACAGCAGGCAGAAGAAGCAGGATGGAGAGGAACAATCATGGCAAGCAGCGAGTAAAGGGAGGAGCGTCAAAAAAGAGTCCCCCACATCGCACTCAGCTCTTGTGCCGTACAGTGGTATTGACCACTTCACTGCCTACCAATCGGTCACCCCCACTAAGTTCTCGACCGCTCACTGCATACCGATGCCCCCCCCCCCCACACTCACGAGCACGAATCAGGCACCCAGCCCCTTACTTCATATTGTCCATCGGGATGCTGGCAGCCCGCCCTGCCGGCGCGTAAAGAAGTGAGGGGCTATAGAGGCAAAGGGACCAAGGAACGCATGCAAAGGACACAGAGAAAAAATGGACAGCAGGGGGGGGCAGGTCGAAACGAGTCAGACATCAAATAAGACCCAGAGAGCCCCAGCGAGCGGGGAAAGGCTCGATAGGAAAGGACGTCCCTCCCGCCCCCTCAGACGCCCGCTCCCACGCCACGTGCACCACCGCCGCCCACGCGAAAACAATCATGGTGGCCACCGCACGCACTCGCCAGCAGGCCATTTCCACCGCCCGCCGAAGTGAAGACGGCGCACCATGAAGGGCCAACTGGTCAGCATTGGCAGCAGCGCCGAGGGCGATCGCCGCGCGGCCCACCGCCGACCCCCCCAGCTCCCCCCTCCGCCCGGCGACGGTGGGCGTGGGCGTCAGCGGCGGCCGGTGGAGGCTGGAGCGGTCAACGCCCGGGCACGCCTGCGCGGGCGCCCACCGCTCAAACGCTGAGCGGTGGGAGACCGCCACGGACAGGGCGTGGCGGTCGGCGACTGCGGCGGCGGCTGCCGTGGCGGCCGGCGACAGGGAGGACGAGTCGATGGTGGTAGTGGAGGTGGAGGTGGGCGGGGGCGGACGGGGCTAGGGGGAGGAGCATGCACTACGGTCTAAGTCGATGGCGAACGACGTGAAGGTGTCGGAGGGCGGGTCACGCGGCATGGGTACGCGATCACCGCCGTGCAACTCCTGCACGCCTCGGATAGGTGTCCCGAAATGTGAGGCGCGCGCGGCGGAATCGGTCGTCCTGAGCAAGAGGAATGGGGAATTGCAGCAGTAGAAGAGAGGAAAAGATATCCCGTCTGTCCAGAGAGAGAAAAAGACTGGTGGCCGGGAAGTCTCAAACGCTCTGGGTCTCGCGGAGAGGATAGGAGTCTTTTTTTGTTCCGCTGACGAGTCCCAATCCCTTCTCAGAGTCTGGGACCGAATCTGGAACGTTTTTTAGATCGCTACAGACTTTGAGGCAGTGCTGTGGGGTGGGGGAGACGGTCGGTGACAGCGGCCAGCCCGCACCCACGGGGTGGACGCTGTGAGGGGGAAGCTCCCGCCGCCGAGGTGCCGTCAGGATTTCCTTCGTGCAGGTGTGTCTTGCTTGGGCGGACGAGACTTTCGCAAGTTTTAGTACGCAGCACGCCAGGTTGTGGGTGTGGCCACTTTTTGGCTTGGCTTCACTGGCTGAAAAACGCGTTTTCGTTGCTTGCTGTGGCGAGTGCGCGGTCCCCCCCGCGCGGCATCAGACGACTCTTCCTGTGTCCCGTCCTCCACGTCCCCCCCCCCACTCTCCCCCTCCTACCCCCTTCCTCCTTCTATTCAACCACCGCCGGGCACCTCCCGCACCCGCTCCCTCCACCCCCCGCGGCGGCGCCATGGCGTTTTGGTGGTTTGGCCCCCTGTCGTGGCGCACCCGCCGCGGCGGGCGGGTGACGGTCGGGGGGCTCTTCCTGACGCTCCCCGCCCTTGGCGCTGCCGCGCTGGCCGCCTCGCGGCGGCCGCCGCGCGACGGCGCCGGCGTCGGTGCTGCAGCCGCCGCCCGCGACGCGGGGGGACCGCCGCCTCCCCGGCTGGGCGGTGGGGGAGCGGGGGGGGGGGGTGCCGGCGGGCGCGTGTAAACAAAAGCCCTGACTGGAGTAGGAGAAGGAAAAAAACTGGCACCGCAGCCGAAGCTGCAAACAGCGAGGGTGGCGGCAGGGCTGTGCCGCGCAGCCCGCTGCTGAACTGTTGGTGCCGCTACCTTCCGCCCCCCCCCCCCTCCCCACCCCCCTCACGTTCCAACCGTCCAACCCCCAGCACTCACTGTCCCCCATTCCGTTCCCGCTGTCGCCGCCCCCGCGCGGGCTGGACCGGCCACCAGCCCGCGCGGAGGACTCCAGCGGTACTGTGCTGTGCAGGGGGGCGGGGGGCGTAGTACTGTACAGTGTGGACGGGCCGGGGGGCGCTCGGCGTGGGAAGACGGGCGGCCGCGCTGCGGCGGTGGTCGTGGGGGTGGGCCCGGCCGGAGCCGCTCGCGGGGGCTGCTGGTGAGTAGCGCGCGTGGCACACCCGTTGACCTTCCCCCAGCATGGACCCCTCCCCTCCCTCGTGCCGGGGTTGGGGGACACTCCCGGTTGCTGCGCCGCGCCGTCGTCCTGCGTGCAGCGCGCCGTCTCACTGTCGACACTTTTTCGTTGCTATTTTTTTGTTCCGTTGACTGGAGCTAGCTCGCGCAGCTCGTCGCGTGGCGACGCGCCGCTCTCCCCTCAGCGGGGGCCAGGCGGCGGGGCGCCCACGGCTGCGACCGCTCAGGGGTGGTCGGGGACACTAACGGTCGGCGTTGCGGGCCACCGTCCCTGCCTACCCGGCGGCTCTTCCCCTGGCGCAACGCCAGCCGAGCGCGCATGCTGTTTGCCGGTCCGCCCGCCGCCGCGGGGCAACTACCTGGCCCTCCCACGCACCGTCCCCTCAAACCCAACTTGCTCCACACTGTCCTGCTCGCCGCCGCCACAAACCCACCACCGCTCCCAGTGTCTTCCGCAGCAGCCGCCCAAAGCCGTCCGCCCGACCCGCCATAGAGCTACAGAGCGGGTGCTACCCACGAAACAGCAGAGGTCCACCACAACGCGCCAGCCGCTCTGCCGGCGGCGGTCAGCATCCCGGCAGCCGCCCGCGAGACCGCGACGACGGCACAGGGGGCGTGCCGCCGCCGCCGCCAGCCGCAACGGGCGTGGGGATGGAGCTGGGCAGCATGCCCACGAGCCAACCCCCAGAGGGCGGGCCGGGTGGCGGCTGCTGCGCCCCAGGGGGAGGCGCCGCAAACGACCACGCTGGGGGCGCGCTTGCCACCGGCGGCGCCGCCGGCGCCGCGACCACTCGCGTCGATGACGACCAGTGGCCGCCGCCCCGGGAGGTCCGGGAGGTCGCGCTCGGGGCCACGGCCGCCGCCGCCCCCCGCGATGACCGAGACAATGCCGTCGGTGCCCACCGCGGGCGTGGTGCGTCCGCGGCGCTGCGACTGGATGCGGCCGATACGGCAGCAGCCGCGACGTGGCGGCCATTGCCGCTGCGGCATGAAGCCGGATGGATGCCGTTTGACGGTGGCGCGCCCGTCGCCGGAAAAGCCACCGCGGTCGGCCGACCGCCCGCCGCCTCGCCAATGCCCGACCCGACCATGGCGCTCAGCAGGACATCCTCGGCACCGCCACGGCGGCCACGGCGGCCAAGGACCCGTGCCGCTCCGATGAGCGCAATCGCCAGTCGCGCCGCGGCGGCTGTCAGCCGCTCCACGTCTGCGGCGGTCGGCTCGTCCAAATCCGCATCCGCTGCGGCGGGGAGAGCAGCGTTGCGGGCAACCGGTGGCGACACCGACGCGGTCATGCTCCCACGACCCAGCGTCTCGTCACGGCCGCCGCACCCGCCGTGGGCAGGTGCCCCACTATCCTCGATCAAAGCCCCGGCGGCAACGCCCCCAACGCCAATCGTTGCGGACGTCGATCGGGGACTGCGGGCCCAAGACGGCGCCCCCAGCGACGCGCCGTTCCCCGCACAAAGCGCCAATTCCCCCCCGCCCACAGGAAGGTCCGCCGCAGAGGCGGCGGCGGTGGCGGCGTCGGCAGCGGTGGTTGTGGCGGCGGCGGCGGCCGCGGCGGCGGATGGCCGCCGGCGGGCAGGGCGAACGCGGCGGCCACCTCGCACGGCCGCCACCTCATCGCTCGACGAGTCGGCCGCCATGGCCTTTGCCCGCGTCGTTGGCCGCGGCAGCACCGCGTCCCCCGGGGAGACGTAGGGGCAGATCGACGGCCAACCGCGGCCGCCGCCGCCGCGGCTGCCACCGCCACGGCCGCCATCGCGGCAGCCGCCGAAAGTCGGGGAAACCCTCTCGTCATCAGCGCCATTTCCCGAAGTGGGAGACCAGCCAGCTGTCCCGACACCAACAGTGTTCACTGGCCAGGCTGCCACGGCGGGCGCCGCCAAGGCGGCGGCATCAGACGGCCCCCCCCAGTCACGATACGTCGACTCGAGCATGTGGGTGGACCGATCGGCCGACGAAGGGGAGCTCGACAGGAAGCCGCAGTCGGGGGGTCCATCCCACGATGGAGGCGAGCGCCACGCATCCCGAACAGTGCCAGAAGATACGCGGCCAGAGGTGGCCCCTGCGCGGCCCGACCCCGCGGCCGCCACCCCATGGGGCGTCGCAGCGGGCACCACGTCGGCGGCTACGGCGGGGACGGCTCCACTGCCGCCGGCGGCGGCAACAGCGAGGGCAGCGGCAACGGCCACCGACGGCGGGGGAAGCGCGAGGGAGCCGTTGCTTTCGACCCGCTTGCGGCCGGCAAGCTGCAGGCGACGGGGCACCGACGAGGGGTTGCTACGCGGGGCCATTGAAGGTACAATGTGAGGAAGCATGGCAATGTCACTGCGGGGGGAGAGCGGGCCAACCACGCGGTGCGACAGGATGCGAAGTGGGAGAGATGGGGCAGGGTAGGAGGCGTTGTCGGTGACGGGGCGTGCATCGCTAGTGGTGACAGGGACGTACAGAAGTGGTCGAGGTGGCGGGTGAAGCACACCGTTCAGGAAGAACACCGTACCGACCGCCATCAGACGCGGCCGGTGCGGCAGACGGTCAGCACGTCTCCGTGATGACAAATACCCTGCGTGGCCATGGTCAGAGGGGGGGGAAGGGGGGAAGAGGGGGCTCTGCCAGCAAATCGAGGCGCTTGCGCCCCATCCAAGCGAGCTGGCAGCAGCGGTAGCGGCGCGTGCTAGGTAGCAGCAGCAGCGTGAGTGAAGCAGCAGCGTGCGAGAAGCCTCTGGGGGTGCCAACGGTCGCGACGACGCCGGTGTGGTCTTCGGCTGTGTGGGAGGGGGGGCGATGAGGATGTGGGCGGCTCGCTCTCCTGGAGGTCGCGATCTTTGAGGTCCGCGTAACTCCTATGAATTACACTCACAAGGCCCAGAAGCTCATGCTATACTTAAACGTGGCGTAATCTCAGCCACGAATCAGATGCTGCCGTCCTGGAGACTGGCGCAGGGACGAAACGCTCAAATCACTAGTATCTCGGTGGGAGATACCTGGCTCATCTGCCACACCCACACGTTGATCCCTCGCCGCCTCTCGTGGCGCGCCGCGGGCCAGCCGAGCGGGGCCACACGTTCGGTGTCTCTTCTCTCCCTCTCGAAGCGGGGCCGGCCGCCAGCGTGTGTGCCGCGAGGGGCCGTTGCGTCGGCCCCGCCTGCCCGGCAGTGCTGGGCCGGCTGCTCTGCGTTTCCTCATCCACGAGGACACATATCTCGGGCAAACAGCTCCCACCGTCCACACATTTAATCTCCAGCGCTCGCAGACAATCTTTGCATCATCCGCAGGTGGGCGGGGCCAGCTTCTCGCACCACAACAGCGTACAGTAATAGCAAAAAAAAAGGACAACCCATCCCCACAGCCCCCGCAGCTGTACGTACAGATGCCCGCTCCACCACCCAGCAGGCCCACGGCTTCCGCGGCAAGAGCCCCTTGGAAGGAACCAGGGCACGGCGGCGCCGCGGCCACCACCGCCTCTTTCCAGACGGGGCCAGCCGAGGCGGGTGGGAGGGAGGTGGTGGGGGCGGGCGGCGGCTTGGATTTTGCAGCCCCGCCAGCTGCGATTTGTCGAGAACGCGGCCGCCGCCACCGCCTCCCCGCGCCCCCAAACGGCGGGACAGGTGGGCCAAAAAGAAACCCAACGTCTCAGACCCCCCTGCAGCGTGTGGGGCTCCTCGCGGGGATGCGAGGGCGGGGCGGGCAGGGGCGCGGGGTGAGGGGGGGGGGGAGCGGTTGCCGGTCGCCGGCTGGTGGCTCGCGCAAGGGGCGGTCTCGGGGGGGGTGCCGCCGGCCCCGCGTGTGGCGGTGCGCAGAGCGGGCTGCGTGGCCTGCTCGGAGGGGGGGGGACGGCCCAGACCGGCCCCGTTTGTCCCACCCACGTCGGCCCTGGGCCGACAGCTGGCGGCCTTACGCCTGGAGGTGGTGCTCGCACTGGTCGTTCGGCTGCGCGGCGGTCTGTCCCCTTCCCCATCGCCGGCCGACCGCCCCCCATTCTCCGCTGCCGCCCCCACCGTCGCCTTTGCACCCCGCTTGGCACCCCACCCCTGACGTCCTCCCACTGTCGTCTCCCGTTCCCACCAACCCCTCCCGGTCACCCACCCCCGCCCCCCTGTCGTCTTCCTCCCACCTCCCGACGTGCACATCACGCGTAGGCCCCGGACCGTTGGTGGGTCCCTTGCCGCCCGCCTGCGCCGTTCCCGTCGTCTGTCGCGATGCCGCCCCGGCCAAAGCGGCGGTTAGCACGGCCGGACACGTCGCGCCCCGTCCCCGCGTTTGCCGCCCGCATCGCCGCGCCGGCGGTGACGCGGCCGTCATGGCGGCGGGCGTCATCTGCACGGGCGGAACGGCCTGCGGTGGGGACGGCGGCCGCGTCGGTGGCGGCGGCCGCTGCCGCGGCCGCGCCCCTCCTCGCTGCGCGCTCCCACTGGGTAGGAGGGGGGCGGGCGACTCTTCGTGCTCCCTCTTCCCCCCCACCTCCCTCTGCCGTCGGTGTCACGGCCCCCACTTCCCCCGGGGGCGGGGCGAGTGGCGACGGCGCCCCCGCGTCTCCCGTGTGTGCGCTTCGTGAGTGGGCGATTGGTGCCGCCGCCCTTGTTGGTGTCCTCTTCCCGTCTGGGCCCCCAGCCGCCTTGTCGTCGACGGGGGGGGTGCCGCCTGGGGCGGTCCCTGTCACGTACGAGATGGTCTTTTCTGGGGCGGGCCCCGCGGCCGCGCCAACGGCGTCGCTCTTGGGTCGGAGTGCCTCTTCGGGTGTAGGCGTCCTCCCGCCGGCGGCCCTTTCTACCTCGGCCCATGCGTCACCCTCCTCCGTTTCAAACACTGCCGCCGCGGCCGTTGCGCCCCCACCGTTGGTGGCGGGGGCGACGACCGTTTCGTCGGCCACGGCGGCGGTGCCCACCCCCCCTGCCTCGTTCTTCAGCCCCCTCTTCCCTGGCCGCCTCACCGACGCGGAGATTTGCCTTCGGCTGGTCATGGCATCCCTCGTGGGGGTGGTGGTGGCCCTCGAGAGCCGCACACCCGTCCGCTCGACGGTCGTTGCACTCGCGTCGTCCGTGGCAATGACGCTCGCGCCGCCACTCGCGGCAGGACTCGTGGCCCGCTCCACTGCCCTCGCGTTGCTGGTCGCCGCGGCGCTCGCGCGCGGCGGCGGGCGCGGGCGATCGGGCCTCCGTGGGGGGCTGCTGGCCGTTGTGCTGGGCGCCGCCGCGGGGTCGGGGGCTGTGCGGATGGCGGCCGCGTCGACCTTGGTGGCGGTCGCCGTCATGCGGTCGCCGTCGAGGGTGGCCCGCCGGGGTGCTCGCCGGGAGGCGGCGGCGGCAGCTGCCTCGACGGTGGGGGTGGCAGCCACCGCGGATGCGTCGTCGGCCGACGGGGGCGTCGCGGCCGAGGCGCCCGCCGCTGTGGCCACCGTTGCGGCCGACGCGCTGGCGCTCGGGTCGGTGTCGCCACGGCCGCGTCGGATGCGGATGAGAAAACTCCGGTCTTCTACCAAGGGATGACCGCGCCACTGCCTTGACCGCCGTGGCCGCTTGTCTATTTCTTTCTTTCTATATATTACGGGTGAAACCGTCCGGCTGTCTATCATTTTGCATCTCTCGGCCGCGCGGCTCTTTCGTCCTGGCTCGCATCGGCGGACACAAGCACAGGTCCATTCTTGGCGAGACCCCCCTCCCCCTCTTCCCCGTCCTCCCCTGTCTCTTGTGTGAGATAGTTCTTTCCTCCCCCTCTTCCCCGTCCTCCCCTGTCTCTTGTGTGAGATAGTTCTTTCTTCCCCGGGTCACCCCCACTTCACCTCTTTTGTTCCTGTTTTTACCCTATCTATGCATGTGTGGGGTTCTGTTTGCCTTGCTTTGATCTTCATCTCCATGTCCGCTTGTCGAGCGCAAAGTCTCCCGTCTCTGCGGCACTTTTTTCTTCTGCTTTTCTCCCGTCTCGCACAGCGACCTTGCCTTCAGGTGCTGCTGTACTTCGTTGTTGCGAAGGTCCTGGGGGCGCTTCTTGCTGCCTGCGTGCGATGCGGCTTCTTGCGTGCGTGGGGTGGCCGCGGGCGCGGCGTGGCGTGGGCGCCTGCGGCGCCGCGGTGGTGAGTCTGCGCTTTTGCCTTGCGATGACCGCCTACAGGGGGGTGGGTGCTGCTCAATTCCCCCCCCCCGCTCACACCGAGCGCAACACCCCAT
This sequence comes from Pyropia yezoensis, assembly GCA_009829735.1. NCBI lineage: Eukaryota > Rhodophyta > Bangiophyceae > Bangiales > Bangiaceae > Pyropia > Pyropia yezoensis. The sequence continues at coordinate 24,856,629 of CM020619.1, read as the reverse complement.
GGGACGTGCAGGCCCGACTCTGCCGCCACGCGGGCCTGGCAACTGGTTCACCACTGGCCATAGCCCGGGTATACAGAGTCGCGGTCGGTCACGCTGGGTTGGCCGCCTCGCCGCTGCCCGCCCCCCCCGCCGCGTCCCTCAGGCCTCGCGTGTCACTTGAGTGTTCTGACTCTCGCCGCAGCCGTCGAGCTGTGGTCCCATCGATACACCACATGGCCGCCTCGCTACCACAGTCCCCCCCAAAAATGTGCCAGACAAGTCATTTCCACCCCCCTCTCCCGGCGCCCGCGGCGCGCAGACCCCCGGCGCGCCACCCTACCTGCCCCCGCCTCCCCATTCTACCTATGCTGCCGCCTCCCCGCCACCCTACCCACCGCCACCCCCATCACCAGACCCCCACCCCGGGGGGTCATACCCAAATGGCCGCCGCCCCTGGGAGCGCGACCGCTTCCCCCCCCCCCGGCGGCTGGCGCGGGCGTCCGCAGCCGCCGCACCGCCCGCCCCCGCGGCGGCGGCGCCCCGCTCCCGCCCCAGTCGTGCCGGCCGTAGCCGCACCCGGGCGGGTGGGAGGCTCCCACGGCCGCCGCCGCGACGGCCCGCCACCGCCGCTACCGCCGCCGCCACCGACGGGCCGGCCGCGTCGACGGCGGCGGTCGGGGAAGATGGTCCGCCCCGCCCGCCCCGTCCTCCTCCCGACGCTCCATTGTCGCAGTCCCCACCGCCGCTGCTGCTGCTGCTGCTGCCACTGCTGTCGCCGCTGTCGACCTTTCCCCCCGCGGGCGGCCACACCGTATCGGTGGTGAGGCCCAGCGCCCGCGCGCCGTTGCACTTGAGCGCCCGGTGCAGCGCTGACCGGGCTCCCTTGTCCATGGGCGGGAACGCCCAGCCGGCGCCCCAGCGGGGCCGCCGCCGCCGAGGGGGGGACGGCGGCACTCGCTGGAGGGAACTGTCTGTGGCGCCCACGGCGCCGGCAGGCACGCCGCCGCCACCGCCGCCGCCGCCGCCGTCGCCGCCGCCGCCACGGGTGCTGAGGATCCCAGCAGCCGCAACGATGGCGGCGGCGGCGCCACTGCCAGCTCTGCGAACAAGGCGCGGGGGGGTGCCAGCAGCCGCGGCAGCCGGCTGGCGGCCAGCACTGCCAGACGACGTGGCCGTGGGAGCAGCGGCAGCCGTCGCCGCCGCCGCCGCGACGCCATTGCCATTCCGGCCGGCGCCCCTGCGGTCCCCACCGCTGCTGCTGCTGCCGCCGCCGCCGTTGCCACCCCTACCACTGTTCGCGGCAGCGTCGGCGTTGGCAGCCGCCGCCGCCGCTGCTGACGCGGCGGCCGCCACCGCTGCGGGCGCCACGCCCGTGGCAGTCACCAGCCACGCCCGCAGACGCGACGCCTCGGACGCGGAAAGGAGTCCCGCGACGGCGGCTACAATGTCCGCCACCGCCGCCGCCACCACCGAGGGCGGCAGCGCCGACGCCACCGCCACCGCCGCTGCGGCCGTCGCCGCCGCCGAAGACGTAGTCGCAGCCGTCGTCGCACGTGCAACGAGCGCAGCGGGGGGGCCAGCAGGGGCGGCGCCGGCGACGGTTCCTATGGATGGCGCCCCAGCGGCAGCCACAGCAGCGGTGACAGGCGCCGTCACCGCCGCCGCGTCAGCCGCCGCCCACCGTGGCCGAGGCGGCGGCGGGGGGTGGCTGTACGGAATGTCCACCGGCCGTGGCGACAGGGGCCCATCAAAAACGGGGTCCCGAGGGACCCCCCCCGCAATGGCGCCCCCCCCAGCACCCACACCAGCACCAAACGGCACGACGTAGCGGGTGTGAAAGGGCGCCCCCCCTCCCCCCCGCGCGATAACGTGGACCCCCCCACACACCCACTCGAGGGGCTCCCAGTCCGCCTCGAGCACTGACCGCCACGCCTCGGCGGCGGCGGCTGTGCGAAAGTGCGCAACCGTGAGGTGCGGGGTGATGAAGCGCCCGCCAGACCGGTGCACCTGGTCATCGCAGCGGGGGATGGCCGCCATGGCCGCCGCCGCTACGCCAACGAGAGCATTACCGGGCGTGTCATGGGCGGCTACCGTGGGGGGGGCGGGTGCCATCGCGTCACTGCCGTTACTGCTGCCATTGCTGCTGCCGCTACCGTTGTTGCTGTCGCTGTCCGCCGCGGCAGAGGGGGCGGCGCCCAGTGTATCGGGGCATAGGTAGAGCGTCGCGGAGCGGGGGTGGGCGAAGACGGCAAACCGCGCCAGCCGCACGGTAAAGGGGGGCGTCGACGCAAACGCGGCGCCGAGGACGGCCGCGGCCGACGCGAAGTCGGCGGGCGGCAGGAACGGGTAGAGGAGATTGATGTGGGGCATCCACCGCACCAAGCCGGGGTCCCCGACGCGCCGGCGGGCGGCCTGGATGGGCGCCACCAGGTGTGGGGGGGGGGTCGCGATGACGGCCGTCGAGTAGAGCTTGGTGCCCCACTGCGGGGAGGGGGCGAGGGCGGTAGCCTCCGCAGCAGGGGAGGCGCCATTCGCCACGCGGCCGCCCGCAGTGGCGCCATCGACAACGACGGCGGCGGCGGTGGCGGCGGCGGCGGTGGCGGTGGTGGGGGGGGGGGCGTTGGAGGCGGCAGAGGCGGTGGCTGCGGCGGAGGGGACAGCGGTCGTGGCGCGTCCGCCCCCACCGGCGGGGGCGGCGGCCGTTGCGGCCACCACCGCCGCCGCTAGCGGGAGCTGCCGGGCTGCCGCCGCAGCGGCGGGTGCGGGCGGCGACCCCACCCCCCCCGGCGGTGGCGACGGGCGACTTCCCCCCGGCCGCCGCGGGCGGCGGCCGCCGCCGCCGCCGCCACCGCCGTCGGCGGCTGCTGCCGCGGCGGCCGCCCGCACCGCCGCACGGGGCGCCGCCACCGCCGCGGCGCCCAGCCGCGTGGCGGGGGGCGCGGCGCCAAAGGCGGCAATGGCAGGGGCGTGCCGACGGGCGGCGGCGGCGGCAGCGGCGGCCATTGCCTGCCGCCGACGAAGCGCCACCCGCCGGCCAGCCGGCGGGGGGTGGCAGCGCCGGCAGGAGACAGCGCCGGCAGGAGAAAAGGCGGCAGTGGAGGGCGGGGAGCGCGGCCAGGGCACAGTCGCACGTCACCCAGTAGGCGGGGGGTAGGCGCAGTGACAGGGGGAAGGCGCGGAGGGCTGGGAGCAGGTGAGGAGGGGAGGGGCCGCCGGCCATCCACGGGCTGGTGGGGTGCGGGTGGTGGGGGTGGTGCGGCGCGGCAGTGGCGGCGGGGTGGCGGGGTGGTTGGCAGGCAATGGGCGCCTCGTCCTCCCCGCCCACCGGGATGGGGGCGCGGCCACCCGCCGGTTGAGGGCGGCGCTTCCACCCCCCTGACCACCCGCACACTGTGGCGGAGGACCTCGAGGAACCTCGGGAGTGGGCGACCCGAGGTGGACCCGAGGCCGATCTGTCGAGCCACGCACGAGAAAGTTCCTCCTGAGGGGAAAGGTACCGCATTAGGGGATTAGGGGCAGCTTATTAGGGGATCGAGGACGCCTAATCTTCCCACTGCATCAAGCCCAGGAGGCGGGTCTCGCCAAGTACGGCGCCGGAAGGCCTATCCGGCTCCTCCCAGGAAAGGTTCTCCAACCTTTCCCCTGGGAGAGGAACTGAGTTGCCGGTTCCGGGCGTGTGTGCTCCTGCCTCAGCAGTAACCTGGTTCCTTTCTCCCGGGAAAGGTACCCCGGGAAAGGTCGCTGAGGGGGGGGTCAGATGGATGCGGATATCGTCAACCGGACAGCCTCCAGGGCCTGCGATCTAAGGGGGTGCCTGGCCGCCTTGTCCAGACGACGACGCCGGCGCCGCAGCGCGTTCGTGTGGCGATTGCCTGGTTTCCATGGCGACCCTCGGGAGTTGCGGCCCGCGACAAGGGGACGTGGGGCTCCCGTTAGGACTTCGCAGCCAGTCCTCCTTACTGCCCGGTCCCCCACGCCTGCGAATCCCTCGCCGACGGCCGCGTTCCCCCCCCCCCCCCCCCCCCCCCCACTCACCGACGCGACGAGGCCGTCGAGGGCGAGGTCCGCAGACGCGCTCGCCGCCGATGCGTCTGCCCCCGCGTGCAGGGGGGGGGGAAGCCGCCCCGCCGCAGCCGGGAAAGGCGGGGGACCCGCCGTCGTCAGTGGGCGGGGGGGGGGGGGTCAGCGACGTTGGTGACGCCGTCACGGCCGCTCCGCGGCTGCCGGGGGGGGGGGGGGGGGGGGGGCGCGTCCATGGCGGTGCGCACCCCCTCCCCTCCCGCCTCCCCCCCCCCTGCGCCCCCCGCGCTGCCCGCCTCCTCACCCCGGGGCCACAGTAACCGCAGGAGGGCAGCGGCACAAGCGGGGGCGCCCGAATAACGGGGGCACCTGTGAGGACCCACCCAAACCCGGGGCGCCCTCAACGTACTCGTGGGGGTGTCAGCGGGCCCTGTGAGCCAATGGGGCGGCGGGGCACGGAGAAGAGGACGGTGGTCTCGACGGGGGTGGGTCTGGGGAAGAAGATGGGCGTGACGTCGGTGGGGATCGAGGGTACAAAAGGTAAGCAGTGTCTTTGGTCTGTGTCTGTGGTTGCCCCTCTCGTCTCCCCCGGTGGCGCCGACACCCTCACACTACATACTCGCGTCGGGGCACCTCCGAGGTGCCCCAAAGCATGCGTTTCCCCATCGCACCGTCGGTAGGCACAGAACGGTCCAAAAACAAAGCATGTCTCTCAGAACAAAGCATGGGCAAGCGTGCGCACTAAAGAAGTGCAGCCCCAGTTTGCCCGAAACGAAGGGGGTCCCGTGGATGGCGCCCAGCGCGCCCCACCAGCCGGCTCCACACGCCGGTCGGCCAGAAGGTCCGACCGGCTGTAAGGGCCAGCAAGGCCAAATTCAATCAATCCAAAAGCCGGCGAGCCAGTCATATCGCACTCAGCCGCCAGCGAGGATGTGTGGTGTCCTCAGTGTCGGTGAATCATGTGACTGGTCCTTGATGCCAGCTTTCAAGCAGCGCAGAGAATAAAATTCAGGCAGCACAGACGGGGATGTCCGCCCGTGGTTGGTCGACGATGTCACTCGCTCCTCGTTGTCGAGTTTCGACGTCCATGACAGGGTTCCGACAGTGCGTTGACGGCGGCTTTCGTGCGGTCGGCCGACGTCCGCAAAATGTCAGGGATACAGCGTGGTGTCGACCAGGGTAGTGGGGAATTGATGTGTCTTGGGGGAAGTTATCGGGGCCGGACATGTAAGGAGAGGTCCCAGTCCATATCCCCTGGGTTCCGGGTGTGAATTTAATGGGCAAATCCTTATAGCACCCCAGACAGCGACGCCGGCGGTGGCGGCTGTGGCCGCAGCCCCGGTGGTGCCGGTAGCCTCGGTGGCGCCGGCGGGCCGCCGCCGCAATAGCGATGGCGTTGGCGGTGGTTGTGGGCGCTGCGGCGGTGGTCGCGGCGGTAGCGGTTTGGAGGGGGGGGTTGCGTCGATGTCGGTAGGCTCAGGCGACACCCCCCCACTCTCTGCTCCCCTCCACCCTCCCCCCCCCCCCCCCCCCCCCCCCCCCCCCCCCCCCCCCCCCCCCCCCCGGCGTCGGGTGCCGCGCCGCGGCGGGGCGCGCCCTCCCCTCGCCGCGCCGTCACGGCAACGCGCTCCCCCACCCCCCCCCCCCCCCCCTCCCCCCCCCCCCCCCCCCCCCCGCACGAATCCATGCCACCCATTTTCATTTTCCAGGACGTGTGCTGTTCACACCCGTCGCCCATTCGCAACGAGAGTGGTTGCGGCGCGAGCGTCAATCGCGACACTCGTAAAACCGCCTGCGGCGGTGGCGGGGGTGGCCTAGCAGCCGCCGCTTTGGCCGACGCAGCCGTCCGCCCAGGGCGGTGGGGGGGACGCCGGGCCGCCGCCCGCGATGCCGCCCGCCCAGCCGCCGTCTGCGGCGGCCGCGGCCGCGGCGTACACGCGCGGCCCGGCGCGCGCCGCGCCGCAGCCGCCGCCACCAGTCCCGCCACCGCCGCCTCCGACCGGGAGTCGGCGGCGGCGGCACCGCGGGGAGAGGGGCAAGCGGGACCGGCGCGGCCGCCGCGCGGCCTTCCCCCGCCACGCCGTGCCGGGACGCGGTCGCGTCGGTAGTGGCGGCGGCGGCTGCGGTGGCAGTGGCGGTGGCGGTGGCGGTGGCGGTGGCTGCTGCACCACCGCCCCGCCCGTCACCCGCCGCCCACTGCGGCGGCCGCCGCGCCGCCTACTGTGTGAGACAAACACTGGCGCGGCCGCTTCCACGCTCCCCTGGGCGTCGGGTGAGGGCGCACACTAAACGGTCTATCTTTCGTTTCCCCCGCGGCTATCCCGCGGGCCCTCTACATTTACTGTACACTCGGCCATGATTGGCAATTTGGTCCGCCCGCGACCGCCTAGTTCTGCCAGTTGCCCTCCCACGCGTCTCCCAGTGCGGCCACACTGCCCCCCGCCAGTACAGCGCGGCCACCCGTTCCCTCTCCTGTCTCTCTCGCCTCTGCTGTCTCTCTCGCCTGTCCTGTCTCGCTCACCACTTTGTCCTCTCAGTATCAGGCCCCCATCGGATGGCGGGTCCGTGGCCGCGGTACTCATCAGTACCGCCGCTCGCCCGTACCCATCCGGCCAGCCAGGAAAGTCCTCCTACCGGTCGTGCACCTGCAGGCCAGCGGTGGGCGGCAGGGGCACCGCCGCCGTCGCCGGAACGGCGGCCGCCCGGGGTGGCCGCCGCGGACCCCCCTCCGGCGAGGCGACACGGCACACCCACCGCGCGCGGTTCATACCAGACAAGGTGGGCGGGTGGAGTAGGACCGCCCCCGCGCCGCCGCCGCAGGCGGTGGCCGCCCCCTCCCCGCGGGCGGCCGTCGGTGGGGATGCCGCGGTGGGCGCCGCGGCCACGACGGGCGGGGGCAGAGAAGGGCGGGGGGGGGGGGGGGGGGGGGGGAGACCCTGACCACGGTGGCTGACCGCAGCGGCGGATGCGCCAACGTGCAGTCGTTCGACTGCCGTGCCTGTGTCACCGAGCACAGCGGGCTGTCCACCAGCTGCGCGTAGTTGGCGTCCGCACAGGGCTCCTGGACAAGAAGGACACAAAAAAAACCACCCACCCCCCCCCTCTGCGCACCAATCAGCACAGGGGGACAGGGACCAAACTCCCAGCCCACGGAAAAGCCCCGCCGACTTTCGCCGTACCGCCCCCCCGCCCCCACCCCCTCCCCACTGCATCCACCCCTCCCGCCCCCGCACCGACTCCCCCCCCACCTACTTGAGCGTCACCACCGTCACGCCGCTCCCCCCCTCCGCGCTCTCGCGGCGAGCCGCGGTCGCCGCGGTTGCCGCCGCCGCGGCCACGGCGGCTCGCCGCGGCAGCCGCGGCGACCTGTCCGCCGCCGCCCCCCCCCCCGCCCCCCCTGGACGATGATGACGACGGGACGCCTCCTCGCCGTCCCCCCCCCCCCCCCCCTCCCCCGATGACGACGCGGCGGCAGCAGCAGCAGCGGCAGCTGTGGCAGCAGCAGTGGCGGCGGCCGCCGCGGCAGAGGCGGCGGCGGCGAGTCTCGCGCCCGTCCCGCGGACGGTCGTGTAGCGGGATCCCCCCCCGGGCAGCGGCACCCGCCTGAGCGCAAGCGTCCCCCTGTGCAGCCGCACCCCACACGCGCTGCACAGGGAGCGCGGCTCATCCGCTCCAGTGTACCACAGCGGCGTCGCCGGCGCCGCGCAGTGGACACAATTGAGGGCGGGGGGTCCCCGCCACCGCCACCCCCGCCGCCACCACCGCCGCCGCCGCTGCCTCCGCCACCACCAAAGGAGACGGATGCCGCGGCCGACGCAGACGCCATCTAGCTGCCGCCGCCCCCCCCGCCCCTGCGACCGGTCGCCTTGGCCGCGTTGGCCGCTGCGGGGGGGGCTCTTCATGCCGCGCGGGTGACCACGAGGGCGCGGCGCCCCGCCGCAATACCCCGCCGCCGTGCGCACGGCATTGGCGCCGTGGCGGCAGCGGCAGCGGCAGCAGCGACGGCAGCGGCGGGGGCGAGGCGGCGGCGGGGGGGGGGGGGGGGGGGGGCGGCGCGGCAGCCGCCGGGGGGGGGGGGGGGGGGGGGGGACAAGCCGCCGCCCGCTGCGCCGGGGCGGGCCGGCGGCGGCGGCCGGCACCGTCTGGGGGCCCAAACCGGCGGGCCCGCCGGGGCGACGCGCAGACGGCGGGGGGAGCGGTCGCCGGCCCCGCGGTACCGTACGTGCCGTCTTCCGCGGGCTTGCTATACCCCTCCCCGCTCCGACCCTTACCCAAGCTCTCCCTCGCCGTGCTGAATCCGATGCGCTGGGAAGGGCACGAACACCACCAGCGACGCCGTCTCAAGAGCCGTCTCGGCCGCCGGCGACGCCGCCGCGGCTGTCACGGTGGATCAAGCGGCCCCGCCCCCGCCACCTGCATCCCCGCCGCAGCGGCCTCCACGGGCACCTCCGCCGCCACGCACACACCCCCGTCGCCCATCGCTGCCACGTCCATGGGAGCCAGCGGGAGCTCTGTCACCGCCGCCTCCGCCTCGAGTGCCACGCACACACGCCGCCACGCCGTCCGTAAGATCGTCCCGCCGCCCGCGCGGCAGCCGGCGCAACAGCGTCTGTCTCGCCTGGCGCCAGCGCCGCCGCCGCCATTGCCCGCCGACGACGCGGTGGTCGCGCGGCTCTCGGCACCCGTGACCAGGGCGTGGCCGAGGCGGCGGGCCAGGTCGACCCCAAGACCCCACACTCCGCCATCCCAGTCGCCCGCCGTCGCCCCTGCAGAGGGCACAAGGAAGCGGCGTGAGTCCACCGGCCGCGTCGGTTGGCCAGTGCCGCTCGCCGAGGCCCAAAACTAGGGCCGCGGTGCCTGCGGCGACGGTAGCGGTGGCGGCAGCGCCTCCGCCCCCCTCCACCTCTGAGGGGTGTAGCTACCCCTATCGGGCCAACGGGGGGGGGGGGGGGGGGGGGGGGGGGGGGGGGGGGGGGGTTGATTTGAGGCGTCGATGGGACGGGGCAAGGCACGCGAGTGCGGAGGCAAAAGGATCGCTGTCGAGGACGGCACGGCTCGGTGGCCCTTCTAAACCGTATCTTTAGTACACACACGCAAACAAAACCCGCGATTGACAAACGCTACAACGAGAAATCCGTCAACCTTCGCACTCGTTGGCGGCAAATCCAGCACGCCTGTGCATCAGAGCGGCGTCCATGTCAAGCACCACGCGCACGGAGCGCGGATGCCAACAGTAGCTCGGCTGGTGGAACTGGTCTTGGTAGGTTGGGCCGGCGGGCTGCCTCGCGGTAGCATCCGCGTGAATGGTGATCGGCAACGTCCGCAGCGTAACGTGATGGAGCACCAGCGACAAGCGCGCCAGGTGATGAGCCGTCAGTGCTGGATTGTGGAGTCACTGCCGCGTTCTTACATCAGAGATGCTCCCGAGGACAGCATACGTCATGTTCTCTGCGCTGGGGCACTCTCTACGGCGTTCCGTTATCGATGCGTTGTCTCATTGAGAGGGTTTCCTGGGCGTTTCCTGGCCTACAATGTGCATTTCCTGGGCCAAAAAGCCAGCATAAAAACCGGGTTATTGTCCGCAGGATACGGTCCGCGGCCGACGCCGCCAACGCGGTGCCGACCGCGATCGCCAGCCCAGGCTTCAAGTCGCGCACCAGCTGGCACCGCGTGGCGGCGTGGCGGCGTGGCGGCGTGGCGGCAGCCGTGGCTGTGGAGGCGGCAATGGAGTCGGCTGGCCTCCGCCCCCACCCATCAGCATCAGCAGAAGCACCACCCCCACCGCCACCACCGCCACCACCAGCCCCACTCTCGACACACACCAACAATGCGCGGCTCACAACCCCCCCCCCCCCCCCCCCCCCCCCCCCACCCCCCCCACTCACCCACCCCCTACCCCCAACCCCCACTTCCGCCCCCCACCCACGCGGATCCACAGAGGTGAAGTGATCTGGTAGCAAAAACTCCTAAATATATTTACCTCTTAATTCTCCAAGTAATTACAGAACTCATACTGCACTCATGCGGACCGACCACAGCAACGAGGTCGCGTTATGTACATAACAAGATGCCAAGAGATCTCACATGGCCGCGACTATTTTCATGTGGTTCTCCGAGGATTGCGAACGGTACACACTGAAACAGTTGGACGGAACTGTGGTTTATCTATCAACTGATGAAGTGGTCCTCGCCACCAGTTGAAAAAGTAACCTGAACACTATCATATGATATGGTGGCGTGATTCATCAAAAATCGGATCACGTCATCGATCGAACGATTTTGTACGTGGGAATGGCACTCGTGAACAAAGTTTGTGTTTTTGTCTATCACGATCTCAGTGGTTACCGACATGCCCCGACAGCGGTCGAGGTGACGCAGCCTCGTTTTCTTCGCTTTCCCGTCGTGTGACGCGACGCGTCCTCGTCTTCCCCGCTTTCCCGGCGTGCGCCCGGCCCCACAGGGGGGGGGGGGGGGGGGGGGGGGGGGGGGGGGGGAAGGGAGGAGGAAGGAGAAAGGCCGGGTCCGGTGGTGGAGATGGCCGCGAGAAGCAGGTGGCGGGGAATGGGGACGGTGAGCCCGGCCGGCGCAGGTACCGGATGTGGTGGCCCAGCGGGGACGGTTGTGGCGGCGGCAGTCATCACGGGCAGCTTGGCTTGCTGGCGCCCTTGGCATTCACTGTTGTCTTTGTCATCGTCAACAAGTCTACGGTCCTCTCAATTGGTGCTGGCGTCGCCAGACGCGGTTAAACGCAACCCCGTTCGGTGCAGTGCATATGCAGTGTGCATGCATTTTGAGGGTCTGACACTACCGCGACTGTGGCAGGCCCGCCGTCGTCGGCCGGTGGACCGCGTATCTCCCCTGGGCGGGCCGTCGGCGCAGCACCCCAGGGCGTGTGGTGCTGTGCGGCTTGCCGTGGTGCGTTGCCATGCACCGCGCGGTACTTAGTGCGTTTGGCCTTGCGGTTGCCGGCAACGCGCTGGGCGACGCCAACAGCGATCCAGCGGTGGGCACGCCGGGGGAGGCGGCTGCCGATCCGTGCGTGCGTTCGACGGCGGCGGGCGCGGGCGCGGGGGACGCGGAGGCGGGGGCTGCCGATCGGTCCGTGTGCGCGGCGGCAGGGGCGGGGAAGGAGGCCGCTGGCGGCGCGGCGGCAGCGGCGGAGGCGGTGGGGGCTTCCGATCCGGCTGCTGGCGCGGGGGTGGTGGCGGCGGCGACCGATCCGGCTGTTGGCGCGGGGGGGGTGACGGCGGCGGCGGCCGATCCGGCTGTTGGCGCGGGGGTGGTGACGGCGGCGGCGGCCGATCCGTCTGTGGGCGCGGGGGTGGTGACGGCGGCGGCCGATCCGGCTGCTGGCGCGGGGGTTGTGACGGCGGCGGCGGCCGATCCGCCTGTGGGCGCGGGGGTGGTGGCGGCGGCGGTTGATCCGTCGGTGAGCGCGGGGGTGGAGGCGGCGGTGGCTGGCCGCGCAGCGGCGGACGCGGCGGGGGTGGAGGCGAGGGAGGAGGCGACTGGCAGAGCGGTGTTGGCTTGCGCAGCGGAAGCGGCACGCGCGGCGGCTGCCTCTGGCCGCGCAGCGGCGGACGCGGCGAGGGAGGAAGCGGCTGGCGGCGCGGCGCCGGCTGGCACGGCGGTGACGGCACGCGCGGCGGCTGCATCTGGCTGCGCGGCGGGGCACGCGGTGAGAGTCGAGGCGGGGGAGGCGGCGGCTGGCAGAAAGTCGTCGACTGGAGCGGCGGCTTGCGGCGCGGCGTCGACTGGCGCGGCGGCGGCTGCATCTGGCCGCGCGGCGGCGGCCGCGGAGAAGGTTGAGGCGGGGGCGGTTCTTTGGGTGGTCTCAACCACTCCCTGGCCCGGGGCGAGCGCGCAGACGATTCCGGCGTTGGTGCCCACCGCCGAGATGGCGGGGAAGGCTCAAGAAGCTACCGCACCGGGCTCCGGTGGCCGGGGGGCGGCCAAAGCAGGGCGGGGGGCCGCAAAGGCAGGGCGGGGGGCGGCCAAGGCGGGCCGCGGCGCGTCGGCGGCAGGGCGGGCGGCGGTCAAAGCAGGGCGCGGCGCGTCGACGACCAGGTCAAGGGGGGGGGGAACGGAGGCGCCGGCCTCCACTGCGTCTCCTCCTCGTCTGCGCCAGTCGACGCTGACGCAAGCGGGCGCAACAGACGCCCTCAAGAAGCTCTCTACCGCGCGTAGCGGCGCGCGTGGCGCGGCCGCGGCCGCGCGTGGGGGCGCACGTGGCGCGGCCGCGGCCGCGCGTATCGGCGCGCGTGGCGCGGTCGCTAGTGCGGGGGACACGGTATGCTCGTGTGTGACTTTGTCTTTATGACGGCGAAGAGGTGCTCTTTGGCGTCCCCTGGCATGGGTTGACGGTGTGATTCTTTTTTGCGTCGTGGTCGGTGGCCGCGTCTAATTACCGTGTCCCCCGTGTTTTTTGGGCCCCTCGCTCGTCCTGGTTGGTCGCCACGTCTGTATCCCGTGTCCCCCGAATGGTTTGTGTGCCACGCTCCAATGATTGTGCTGCACAGGCCGGAAAGAGACAGATCGGACGGCAAGCGCAGGCTAGCGAGGAGGTGTCCGGCATTTGCTCGGTACGTTTGCGCAACCGGCGTGGCTCCTATTGGCAGCACCTTTGAGCCATCTGCATTGCATATCACCATTTGTTCGCAGTGGTGCCTCATTTGATGTCATCTGGACCACATCTCACACACATTGAGGCTGCATCTGGATTACCGTCTTGCTTCTGAAACCATGTGTTTCCCCGACCGCGTGCCCTCCTTGCATTTTCATGGTACGCGCGACGCAGTCATCAAAAGAGGAGCCTGCACCTGCACCGAAGCGTCCTAAATACGCTGCTCAAGGCAAGAAGCGGCGACTCGAGACGTTGATCCGGGAGCTGGCAAACGACAGCGACGAGGGTAACGGGGACGAATCGGACGGGTCCGCCGCGGCGGCCCTAGAAGAGCGGGACGCTGCACGGGCGCGCGCGATGGAGGCCGCGGTGAAAGCCGCCGATGCCGCCAGGAAGTCTGTCCCGAAGGCGCTCGTTCGGCGGAAGGCAATGACCAAGGCTGCGCCACCCCCTTCTACCAAGGGGAAAGGCAAGGGACCGGCTGCACCGAAGAAGGGCAAGGGAACGGCTCTTCCTGCCGGGAACGCGTCACGGACGGGTAAGGGGGGCAAGCCGACGAGGGCGGACCCAGGTGAGTTGGCCGGGCCGCCCGTGACGCGCGCCGTCCGCCAGGAGGTGACCGCGCGCACCATTACGCTCTTTAGCAATCCGTTTGACGCCGACGACGTCTTCCTGTGCAACGACGACGCGCGGGCCATGTACATTGCCAGTATCATGGCGGTAGCGCCGGCCAGCATGGAGCGGGCGGAAGAGTTTGCGCGTCAAGTGGCGGCGGTCAACGCGCGGCCGAAGAAGGAGGAGACCACCAGTCTGACGCGCACGACGGACATTCTGGGGCAATGTGCCCAGGCGCGGTCCACGAAGTACCACAGCGTGTGCACTTGGGTGTGGTCGTCGTGGACTTCCCTGGTGGAGTACGAGTCGACGGAGGTGGACTACACGGGCAAGGACAACAGCAAGCGCACTGTAGCCATCGCGCTGTGGTGGCTGAAGGGGAGGCGCTACCTCAACACCAAGAGCGGGCGCGCTGCGCTGGATAACTTGCGCGCCGCGTACATCGATCGGTTCGGTATGAAAGACGCCTGCACGGACCAGTACCACAAAGGGCGACGGGTGCTCAGCCTGTTGCTCGCAGTCATTGCCCTGATCGTCGCGAAGGTATGGACCGTGCCCCTTTGTTGTGTGTGTGGGTGTGTGTCTGGGTGTGTGCGTGTTGTGTGAAAGTTGTCTCTATGTCGTTGTATATCCAGTCATACGGCCCGATATGATGCCATTCGTTAGTTTACTTCTGCATTGGACTGCATGTTACCTTGCATTCGACTGCATCTGACTTGTCTTGAGCCCTCTGTTTTTCTGGGTGCCTGCATCTCTCTCGTCTTTGGTGTGATTGTGACTGCTGTAGATTCGGTCTCAGCTGCTCCTTGACGCGTACGGACACGCGGCACTGAAGAAGATGATGGGAGGCCTGAACCCGTCGCACCGCGCGTACTTCTGTGAGGAGCTCGCCGCTCTGCACGCCGCGGCGGTCAAGCCTGACTGCCAGTGGATTAAGCTGTTTGCCACCGACGTCAAGGACCCTTTCTGCGCGGCGGTGAAGGACCCAGACTCGACGCTACGCACCAGAACGCGGGTGGACAAGATCGGGCGGCGCACACTGTACGTTGGGGTCCAGTCCTCGTTGCAAGGCATCCTGGACCTGCTGAACGACGACAGCCTCTCGGAGGAGTCTGACTTGTCGTCCGACGATGACGTAGTCCATGTCGTCATCCCGGTGGCGGCGACAGCGCCGTCATCTCGCGACGCGAAGCGCCGGGAGCGTCTCATGTCGGTGGCTCGGGAGGGGGCAGCGGGAATGCTGGCAGTCAAGGCCGAGGTCTTTGAACCCTGCGTTGCACACGAATTCTCCTCGTGGTATTCTTTGTCTTTGGACGACTCCTACGAGCAGGAGTCGGACGACTCCTACATGAGATTCGAGGAGGGGGCCATTGAGGACGCCGAGTTTGTGGGCCCGGAGCTGACGATGGAATAGGCGAAGGATCACGTCTTGTCTACGGCCAATATGGACCACTGGTACATGAAGTTTGAGCAGAGTGACGGTGAGGAGGCAGTGGGTGGAGAGGACGGAGAAGTAGCGGAGGAGGAGGATTAGGAGGAGGAGGTTGGGGAGGAGGGGGAGGAGGGGGGGGAGGAGGAGTGGGAGGAGGAGGAGGGGGAGGATGAGGAGGGGGAGGAGGAGCAGGAGGAGAAGTAGGAGGGTGACGAAGAGGCTGAAGAAAGCGACGCCGGTGAGAGCAGCGAGGCCACCACGTGACTTGCGGTCCAACGTGCTGTTCTGTCGGTCTGTACTTGCTTTGTGCCCGCACCCGGCTAAGTGAGATACCGCCCATGAGTACGCATGGCCTGTGTTTGGTGTGCGAACGACTGCGTTAGATGTCGATTGGATGTATCATGCGATCACGATGTGGATGAGGAGAACCCAGCTTGTTGATCAATAGCGGTCATCGCGGCCACGGAGACAGCTGGCGCACCTGCCGCTGGGGGGGAAGGGCGACGACAATGGTGTGGAGGCGCCGTCGCTGCCGGGCCAGCGGAGAGGGGGTGCGGCTAGAGGAGCACGGCGGGGTGCAGCGGTGGCGCGCGCCGACCGGCAAGGGTGGAAGGGGGGCGACTCGCGCGGGCGGCTGGTATAGGGGCAAGCTATGGCCGACGGCCGCCCCGCTGCCCACCGCCATCCTTTGCGTTTGCGGTGCCACCGCGGCCGCGCCGGCGGCGGCGGAGTCACTCCGTCGCCCCCGCCGACGCGGTGGCGGCCGTGGCGGCGGCGACGGAGACTCGTGGCGGTGGCAGCCCGCCACCGCTGGGCGCCGCCGCCATGCCCTCAGTGTCAGGGGGGAGGGAGCGAGGCGGACGCGCCAAGCAGGGCGCCACCGACGAAAACAGTTGTGGCAGCGGCCACAGCGACGACAATGACGATGGGTGGGGCGGCGGTGACGAGCCGCCGAGTGACACGGACACAGACGTCCGCGGCGGTGGCGGTGACGGCGGCGGCCGTGGCGGTCATCGCTGCACGTACTAACACGTGGTCTGCTCTCTTCTTTTTCTGTTCCATGTGTTTGTTTATGATTGTTTGGCTGCCGTTCTTCTGTCCTGGGCTGAGATGGCATCCAGATGCACGATAAATGTGGTCTGAATTGATTTACCTTTGCCGGTACACGCCCGTCACTCCCCCCCGTCCGTCTCGCCCGGAGCCCCAGCACCGCGGGCCAGTAAAGGCCACGACAGCGTGACCAGACACGACAGCGACCCGTGTCTGAGACGCTGTGTCTCTCCGGCCGACACGGGTGCAAGACACAGCTGGCTTATGTTCGTTAGGCGCGCGAGTGGCCCGCCTGGATGGCGGCTAATGTCGGGCTGCGTACCGTTTACGCAAACGACATCAAGTGGCCGTAAGTTCCTACAAGTCGCGGTAACCGGTAGATGGCTGAACAAGATTTGGCGAGCCATTGAGGCTTGATTTAAGTAGTAAAGAAATCAGTATAATTCAAACAAATTATATTTCCAGTCGCCCCTACCGGTTAAGCCGATGACATATGTTCGAATCTTTTCTATACATCTGGACCTGCATCTTACTGCTTCTGCTGGACAAGCATGTACAGCTCAAAAAAAAATTGTGACGGTCTGCGAGATGCAGCCTAGGTCATGTCAGATGCAGCTGAGATGGGGTGGGCACGGAGGCGGAGGATGAGGCCGCTGAAAGGCCAATTCCGGAACTGAAGCGGGATGCGTATCCGCAATCGGATCCTGCTTCAGTTCCGCCTCGCTTTTGGGCAGCTCCAAGCGAGGTGGCCCTTCTCCCGGCAGCGCAGACAAATTCCGTCGCGCATGCATCTCTTTCGCTCCTCGGGGGTCAGACGCGTCACTTGCACAGCAGAGATATCCATCGGAGTCGACTCGGCCTTCGATGCCTCTGCCTGGTACGCGTTGCTTTGAGCGCTGCTACCATAGCTTCCGCGTTTCGCCGCTTCCACCTTCAGCGCGTCCAGCATGAGAGTCTCTACAGATTCGTACTGCTTGGTGCACAGCACTTCTGTACGAATTGAGTCCACGGCAGTACCGATCAATCTTCTCGGGCATGGTGATGCTCGGGATGTCCAGGACTATGGTCTGGAAAGTCTTGTTGTATGTTGTCACGTCTTTGATCTGCCGCCACTTGTGCAGGAGGTTCCGCGCCGCTTGTCCCTTGTTCAGGGGGTGAAACCGATGCGTCATGGCATCGCGAAGATGTGGCAAAAACCACATGCACACACGGCACCCAAGTTGGGGGCGGTGTGCAAGGGCTGCCTCCCGTGTCGGGGGAACCGGAAGAAGTGCAAGTCGCACACACTCTGTCCCTGTTGTGGGGCAAACCCCCCACGGACAAACAAGAGGATGGTGTGTGGTCCAACAGTTTCTTGGTCGGACGGGGACGCAGGGCCAAGCCCCGCTGTCCCTCCCCTTATCCCCCCAGGGTCCCCTCAGAATCTCACCACTCAGAATCTCCCACCCCAGCACCTGCCCACCGGGCCACACGAAAATTCAAGACGATAAATGCAGAAAACCCTCAAATCCAAGTTGGATTTACTACTAAGCTAACTATCCCAAACTTAGGGAATATGGACCTAAATGCAGGGGGAGGAACGGATCAGGCTAGTGGCCTGCCGTCCCTTGCATGGCACGTGTTGCCCCCCTACCTGGGGGTCAATACTGCCACACTCCCCTCTCCTCAGTTCCGACCGACCCGGTCGGCCTGTGAGGGGGTGCGTAAACGCACGTCTCGGCGTTGGGGGCGCGACTTGCTGTCCCCCATCGAGTACGTAACACGGATGTGGAGGCGGTCACGTTGACCGCCCTCTTCTCAAGCTTGCCCACTCGGCAGCTTGCTCTCTTCAGTTCACACTTCACCATCACCACCACCTCCCCTTCACCTTCCACGGGGCCGCCCCACGCTGAGGAGGCCACCCGTATACCCACGATCCGAGTCCCCCTCAACTCGAGGCGGTCTCGTGCTGCTGTAGCCAGAGCGTCTCTCCCCAACTTGGGGAGAGCCATGGCGACCCCGGGAGTGGAGACGGACTCTCTAGATGAGCGTATTGAGGACACCACCTACGGTGCAGCACCCGCCGGGACTTCCGGCGGGGGCTCCGCGATCGCTCCGGGGGATGGGACTCCCGCGTCACCCGGCTTTGGGTTGACGGCGGGGTCTCCCCCGGAGACGGGACAAGTTGTCCCGCGTGAGGCCTTGGGGCGGTGGTTTTACCCCGCTTGGCCTCTCTATGAGGAGGGGTTGACTGTTCTTCGCTGTGGCCGACTTGGCGCAGCGATGGGTCGGGTATGGGACCGCCTACGGGAGAAGTATCCCCGTAGGGTCGGGTTCCCTGCCGGCTTCAGGACGGACCAGTTTGCCTCCCTGGACGAAGAGGAGGTTGAGGACGTTCAGCGTGCGAAGGCCATGATGGACCGCGGGGGGAACTATCCCGGGTCCCGGCGACTTGCCGACCTTTACTTAGGACGCGGTGGCAACTCGCCCCCCGTACCTCCACGAGGCCGATCCGCACACTCATCACTTTGATGTGCGGATGGAGAAAGACTTCCGGCGAGGTCCCTACTTGGTGACCTCGGCTCAACTTGAGTTTCCTCAACAGTCTGCCTGCCAGCAAAGAGCAGTACTATCCGAAGAAGCCCGAGTGGTGGCCCTCAAGTTGAGGTCCCCTACGGGTTCCCGGCGTTGCTGCCCACCGGTTGCTTGACCACTTTCGGCTCCGTCATGTTGACGGCTGGCCTGATCACCTGGTGTGGGCCATGTTGGCCACCCAGTGGCTCCTCGAGGTCATGTCGACCTGGGTGTCTTGTGTTCAGCGGGCGGGTGATGCTCTGGGCATTCCCCCCTCCGGCTTATCCAAGGTTGTGGAAAGCTCACCCCTCAGCTAGTTGCTGAGGGGTGCTCATCAGGACAACTCACTCTACTTGAGGAGATGCTCCGGCTCCACAAGTTCATCGAGTGGGGAGAGCATTGAGCACAAGTTGCGCCGCCCCACTCGTGGTCCCCAAGGACGATGGCGCACTTTTGCCAGTTCGTGTGGGTCGCTCGTGAACTTCACGACGGCCGTGTGGTCCTACGAGAGGGGTTGGGCATCGGGGACTACCCTTATGCCCCGGGAGTGGATCGCCACACTGCGCCACCCCGGACAAGGCCATAGTTATGGCCGTGCCTCATATGATGACCATATGACTCAACCCACTGCGGGGGCCCCAAGTCGCGGTCGCAGTTACACACGGGTCCCGCCACCTCGGCGTGCCCCTCCGCTTCCTCCTGTTCCCTACCAGCCGCACGGGGACATCCCGATTAGCGTGGCCGTTGAGTCGTCCCCCCGGTGTCCCCCCAACTTGGGGCCACCCTCCTGACGGTATACCCCAAGTTGGTGTTACCGCCCACGCCTCTAACCTCAGAGATGATGATCACCACGTTGGTGCGCACCATTTCCTGGTTGGCCGCGTCGACCGCAACCCTTCAAACGTCCGAGACTCCTCAACTTGAGGAGCGCGTTCGTACTGCAGTGGCGGCCGCGAGTTGCGAGTCGGTGGCGGGCTTATGACAGCCGAGTTGGCTCGCATTGGGGCTATTATGCCCCAGCCAGCCCCACTTGGGCGTGGCAAACGTCGCGCGAGCCGGGCATACTCGCCTCCTCGCCGTCGTCGCCGACACTCGCGGCGCTCTCCCTCCGTGTCGGAAGACGAGTTGTCTTACTCCGTCTCGGAGTCCTCTACCCCGTCGGAGACGGAGTCTGTCCAGCGTCTGCGTCGCCAACTTGCGCGCAAGACCAGGCAGAAGAGTAGCCACGGTCGGCGCCACTTGCGCGACCGTGAGGGGCGCGACGGTTCCGACTTGGAGCCGCCGCCCCTTCCAACGAGTGGAGACCGTTATCGCCGTGGGTCTCCTCGCTCGCCTCCACGTGAGGGCGAGGGCCGTGGAGTGGGAGAGTCTAGCATGCGTGCCTAGTTGGCAGCTGCCTTTGTTGTGAGAGTGTGAGGGTTAGGGCTTTAGTTAAAAGCCACTCTGCGTACCACTTCGACTTGAAGCACTCTCTTGGCACTGTTACTCGGCCTTCCCTCACGTTGAGGGAGGGCAGTTAGGGTGTTTCTCATTCCGGGCACAGTAAGCCCGGACGTTCTCAGCGGGAAGGTCCTCCACATACTCCCACGTATCATCCTTGGCTGTGTAGCCAAACCCACGGACCTCAACATGAGGCGGTCAGTGTCCTCATCCCAGCCGTGGTCGATGAACTTATCGAACACGTACTCCTGCGGGCCCTGTTTGGCCGCAGGCAGCGGGGGAGGCGCCACGCTTCCAACTCACGCGCCTAAGCTGGGTCGCCTGCAGGCGGTGGTGCAACTTTGACCACGTCCTGTCCGTTCACTGTACGGACCCCATCGTCACTTTCGATGGTGAAGCGCCCCCATCAGTACGAAGGACCTGGTTTCGGCCCCTTGTCTGGAATACCAACTTACCCCCAGTTGGGTGTGTGAGTGTACCAGCACCCAGTCACCCTGCTCGGGGACATGCTTAGCATTGCGCACCTTTTTGTCAAAGGTACGCTTTGTAGCGCTTTTGTG